>OZ024828.1:14082241-14397188 GCA_964016985.1 Anodontia alba
AGACACAGTTCACAAACAGTATATATATTTTTATCTCCCAGCAATTGCCTCGATTCTTACCGACTGGGAAACGGCACCCCTATATCAATCGCCCCTGAATTAAACACATTGTGGAGGTTGAGAAGATTTTGGGTATCGCTGGCTTTATTTCTATACCAGTCTTTTGTTATAGTTTAATTGGCAATGATTTTCACGATCACAAACGCAATTTTCAACGTGTTTTTACATTTACTTTCGCATGCTAAAAGCCCGAAGAGCATTTAGCTCTTTGCAGATCTCAGACGTTTTACTTACCTTTAGAGCTTCGTCCTTTTCAATGAAATAGGGGATAGCTTTGTCGATTAGATCAGTGAAGGTGTCCAAAATCTGGTCAATATAAGCCCCTTCCAAACTGTTCTTCCCGTACATTCCTGAGACAAAATTGAAATATAGCATATTGATTACGTAAAAATTAATGAAATATAGAAAATATTAATCAGATATAATGCATATTTCCAAAAAGTGATACTTCACAAGTAAAATATAAATCAAAGCACTGATAGCACTGGAGGGTTGATTATCTCTGAAAATAGGCTGGGAAAACAGTCCTGAAAGCGGATTTAAGACTGTTTCAGTTAACCCTTAGCTTCCTGCAATTTAAGCAAACAGTGCAGATCCTGATCAGACGTTCTGCGGCGTCTGATCCGGGTCTACATTGTTTGCGAATGTCACAAAAGTCCAAGTCTTCAACAGCATTTTGACGCCACAGCGACAAGAATAGCGCGGCTATAAGTAACCGTTACCTGGATTTCGTCTTACGCGCGATTTGATTACATTGATCAATGTTGATCACGTGGACAACTACCTGGACTCGATTGTAAACAATCTACCCAAACTGACATTTTAACTTGTGAATTAAAACATTGAGGAGCTACTTTTTTGTTTCCATCAGATCATCAGGTTTCATCTCTACGCTTTTAGCAGCATGTGAATAGTAACAATACTGAATTCCCGCCAATTCATGGCCTTCTCTGTGTTTCAATGATGATTATTGGTGAGATTTTGAGGGAATATTTTTTTTCTCCCAAAATCTCCTTGACTGGATCGAATGAAAAATCTCATAGCAAAATGAAGTTTAGCTGAGGAAGTTTCTACAATTTCTCACTGAAGATTTATAATTTCTCGCCAGTTTTGGCTGAATGAGATATTTAATTCCATGGTTGAACCAGAACTGTCTCTGTGTTAGACTTTTTTCAACCATATTTGAAGTCCAATGTTCAATGACTTTTTATATTTTTATGATTAATGCGCCGAAAAATACATTTTTCTTAATATACAGAACACAAATAATCAGCATTTTATTTCGTCCCCACCCACTAAAGACACAGGTAATCTGAAACAGTTACCGGACTATTTATTTTTGACACAGTGGTCCTTCTGCTGTTACGCGGCTTTGATATTTCATTGCCAAGGGTAGGATATGATCTGTGATTGTGCTATTCCTAGACATCTTCTATACTATTTCCCTGACAGAATGCAATATTTACATCCCTTCCTCTTAAGAGTTATATATAAGAGCCACTTCATGACAAAACCAACCAAATGGCATGCGCACCCATCGACGACTGATCAGACTGGGCATCCGCACCGCCCAGTCTGATCAGAGTCTTCACTGCCCGCAAGAAGAAAGCTGGGGTCCTTAGCTACCCACTGAGCGCACAGCGAAGACGCTAACCAGACCTAACATCCGTCCAGTCTGATTAGAGTCTTCGATGTCCGCACGAAGAAAGCTTTGGTCCCTAGCTACTAATTGAGCGCACAACGAAGACTGTAATCAGACTACGTCCAGTCGTCTGAACGCACAGCAAAGAATTTGATCAGACTGGGTGGATCTGAGTTATCGCTGGGCGCATATGCCTTTTGCTGGTTTTGTCATGAGGGGGCTCAATTATAATGAGAAGAAAATTCGTTTTGTTTTTCGTGAATATAACTTTTTTCATCTCGTGAAGTGAAACAAAATGTGTTTTTCATTTGTGGGTTCGCCTCCCTAACGCCGTGCATTGTAAAGCGGCTTTGTGTTAACCCGACGCTTAATGTAACCCGTTAACACTAATTGTCGCAACTGTGACGTTTAGTGTTAACGGGCGACGACACGTGTTTGTGTTGTCAATACATTGTGCAATATCAACGCATATATTATAGTGTTAGCATTGCCAGTTTCGGTCTTCATTGTCTTACTTGTTCGCTACATATTTTCAAATTCCTATATCATTAGAAAGTATTTCTATAAGAACAATGGGCATCCATTACGCATTGATGACAGTGCATTTTTTTTTTAATAATATGGCTGACCAAGTAACCAGGTTACACATGCCCTCAATCAATTCATATGTTATATGGTGACAGTATAGATTTCACTGGCACCGCTTAGTGCTAATAGGGTTACATTAATACTTAGTAAAATATTATGCATCAAAATTAGTAGTCGTTAAAATATAAGATTGAATTACTGGACAAAAGAAATCAATCCACATTTCAAGATACAGTGTATATGTAAAAAGACAAATTACTGGACCATGAAATATAGGTACTAATGTAACACTAGCCTATATTTAAATTAATTTACTTTCTCATTCTCATATCAGCATCCTAAGTATGACAGTCACTCATCAAAACTTCCTAATGATACAAGACAAAATTACTAGACTACAACATATAGTTCAGGCCAACTTAATGTCTTATAAGGTCATGTTTGTGTCACTTTGAACTATAAACTAAATATGATCATCGATCAAATAGTCTTCAGATTAAAAGGCAAAAATCACTGGACCGAGAATCATATGTCAAATAGAATTGAACTTAAATGCACATAAGTCAATGTCATACTGCCTGGACTACCGTCTTTCGAAGGAAATTGCATAAAAGAAAAGCCGAATACCTGATAATGGAGTTCTAGTCTTAATCTTCAGTCAAAGTCTGGGCCATAAAATCAAGGATTAGTAGTTTAAGAATGAAAGCAGACTCTCCAAGGTACACATGTCCCAGGTATAAATGTTCACTATTGAGTGATTTTCAAGATTACCTTTGTAGCCCACAGACGTAACAACAGCAAGCGAAATGCACAATTAGCATTCAAACCAAGGTTTTAAAACTTTAAACATACGAAGGTTTGAACTTCAAATCTACGTTTCAAATCTTCAATCCTGCTTTTAAACTATGTTTAGAGACTACTGGCTTGCCATACTAATAAACGTCAAAAAGATTGCCTTTGGAAACAAAGAACAAATTACAGATAAGAAAATGGGAGTCTCGGTTTTACTGACTCTTCATAAGCAGAAATGAAGTTTGCAACACTGCTTACGCCCTCTAGGGTACAGGCCGCTTTTTGCTGTAAAGAAATGCTAATTTTCAAATCAAAGCTGAAAAGCAAATCATTCCGGTATGGCTAAAGAGATTGTGTACACAAGGGCTGCAGTCACGGTTGATCAAGTTATTTGCAACGCTTATTATTAACGGGTTACACTTAGAGTAGGGTTAACACCAAGCGGCGCCACAGGGCATGCGCACTGAACGATTGATTCGACGGAAAGTCCAAAGGCTATTTTTCTTTATTTTATTTCATTTTATTATTTTTGTTTTGCACAAGAACCTAACATTCATCTGCACATAAATGGTGAATTACTATAACTTACGTAATTCTTTAGCAACATATCTAGCAATGGTGAGACTCTGTGTAATTGTAACTTTATCGTTGATTACCATCACAGGAAGTGCATTCTGGGGCATATCTGTAAAGTAACAAATACAGTCGACTCTCGTTATCTCGAATTCCAAGGGACTCTCTGAAATACTTCGAGATATCCGTAGTTCGACATATCAGGTTTGCAGAATTGAGGAAAAAATAATTTGATTAACCACATTTAACAAACTGATAGGTAATTGGACTTTTGAAGTTAGAGATATATTGAAAATATTGTGGAAAAGAGGAGAAATTGCTCCTTAGGAGCAATTTCTCCTCTTTTCTACAATATTTTCCATCTGTTGTTAGGTTTTCATGTATAGGCAGGGACCAGATTTTCACTTCGAGATAAGCGGTTATTCGAGATAAACGAAGTCGAGATAACGAGAGTCAACTGTACTATTTTTAACATTTCAAGATAATCTTCTTCAAGATATTTCAAAACACAAAGGCCAAAGTTACGGATCACAGCCTTCCCAAAGGGCAGAATAAAGGGTTTCATCACACACACACACACACATACACACACAGAAAAAAACAACAAAAAACACACACACACACACACAACAAAAACTGGATTCCGTCAAAAACACAAGAAATAATTGAAAAGGGAACGAACAAAGGAATAGTAACTTTACAGCTTAGCACTCTGGGTAAAATTTCAGCAGACGACATTTTGAAATATTTTTCTTATTTTTCCCAGAAAACAGGTTTGAAATTATATGCAAACTGTCTCCAATGGAGACGATTTGCATGAAATGTCAAATTCTGTTTTCTAGGAAAAATAAGAGAAATATAACCAATTTGTCGTCTGCAAAACTAGCTCAAACGGTCAGCTATAACATTGTTGGGTGCTTAAACCTACTTAACCCTTAAACTGCCAATCACAACAATTGTCGTCTGCTTTGTCATCTGCTTGTTAATCTAAAAGTCATTTCTGCAAACAGTGCGGACCCAGATCAGACTACTCCTTGGGAGCAGTCTGATCTGGGTCCTCACTGTTTGCCAGTATGCAAAAATAGGTTTGAAAAGTTTGGAAGAATATTCAGCAGACGATATAAACAGACAACATTTTCAGATGCAGGTTTTCTTGACGTTTTAAGGGTTAAAACTGGTTCTATGGATATCCAACCCTCACCATTATACGAGGGTCATGCAAAAAGTTCTGTCACTAATGGGCTTCCTTGGTTTTATCCCAGGTATATTTTAAAATGCTTCACTGCACTTAAATGGTGTTTTCAATAGCTAACGATACCCGTTTATTTCGTTCAAATTGCTTTCCAACTGACCGAGTTATTTCAAATTGAAATAGATGCAGTCATATACACTGACCAATTTACTTGTTACAATAAGAAACGACCAAGCAAAGGATGGTCAGGAGTCCACCTTTTACATGACAACGCCTCCTCTCATAAGTGTGAGGTTGTTAAGTCTTTTTTGGCTTCTGAAAAGGTGAAAGTTTTAAACCATCCACCTTATTCACCTGACCTGAGTCCCTGTGGCTTCTTTTTATTTCCAAGGCTTAAGAAAATGCTTTCTGGAAATAAGTATACGTCTAGAAGTTCTCTTGGCAGCGCTATTTATCAGTGTCTCCAACAGATACCAAAAGAAGACTATTTACCTGCTTTTCGCGACTAGGTAAAAAGGTTATAAACATGTGTTTCAGTAAAGGGGGAATACTTTAAAGGTTTGTAATAAAAATATGTTTGATAAAACGTAGCACTGAAGTAATCCGAACCAAGTGACAAAACTTTTTGCAGGACCCTCGTATCCTGAAGCCATCAGGAAAACATGCCTATATAATTTTGACCCCCTTAAACCCCACTTTTTATAGTAAAACTGGGGTTTACAGGGGTATACATTATTTTTCTTATTTCTGCTCAAAAACATAGATTGTGGGTACTTGTTAGAACCGCCTCGGTGAGGCGGTTCTAACGCGTATCCACAATCTATGTTTCGAGCAGAAAAATGAAAAATATCAGAATTTTTATCTGAAAACTTGCAGTTTTTGGTGATGATTTTTTCAATATATCTGAATAGGCGTGTTTTAGTAATGCAGCAAGCAGAAACACAAGATAGATCAAAGCCCTGACAGCACCGGTGAGTCGACTGTTTTTGAGTGTAGGCCGGGAAAATGGTCCCGAAAGGTGACTTAAGCCTGTTTCATTTAACCTTTAACTTTCCGTTATTTGAGCAAACAATGTACATCTTGATCAGATGCCACGTTCTGCGGCCTCTGATCTGGGTCTGCACTATTTGCCAATGTCCCAGCACTAAGCCCAGTCCAGGTTTATTTTTATAATATACAATGCATTTTTGTCATGTTTCTATTACTTCTTCAAGCTGGTGACATAGAAACTAACCCGGGTCCTGAAAATGCGTATGAAGTTTCAATTTTCCACTTGAATATCAGAAGCATTAGAAACAAATTAGACTTTATACTCGATATTTTTTCCGAATTCAATATTTTGTGTTTTTCTGAGACTCACTTAGATGATAATGTCCCTATAGAAATGCTTTTCCTTTCGATTTTGTATAGTGCACCATACAGAAAAGATAGAATAAACCATGGAGGGGTAGTTTTAGCATACTTAAATCAAGCTTACTTCATGCGAGAAGACCATATCTTGAGATTTTTTTGTCTTTATGGGTTGAAGTTAAGGTGAAAAATGAGTAGTTTTTAATTGGTTTATTTTATAGTCCGTCTACAGATGATGTTCAGTTATTTAACAGTTTTAATTTAAATATTGAAAAGGCTCTCGAACACTCAAAAAATTGATAATTGTTGGAGACCTTAATGAAGATCTACTAAATCCAAATTTTCATAACCTAAAGGATGTACTTCTAATTAACTCGATGACTAATGTAATAACAGAACCAACACGACAACAAGCAATTCTTGACCCGATTATCATTATAGAGGACTTGCCATTTCTAGATTCTGGCACTTTAGATGTTCCGGTTAACATCAGTGATCATAAAGCAACATATATAACATTACCTTTTCAATTTGATACCGAAGGAGCTCTCAACAGATTAATTTATTTATATAAAAAGGCAAATTTTACATTATTAAAACAAAAAATTGTCTAATTTTGATTGGACTTGTCTAAGGGAGGGAACTCTAGATGAAGCGTGTTGTAAGTTTCATGATATTTTTCTTGACTTTGTTAATTCCAGTGTTCCATCAAAAATGTACTTATAACACCTGACGACAAACCATGGTATGACTATGAAATAAGACGCGTATCTAGAAATAGAGATAGACTAAAACGGAAATTCAAGAAATCGAGTAATCTAAACATTTAAGCAAGATATAAGTTTTATCGAAATAAGGTTAACAATTTAAAGCGACATTCAAAAGAGCAGTTTTATAACAATTTGGAGTTGTCTATCTCTGACTTTCACTCAAACGATAAGAAACATTTTTGGAAGGTTGTACGCCACTTCGTTAAAGGCAGTTGTACCTCTTCTTCCATTCCACCCCTAAACTCCTTTCCAGTTACTGGTTAAAATGAACTTTGCTTTTCATCTGAAGATAAAGCAGAATTGTTAAATAAACATTTTACGTCGATCTCCACTGTTAATAATGAAAATGTTGCGCTGCCTGCCTTTGAATATAAATGTCAAAATAGATTATCCAGTATTACATGTACACCGCATAAAGTTGCAGCTCTCATCGAACTTTTAAATCCAAACAAGGCAATAGGGCCTGATGGAATAAGTAACAAAATGCTAAAAGCTGTAGCAAAAGCTCTATCCCTGAGTATACTTTTTAATAGATCTTTCAGGGAAGGCAAGTTTGCAGATATTTATAAACATTCTAATGTTATACCTTTACCCCAAAAGGGAGACAACTCTGGCCCTTCAAATTTTCGACCTGTTTCACTATTAAGTAATGTTGGTAAATTACAAGAAAGAATAGTTTTTAAACATATCTATAACTTTTTACATGAAAATGATCTACTTTACAAATATCAGTCTGGGTTTTTACCCAACCATTCTACAACTTTCCAACTTATAGATATATATCATCATATTTGTCAAACTTTTGATAGCAACCAATATTCTTGTATGGTTTTCTTAGATGTTTCCAAAGCATTTGACAGGGTATGGCACAAAGGATTAATTTTTAAATTAAAACAAAATGGCATAGATGGTGACCTACTTGAATGGATTAGTAACTACTTGAGTGGTAGGAAGCAAAAGGTCGTTATAAGAAATACCTCATCAAGCTTAAAAATGAGAGTAGAAGCTAGGGTTCCTAAAGGGTCTGTTCTAGGCCCTCTATTATTTTTAGTGTATATTAATGATATAGCTGAATCACTTCTTAGTCTTACTAGGTTGTTTGCAGATGATAGCTCGTTGTTTTATTCTGCAGCTACTATTAAAGACATCGAAGGTATTATCAATCACGATTTACGCATGCTAGTAAGTTGGGCAGCACAATGGTTAATAAATTTTAACCCTTTAAAAACTTTAAGATTTATTGAATCTCTTCCTAACATAACATTTGATGGTACACCCATAAAATTCGTAACAGAACACAAACATTTAGGTCTTACATTTAGTAGTAATGGACAAAGGCACTGTCATATTTAAAACATAATTAAAAAGCATCTGAAGTTATTGGTATAATGCGGAAATTTAAATTTACATTCAGTCGTGTTGCTTTAAACCAAATAAACTTATCATATTTACTGCTAGTTATCGAATATTCATGCGTTGTATGAGATGGCTGCACAGTACAAGATATCAATTTTGTTCAAAAACTTCAGAATGAAGCCGCCCGCATAGTAACAGGCTTAACAAGATCGGTTTCATTAGATAATCTCTACAGAGAATGCGGTTGGGTGTCACTTGCAGAAAGATGCAGGCAGCAAAAACTTATTTTTATGTACAAATCAATGAATGGTCTTGTTCCTACATACGAATATGACCTGATTCCTCCTTCGGTTGGAGAAATAAGTACCTATACTCTACGAAATCAACACAATATTACTGTTCCCCTCTGCAGGACTGAAATTTCACGTAAATCATGTATTCCATCATCTATTTCTGCATGGAATTCTCTTGACATAGAACTACGTAATTCACCATCCCTAGCAAGTTTTAAGTATCAGCTGAAAAAGCTTCAAAATAATTCAAGTGTTCCAACATACTATCGAACTGGTAGCAGATATCTCTCAGTACATGCTAGAATTAGATATAATTGTAGTAATTTACTATCTGATTTATATATAAATCATTTGTCACCTAGTCCTACTTGTAGTTACTCTGAAGAGGTCGAAGATGCAAATCATTATTTCTTTAATTGCCCAAACTACAATAATGAAAGAGATGCACTTTTGCGAGCTACTAGGGATTTTTATCCATTAAATATTTATATTCTTCTGTTTGGAGATGAAAATCTGACAGCTGAAGAAAATACTATTATTTTCACAGCCGTATAGACGTTTATCAAGGATACCAGAAGATTCACCAACTAGCCTGCTGCTAACAAGACCAGCATGACATTCCATCATTATTTTATTACATTTTTTTGGTTAATTATTTTCTTTATTTTTCTCATCACCTCATATTAGCCATCATCTTTTAAAATTATGTATTGTATACTTGTTTTCGAGTCCATATTTTGTTAAACAATCACTCCATATCAAGTATTTAGATAATGTCTCTTAATTTGCCATTATCATGTGTCTGTTTATTGTTGTAATAAAACTCTGTAGAGGGAGGGCCGTAACTAATGTTGGTAGAACTTGTGGCCCGACCTCATTGCCATGAAATGATGCAATAAAATATATTTATACTAGTCCAGGTTTTACAGATAACCCTCTTTACACAGCACTCTAAGGTCAAACCGACAAGAATAGCGCGGCTATAAATAACCGTTACCTGGATTTCGTGTACACAGACGCTATTTGCGTGGATAAATTTTCAGATTCTTAAGTGACTTTGGATCGATTGTTTATCAATCGACTTTTGTATGGGTAGATTAATAAACAATCGCCCCTAACAGTACCAAAAAGCACAGATTGGAAGAAGAACAGGACGCAAAGAGAGCAGCAATTAAAGACGATAATCATAATGCTAGATACACCAGTAAGCAAACTGAGCAGCCTTAACACTCTTTCGGCGCCAAATTTTAGACTACATTTGTCGTCTGCTTTTTTTTTCAACTGCGCAGTTTTTTTTTTTTAAAAAACTATCTCTTGGAAAGAAGTTTATATGAAAACTTTGAAAGACTGAATGTCAAACAGCGTAGATCCTGATGAGACGGCTCATGATGAGCCGTCTCATCTAGATCTACGCTGTTTACAAAAGCCTATGATTATCTCCCGTGGCAGTGAAAGAGTTAATTGGGTGCAATGTGTGGCTTAAACCTGGGTTTAAGGATATCCTTTAAGCCTGATATTTTTTTTCAGCTACGTTAAAATGAGTCAAAACATATAGGAAAACTTAAGCTTTGACATGTGCGCCTAAAGAAGACTCAAATCAGCCTGCGCATCCGCAGTCTGATCAGATTCTTCGTTGTCCACACAAAGGAACTTTGCATCCTCGGCTATCCAAAATGCGCCTATTGAAGATTCTGATCAGACTGTACGAATGCACAGGTTGATCTGAAGTTTCTCTGGGCGCACATGTCCGAAGGTATATTTTCTCATCAGTGGATCAACGCAGAAAAACACCAAAAACTTCTCAGAACCGTGCAAACTGAAACAGATGAGGGTTTGACTACAAACTGAACGGCCGAGCAGACGAAGACCAACAACAAGTGGAACTACGGTGAGGCCGACCACAGATGAGCATATGCCTTCTAGAAAGCTTTAGGAATGAGCCGTTATAAAGACTGAGACCCCGCCCACCATCATGCAATTAAAGAGGACATCAAAACAGTTAATCTTGATTCGGTTATTCACTACCGGAAAGCATTCATTATTTTGCATAACATCTACATATTCATTATATACCAGTTTATAATTTTTTTTTTTAACCCTTTAAGCCCTGTAGACCAAGGCATACACATTTTCAAATAGTGTAGATCCAGAAGAGACGGCTCATCATGAGCCGTCTCTTCAGGATCTACACTGTTTGCCATTCTGTTCTTGATTTACAATTGTCATCCTTTTGGCAGCAAGCGGAGAAATAGAATAGTCTATGTCAGAACCTCAGAGTTAAAAGGGTTAATTGACCTGAAAAATCAGAGTTACTTACAACTCTCTAAAATTTCTACAGCAAGTCACCATACAACTCAAGGCCTTGTTGAAGTTATGTTTCAAACCAACGTTATATGCAAAAATTAACTCATAGTGCTGATGATTAAATAAATAAATAAGTAAATAAATAAATACATGTTTTACGAAGTTTATGATACCGATAGCCTTGTTTTAGCATATTATCAGTTACTGAGAAGCTTAATATGTTCGTAATAGTTACAAACGTGACTTTTATCAAGTGCTACGAAAATGTTTTGTTTATTAGAAAAGTAGCCATTCCACTATCATGCCTTACCTGGTTTGAGTTTCGGCCAATCTGCAAATTTTACTCTCTGGTCTTCGTACTTGACATCAGCTGCGGCGAACATAAGACGCGTCATCTCAGCGCGTCCTGTTACGTCGAAATAAATTAACTTGTATTTCGAAGGCATGTTGCTTCAAATATCAAAGAAATATATACTAATACTAAGTGAAAACTGTATTGCATCGACCACTACCACAGTTTTCACGATTCTGTCAGTGTGTCCATATATCAATTCCAAAATAACTAAGCTGAGGTCACCGAATCAGGTGAATTTATACACAATGCCATTATGAGAATTCGGTAAAAGATACCTTACCGCGTACGCGAAACCCGCAGATTAAAGCTCGATTGAATTTTTTCGTACAGTCTGGTCACGGTTCGCGCATTTTCAACAAACAGTGTCTACGTCCAGAACATGCTGTTTAATAGCGATAGGCACTGCGCACGTCGATAATGTGTTACACTGTTCTCGTATATGTAAAGGTACTATTTTAGTTTTGCACACATAGAAAAAGAAGTCGAAATTAGGAACGCCACTCGTGTGGTCAGCCACCCAGGTATTTGGTAAACTCTGATAAAATAAAACGCGAGACATAATATTGTTTGGACAGTGTCATATTTACCCTTAGTATTCGGACAACTTATATATATATATAACTCCTTCCCAAGCCTTGATCCTTGAATTTGAACAAGACTATTTCAGTACCTGTTGTTGTATCTAAAACTTCAGGATGAGTGGCAAATAGTGTAGACTCAGATCAGAGGCTGCTTTTTGCGGCGTCTGATCTGGATCTAAACTATTTGCTCAGGCCCGTCCGTCCTAATTCCTAGTCCCAATATCTTAATCTGCCAAAACGGAAAAAAGTCATGTTCATTTATGTACACACATATTTGAGACATGAACGCAGCACTTCTAACAGTCAGGTTCCGTATAACGTACTTTTAACTCTTTCGTCCTTGACTTTCTGAAATGGAAAATTCCATTCTTGAATTTGGACAAATATTGTTGCAAGGGGTAGCTCTAAAAACTCAAAATATAATGACGAACAGCGTGGATCCTGAATAGGCGACTTGTTACTAGTCGATGCATTTGATCTACGGTAAAACCTGTGTAAGACAGCCACCTTTGAAATTGATCTTGCGTACTGCGGCGTCTGATCAGGGTCTACACTGTTTCCTAATGTCCCTTTAATGAGACGCCGGGCATAAATTGGTTAGGCAGTCGCGACAAAAAGCAACACAGCAATGGTGCGTCCACAGGCTGTGATAATCCGACAGTTTAACACTTAGACAATTTGCATGAAATATTAAAGCCTATTTTCTGAGAAAACTAAGTAAAATACCATCAGTTTGTAATCTGCTGAATTTGCCAATAGCATGGTCAGTGTTGCGGGAAGTAGATGCAGTTGGTAGAACGTCCGTCAGTATTAAAAGGACACAATTTTGTGACTTCCTGTGAACTTCCTTGCAAACAACTTCCTTGCGAACCAAATTCCTTCTGAAAATGAGTCAACTCTAAAAGAAAAGAATTTGTACTCATAAGGGGAGCAAATTCTTTCCTTTTAAGGGAAGCAAAAACACTTTTGACAGAGTTGCCTCGCCTGAAAGTGTATCCTGTCACCCTGCTAGGCATATGATTCTCATGAAGTTTCATGCCTTATTTTTTCTGAAAAAAAAAAAAAGAAAATCAACTACAGTCGAACCTCAATAACTCGAACACCGATGGCTCGTTTACCATTGCTAATTCGAACTCGTATTAGAGTCCCTACGAAATTCTTTCGATAGCTCAAGAAAACAAATATTTAAGAAAATTTTCTTATTATATCATGAAATTGTATGTTTTGTGTACTCATTAGAATTGTCTAATTGAGGCGATTCTAATGAGTACAATCAACATACCATTATTGTCCAGAAGATCGAAAAAAATATCCCTAACTTATTGCCATTTGCTCCTTGATATGGCGTCTGATTGACCCTCAGTGGCTTGAACTACCCAAATCTCGAACAAATTTCCATGGTCCCAAAGATGTTCGAGCCATTGAAGTTTGACTGTATTCAGAATAACATTATCTGCTACCCAGCTATCATTCTGCATAAATCTACAGCGGGCCGTTACCGGCCCGTCAGCTACCCTGACGGGCCGATAACGGCCCACTATAGATTTTAGATTTATGTAGAATGCTTACTGGATATTTTGATTGGCGAGATTTGGATTGGGATAAGTACAATATGGTGTTTATGTAAGCAAAGACGGTAAATGTGTACATATCGCTGTTCTGTAATAACTAAAAGTTCAGGTGTATGATGCTACTTTCTTTCAGTGTTCTATTTTTTTTTTTTTTTTTTTTTTTTTTTTAAATTCCTTTGTCAAGATTTCAGTTTTCCTATCGAGCTATGAACTCTAACACTTCTTATCGCGTGAAAATATTGATTATAATCCAGATATATTTATTCCCAGCTAGCATTCTTCATAAATCTATAGCGGGTCGTTATCGGCCCGTCAGCTACCCTGACGGGCCGATAACGGCCCGCTATAGATTTATAAAGAATGCTTACTGGGTTCAAGGTAAAAAAATAAATTCAATCTGACTGAACGTTATATTCCCTATTTTACTCAAGTATATTTGGGTTCACCTTTCTCTAGACAGCTGAGCGGTGAGAGCGTATGACTACGCTGGCTGCGGGGTTCGAGACCAGCTCAGGTCACTGACAAAACAAACTCTAGGTTTTCTCAGCAGTGAATCGATACCAGTCTGGAGAAAAGTTAAAGACAGCGATTTGTGTCACTGTCTAGCACCAAACCTCCCTATCTACTTTATACTGAGTGTAGGCTAGGCCTTGCGGGGTTCCAATATCTTCTGTTTGTAAGTCCTAAGAGCCGATCCAAAGGTAGTTCGGGAACCTCCTCTGTCTTCTTTTTCATGGGGAAATTTAAATACCTTATTAACCCTAAATATTCGCACATCTGCCGGCCTCGGTGGCTCAGTTAGATGCGCCGTCCGACTGGAGACCAGGAGGTCGCGGGTTCAACCCCCGCCGAGGTCGGCAACATTCTTTCGTGGAGATTGATCATGAAATATTTTCTACGGTCATTCTCTCCCTTCCGCTGATTCAAGAAGGGCAGTTGTCAGTTTCTGGCGAAAGAATGTGCACAATACTGGTTAACCGCTTAGAGGACTAAGCCTGCCCAGTAAACGTCTGGTTTGGTAATCTGACCGCGCTCGACATGACCCCATTGGGTTGACTGGGCCGTAAAACCTCAACAAAAAAAAATTCGCACATCTTATTTAAATTTGCTGAAGGAGTGGCAAACAGTGTAGACTCTGATCAGACGCCGCGTTCTGTGGACTCTGATCTGTATCTACGCTGTTTGTTGATGCATTCCTGTCAGATTATACATCACTGCACGTTTGAAAGACATCAGTGATACGTTCAGTGGAGATAGGAGCTTTGTATTATCAGAATACATGCAAAAAAAAAAAAAAAAAAAAAAAAAAAAAAGAACAGACCGTATTATCGAGCATTACAATCCATATGATATTCAACGCACGAAAAGGGCCCTAATACAGTTTGCTGACAACGGAGCCCCAGATCAGCCTGCGCTATCGCGGAGGCTTATTCGGGCCTTCGTCGTCCGCTTACAGAATCAATGGATACCGTAGTTTATGTCGACGCACAGAGAATGCCCGGATCATACGGCACGGAAGCGCATGCTCAACTGGGCCTTCGCTGTTCGCACATGATATAAGGGCCCTTTTCCCTCTTTTCCCTATATTGGTTAACCGAGAAATGAGCGGCGCAAACTGATTAGAGTACTCGTTTTCTGCATGAAGAGACCTTGCATCCTTGGCTTATCAAAATGCGCCCAGTGAAGATTCAGATCAGACTGCACGAATGCGCAGTCTGATCTGAATCTTCGCTAGGCGCCTATGTCAAAAGGTACATGCCCGAATAACACTGAGTGCACATTTCTGACTTAAATACCATCGGTATATTAAACCATTTTAATCTGGAACCCTCAAAAAGGGAAATTGGCAAACATTGCAGACCGAGATCAGATACTGCGGCGTCTGGTCAGGGTCTCCACCGTTTACAAATAGTTCAGCCATTTTCTTCAGGAATATCTAAATCACACAGCCTGACATACCAAACAAGAGGGCCTATAACGCTGACCTGAATATCATAACACTAAGAGAACCCGATCTAGAAATCAAGACAAAATTTCTGACCAAGATTTATAATGATTACATAAACAACTAAAACAATGTAGCATGCCGAATGGACCGTGAAATATAGGCCAAGGTCAAATATGGATAACTGCACTCTAGAGGTCATGCTTAGATGTATGCATGTGTCAAGCATCACTGCTGTAAGACTAATAGTTACTGAGAAACTGACCTAACCACTAAACTTAACAAAGGCATTTGCCCATGAATTATAGACCTTTTTAATGTTATTGTTTTCATCCGGGATACTGACCACGTGTTTACAATGTTATGCCACGTGACCAAAAATTGTAGCTGGCAAAAGCATTTCCGGTCCCATTGATGCAAATTGATTCAAGCCAAACTTTACTTGGATAAAAAAAATCTTTATATTTAATCGTAAATTTTAGCTACTGTTTTAAAAGTGCTTTAAATACAGCTTTAAGAAGCAATCTGACTGCTTTTCCCAAGATAAACACAAATGTTTCAATGATTTTTTTTCCGTTATTAGCAGGCACGCAACCGTAATATTGCTTTATGGTGACCACTTCTTCGCCTAGTTTTAGCTAGTCGGAACCAGACTACTATTGACGCCACACTGTTTTGGTACCCTGAAAAATAGTCCTATCTAAAAATAGTATGTACGAAGTAGATGTATACAGTGTAAGGTAAAAAAGAATGTATTGTTCTATTAATTTCAGGCCACAGGAGGTTCCTGGAAGAGACAAATTCCAGACAGAAAAAGATTCTGTAGGGAACTATTTGGCTGGGTAGAGTGCTACAACGAGTCGGTCGGTCATTCCAGTTTGTGACCCTGAACAGGAGGAGTTTTTTTGGGATGTCATATGGCAGGCAATGTCATGTGTTTTCGAAGTGGTGAAGAGGACATGGAAATCCCAGGCTCTGTTGCTGACTCAAGTAGCTCTCACATCCCACCGAAACCTGGATCTCATTTGGGCCCATATGGAACTGTAGCAGGTGAGACACTTTTTATTTCTTAGCATTATAGCCTATGGAGAAATTTATAGGGGTATGTAACCAGTAGATAGTTAAAATATATGTTAATATTTGTTTTTATGACATTTAAATGATCACTTTATGAGAATCTCTTCTGAAAAGAAACTTATGACGAATGAAACAGCTTTATGTTTCTGAAGAAAAAAATTCAACAATTATACTGTCCGATAAACGTAAACAACAACTTTCTGCCATCCAATAGGAACGTGGCTAGAACGTACTCTGCGCTGTAGAGCGAGATGTTCCGAATGCGTTGAAAAAGGTCTATAGGTCACGCTCAAATATGGATGACTGTATTCGAGAGGTCATGCTAAAATGTACGCAAATGCCAAGTATCACTGATGTAGGACCAATAGTTACCGAGAAACTGACCTAAATGGAAAAAACTTAACAAAGTCACTGGACCATGAAATACAGGTCATAAGTGACCAAGATTTAAACTTGACCTAGAAATGATCAAAACTAACATTTTTAGCATGATAACATATAAATTGTGACCTCTAGAGTGTAAACAAGGTTTTCCATTGATTTATCATCGTGACCTATTTTTTTTATCCCAAGTGACAAAGTCTCGAATCTGACCTAGACATCAATACAAAACTCTTAATATTGACCTCAAAATTGTGACCTCTAATATGTTAATAAGGATTCTCTTGAACTGACCTGGTGACCTAGTTCTTGACCCAAAATAACTCAGTTTTGAACTTGACTTAGAACTTATCAAAATTAACATTTTGAGCAAGGTACATGTCGATGAATTTTAAAATGTGACCTTTAAAGTGTTAACAATGGTTTCTTTTGATTTTGCCTGGCGATCTAGTTTTTGACCCCAAGTAACCTAGCTTCAAACATGACCAAGAAATCATCAAAACAAACATTTTGAGCAATATTCATGATATTTACCTAAAAGATGTGACCTCTAAAGTATTAACAAGGTTTTCTTTTGACTTGGCCTGGTGATCTAGTTTTTTACTCCAAGCAACCAAGTTTCGAACCTGACTAAGAGATCATCAAGACAAACATTTTTACAAGATTCATGATGATTACTTTAACCATATGACCTTCAGTCTTATCAATAAGGTTTTCCTTCGATTTGGCCTGGTTACCTAGTTCTTACAAGTGACCCAGTTTCAAACTTGGCCCAGAAAGATCAAGAAAACATCAAGACAAACATTTTTGAGCAAGATTAACGTTTTCTATTTTATTTTCTAGACTTTTACTAAAAAGTTAATCTTTCTTCTGTCATACGTTTGCTTCTCTTGACGAGCGCAGAGAAACAGGAAATATTTTGTCATTTTTAAGGCTCAATTTTGTTTGATTTTGAAGATGTGTTGGCTTCTTAGCTTTTGTTTGTTTTAGAGCTCGTTTTCATGTTTATTTCACCTGGCTCACTAGTTGGAATTCACTATTTAAGCTCCAATTTATTTGGACCTACATTGCATTAAAATATTTCTCCTGGAGTCTTCATATTCTTACAACTAAAGAAGATATGCTTGCCGTCTGATTGTTCCATAACACTTAATTGTCCCTAACTTTTGAGGGTCCAGAACAAGGTTTTAGGGGTAAAAACTGCTGTAATGCGACCAAGGGAGATCTCTGAGTAAAGGAACAAGGGTTCACACATATTTCCTCTTCCATTCTAGTTTCCTACTATTAGTCAGGCCAAAAGGAAGAAGAGATAGTATGGCACAGCTCAAATTGGACTAGCCTACCAAGCTGTAGAAGAGAAATTTTTGTCAGTATACAGAGCTGTCAGAGTTTACGGTGTCATTAAGAGCAATTCTACGTGTTACGACCGAGCACTCCTACCTTCGATTATCTGCCTTGACAGATTACGCATAGCTTCTAAGTATATAATCAATCTCTGACAACTGCGTCAGGGAGTCGACTCTTTGGCTCAGAGGTTAGAGCATTGGATTTTTAACCGGGAGGACCGGGTTCGATTCCCAGGAAAGACGGAATAATTTTTCAGCTATGCTTCATTCCTTTGTTACGGCTTTCATGTCGTAAGATGGGGGCTCGTCCGGGATTGGACTTTATACGCCTAAAATGGCTTCACGTCATCATAAATGATGACTTCCTTGAAGAGGGGGAGTGTTACGACCGAGCACTCCTACCTTCGATTATCTGCCTTGGCAGATTACGCATAGCTTCTAAGTATATATTCAATCTCTGACAACTGCGTCAGGGAGTCGACTCTTTGGCTCAGAGGTTAGAGCATTGGATTTTTAACCGGGAGGACCGGGTTCGATTCCCAGGAAAGACGGAATAATTTTTCAGCTATGCTTCATTCCTTTGTTACGGCTTTCGTGTCGTAAGATGGGGGCTCGTCCGGGATTGGACTTTATACGCCTAAAATGGCTTCACGTCATCATAAATGATGACTTCCTTGAAGAGGGGGAGTGTTACGACCGAGCACTCCTACCTTCGATTATCTGCCTTGGCAGATTACGCATAGCTTCTAAGTATATATTCAATCTCTGACAACTGCGTCAGGGAGTCGAATCTTTGGCTCAGAGGTTAGAGCATTGGATTTTTAACCGGGAGGACCGGGTTCGATTCCCAGGAAAGACGGAATAATTTTTCAGCTATGCATCATTCCTTTGTTACGGCCATCATGTCGTAAAATACGTGATAGGCATTTAGGCATCCAGTCTGCCTATAATCTACCCTGTCATGGACCAGAACCTCTGTTGACTAAAGATGAATATAAGGGCTTAACTGAATATGCGACTTATGGGTCAAACCTTAGTTATGGGTATTCCAGGCAAGGGTTTTTGGATTTAGCAAATGCCATTAACCTTTAAAAGAAAACAGTTAATGATCCTGCTTTCAAGAGTTCATGGTAGGAGAGCTTTAAGAAGAGATGGCCATAGCTTCATCTTGCTAAGCCCGGAAAGCTTGCAATTATCAGGGCAAAAGCAACATCAAAGGAGAAACCGGACACTCATTTCAATGAACTTCAAGAAACCATCACCGTTATATGAACTTGAAACTCATCCAGAGAGAATTCGGAGCGTGGATGAATCAGGGATTGTTTTTAAACACACCACACCCAAAAGATTCTATACCACAAGCTGTCACCTATCCCAGAGGTAAACAAGTACCCCTGACAGGATGCTGGAAACTAAATTCCTCCATATTTGATATTCCCGTGTAAAAAATGGTGTGAAGACCTACTTAGGGGTACAAGTCCTAATGCAGCTGGTGAAATGAATAAGACTGGATGATCCAATTCTGTAACAAATGAAAACTATCTTAACAATTACATTAAAGTTTTTGCCTAGAACAGAGGGCAAAAGCGTTTGATTATATTCGATGGCCACATCCCATATCTCCCTTTCTTTTATAAACTGGGGTAAGGATCATGCTGTGGAGTTCTTCATATTGCCACCATACATATTTCATGTAACACAGTGCTTGGATATAGGTTGTTTTGTACCCTCAAAAGCCATGTATAACATCAAGTACCATTACATGAGAGAAAATCCTTGACACAACATCACAAGATATGAAGTAGGTGGACTTGTATCACTGGCGTACTTAAGAGCTCTCAGCATTACGAAAACATGTCTATTCAAATATACTGAAAATTTGACCACCAAAAAATGAAAATTTTCGAATAAAAAATTCTGATATTTTTATCAAATTTCTGCTTAAAACACAGATTGTGGGTACTCGTTAGAACCGCCTCGCGGAGGCGGTTCTAAAGAGTACCCACGATCTATGTTTTGAGCCGAAATAAGGAAAATAATGTATATCCCTGTAAACCCCAGTTATACTATATATAAAAGTGGGGTTTAAGGGGGTCAAAATTATATAGGTATGTTTTCTTGATGGCCCTGAAAATTTGGTCAGTGCCTTCAGGCAGAGAGGTAAATATCCTTTTGAAAGAAAGCAAATTAGTGACATAAAAGTAATGCCAGCATCAATATATCTAAAGTATAATGAGAATAATTACCACAGATTATGTTTGGTATTAGTTATGCTGGCTCCCAGATAATTCAATCGGGTGAACTTTTTTATGCTTGCACAGGTAACTGGTACAAATCATTGTTTACATCATGTCAGCAGCGCGGTTGATCGTATTTGAAGTTCGTTTGCTTTGAAAGTTACAGGAAAGGAGCTGTTCTGTTTTTTTGAAAAGGTGAGGTTTATTTCATAAGCACTTATAAATATGCATAGTTTTGAAACCATTTAAGACCACCGGTAACTGGGTAATGGAGCCTACATTGTAAGCAACTGAAGAAAGGATCAGAATAAAAGCATGCAAACTTATATAGTGCCTGTCCTGAACTGTTTGTTCAGGCCTGCCTGACCCAGTACTAAGGACAAGTAGGTAGTATATGATCAAATAACGCAATGGCCAAGAACGCAACCACTGACGTTCTATAATTTTATTTGCAACATAACTCAAGGTTTGCAAAGTTTAGCAAAACAACAACAACAGCAACAACGGCCCTGCATGTTCTACAAGAAGAGACAGAAAATGTACTAAAATAATCACTAAAGGTATCTACGAGAGCGTGTCAATAAATAACCAGACTATCCCATTTCCGATGGATCGAGACGGCCACGATTTTCATGCTTTGTTTTAATAAATGTGGGTACAAAATTGCACGCGTATCGAGTCATTCTTTAATAAGATATTGAATGTCAAACATGGCTAGTGATGCAAAGGCATGCTTTTCATCTAAAGTTGAGTACCGTGCTGTAATTCGGTACTTGTATTTAAAAGGTAAAACAGGCAAGGAAATACACGGCGAGTTAGCCGATGTTTATGGGTCTTCTGCACCATCTAATGCTCAGGTTAAATTCTGGGTTGGGGATTTCAAACGCGGTAGAACATCTTTAGAAGATGAAGCCAGGTCTGGACGCCCACTGGATGCCACCGACGAAGAAATGTGTAAGAAAGTTCGGGATCTGGTATACTCTGATAGGCGAATTCAGGTGGAAGAAATAGCGCAGGCATTAGGCATTTCACATGGTAGCGTTTCAACAATCTTACATGATCGTTTAGGTATGCGCAAGCTAACAACCCGTTGGGTCCCCAAATCCCTTAGCGATGAGCAAAAGGCAACCAGAGCATCAGTATGCAGCGTCTTATTGAAGCATTTTAGGTTAAAAGATTTTTTGCGTCTTGTGACTGTAGATGAGACTTGGGTTCATTATTATGAGCTCAGAGTCGTCGCTGGGTAGGGCCTGGGTCCCCGAGGCCAAAGAAGTTCAAGACGCAACCATCTGCTGGCAAGGTGATGGCCACAGTATTGTGGGACGCAAAAGGCGTTATTATGTTGGACTTTTTACCCAAGAGAAGTACAATAGCTGGAGTGTACTATGCAAACTTGTTAGACCAGCTGAGATCGGTCATCCGTGAAAAACGCCGAGGTAAACTCTCTAAAGGTGTTTTGCTGCAACAGGACAACGCGAGAGTCCACTCTTGCAAAGTTGCAATGGATGCTGTAGAGCGAAACGGGTATGAATTAATACCACATCATGCCTATTCGCCTGACCTAGCTCCTAGCGACTTCTTCCTATTCCCAAACTTGAAAAAGGATATCCGTGGACTTGATTTCCGGTCTGATGAAGAAGTCGTGACAGCAGTTGATGAGTGGGTCAGTGGAAAGGACCCTGACTTTAACAGTTCTGGGCTGATGGCACTTGAACACCGTTGGTCTAAGTGCATCACACTAGAGGGCAATTACATCGAAAAAGAAGAGGTGGATCTCAACCGGAAATAAGTTAGGCTGGTTACTTATTGATTCACCCTCGTAATTACAGCGACCCGTTTTTGAAACGATTAACTAACAAATGTGTTTTAAGCACGCATTTTCTATCGACCAGTTGAGCCACGGCCTGGGAAATCGTACCTTCTGATATATGTACCGAACGAAGACTCAAATCAGTCTGAGCATCCGCAGTCTGATAGAACCCAGCTAGCATTCTTTATAAATCTATAGCGGGCCGTTTTCGGCCCGTCAGCTACCCTGACGGGCCGATAACGGCCCGCTATAGATTTGTGTAGAATGCTTACTGGGAAACGTTCTTGTCCACATGAAGAAACTGTATATTTGGTTATCGAAAATGCGCCAAGTTAAGACCGTGATCAGTTTGCGCGAAAGCACACGCTGATCTTAATCTTCGCTGGACGCACATGTCCGAAGGTACGTTTTCTAACTGGGCGGCTCACTTGTAAATGCATGTTCAGCACTATCACTCATATGAATGCCAGAAGGTTATGGAAAAAATAGAAAAAAAGAAGATATTTAACAATGAATATCTGCCCCCTCTGCCGGTATATGGGATTTGTACATGTAAATCAGATCTGGGCCCAGTTGTTCAAAGCTAACGACGTCGTTAGTTAACGATTCGTTAAAATTTACATTGAGTGTTACGCAAATATGCTGAAATTTTTTGCTGAAAAAAATGTGAGTAGCTGTTGCAGTGCAAAAGCTACTCACATTTTTACACCAAAAAATATCAGAATATTGTGTATTGTATCCGCTAAAACAGTTAACGAAATGACCCTTAACCAGCTCGTTAAGCTAACGTAGCTTTGAACAACTGGACTCTGATTTATACGTATTTTGAGCATGTTACTCTATTACACGCGGGAAAACAAACAACAAAAAAATCACCTGGCACCAAGATGCGGGATATGTTGTTTATACAACGTCGAATCAACGTCGAAGCAATGTCAAGCGACGTTGTATTAACATTGTGTGGCCCCCAGCACCCTGGGACGTATAGTGAACAGCGGCTAATCCGTATCGGCGCTTCACTCCTGTTGAGTTCTTTCGCCATACTGGCTTTAAAAACTGGACTTGATAGAGCTTAACCCTTGTCCTGCTGAATAAATTGCTACGCCTACTTCTAATTTTCAGCCAATCAGATTACTTGATCCGGAATGTTGCTGTAAATTCACATACTTAATGGCAAACAGTGCAGATCCAGATCAGTTGGCTTCTTCAGAAGCCAACTGATCTGGATCTACACTGTTTGCAAAAGCAGGGTATATCCGGGTTCAGCAGGACAAGGGTTAACGTTTTCTATCAGTATGCAACAAACTATCAAAATATTCCTGCGTTTATAGCTCTGTTGCCATTTTCGCTATAACTGTCCACAAACAAGTTAAAAAATTGTCAACGGACGATTCGCAAATTGTCCACGGACAAATCGATTATAGTCGACCTTAAAGTCTGTCGTGCAGTTCTGAATGAAATTTATAACGGTTGTCCTTGGAAACAAAGAACGCATATAAACAAAATTCGGAGCCTTGGTTTAGTTTCACTTATAGTTTGCTAACAGAACTAGTTTTGATATAACCTTACTATCTATTGTCTGAAAATACTATTTCAAAATGAAATTAAGCTGCCCTAAGTTTGCTATAAAATGCTTCTGAGGCCTGTGCGAAAATAAATTTTAGGAGAAACGGTTGTCAAAGTACGTAGTTTTCTAACTAGGCTACATAGCCAAGTTAGGTCAAGGGAGGTCAAATGTTATCATTTGAATAGCGATTATGATTTAATTACTTATTTTTTTTATTTTATTATTATTTTTTTTCTGGTGTATTTGTATTTTCATGTACTTTTATGATAAGCACGCATATTTGTTTCACAATGAGTTTGCAGATTCTTCAAACCCGCTGTGAGAGCAAAATTATTTTAGGAGAAAATGTTGTCAAAGTGCGTAGTTTTCTAACTAGGCTACATAGCCAAGTTAGGTCAAGGGAGGTAAAATGTTATCATTTGAATAGCGATTATAATTTAATTACTTATTTTTTTTATTCTATTATTAATTTTTCTGAAATATTTGTATTTTCATGTATTTTTATAATAAGCACGCATATTTGTTTCACAATGAGTGTGCAGATTCTTCAAAACCTCTGTGAGAGCAAAAATTATTTTCATAAAACTTAGAGCAACAGAATACATATTCTAATAAATTTTACGGACAATATAATTATCAAAACAAGAAAACATTGATGCAAAGCATGCATACACCAGGAAACTAATCTGTCTTGCATTACTTAGCTCCCTATAGATCGTAGTATAGTGAAAAAATGTTATAATTTATGAAAGGTTGTAATTATATAAATTATCGCAATACTCAACGATAAAAACATTATAATAAAAAAAGGGGGTGGGGTGTAGTGAATAGTTTTATATAATCCCACTAAGAACACCATAAAACTGGAAGAAAACCGATGTTCTCCAAATGCATACACATTTTACAAAAACAACCTCAAATAGATACGCCGGGTTCCAGCCCGGCTTAAATAACTGTCTGGAAAAAACAGTTTGTAACAAAAGTGAATCTCCTGTGATTTTCGTTATATCAAAATTAGTTCCGTTAGCAACCTTCAGTATCGTTGTTTCGGCAGGGCTGCATACGCCCCCTAGCAGCGGTTTAAGCGGAACTCGATTTTTCATGGTACCTGAATGGGCCTATGTTCCCAAGGTAAATAAAAAATAAAAACTGCATTATTATATAGCATGAGGGGAAGCTTGTTATTTTTGTTTCAGTTTCGTCCAGGTAAGCAGATTCTCTGCAAGTACGGACTTTTATAAGGCTACGGTTTCAATGAAAAATAAAACAAACTGTCTTAGAAATATTTTATCATTTTAATTAAAATACAAAAATGTCATTAAAATTGAGTTGCCCAACAGGAAAAAGGGGTGTTCGGGGCATATGCGACAGCGCAGGCCCTGATCAGACTGCGCATGCGCAGTCTGATCAGGGCCTTCGCTGTCTGCTTACAGAATCATTGAATACGCTAGATTATATCGGTGTACAGAAACTTCCCTTACATTATCAGATTGTGTAGCACAGATCTGTTTATTTTCCGTTAGTATGCCCTAAGTATGCCGTAAGACCCTTTTCTCATGGTATGGTACATCTGTATACAATGACAATGTGAATCTTAACTTGAAAAGAAAACGGACCTACGAATCATATGCTAACATGTTTTCGGCATAGGCAAGAAATTGCTGACAAATACAGCTGCCGACATTCCAATGAGATTCATAACATGTATAGTACTCTCTCTCTCTCTCCCTCTCTCTCTCTCTCTCTCTCTGTCTGTCTGTCTGTCTCTCTCTCTCTCTCTCTCTCTCTTTCGGTCATGTACATATTCGCTAGTGATTAAAATATTGTGTGCTGCTGAAATACAATGTAGTTAATGAAACTGTATGCAATGAATTGCATATTCATATAGACTCAGACTGGCATGTGCCTTGATACAAATCAATACCTGTGCTATTTCCTAAAGAATCTTCAATGGTAACACAGCATTGCAAAACATGTACAAATACATATGAGTCTATGCAAGAACAGAGCAGTCTTGGAAACTGTGGCCTGATCATGGTCTGCTCACTGCGTATTTGATCAAGCACGCTTTCCTTTGTCAGTGATTTGAAAAGGAGAGAAGGGCTTTACCCTTTAACCTGCTGAATTTATATGTCCTTTCAACATCCTTTGGAAAGATATTTTTTGCTTGGTGTTTTATTCTAAAAGAAAATAGTTTTTTTCTGATTGACCATGTCTTCTCAGAAACCGTTTGTCTATTCTATTTCTATGCTTTGTTTTCAAATATTTGCTGTAAAATTAATTTTTACGGCCAAAAAATGGAGCTCATGTATGTAACTTCTATAGTAAACCAGATTTTTGGAATTTTTTATCAAACATATTTTTTGCTTTTCTGCACTGTTTTTAAATTATTGATGTTCCATAACAATATAGTGAAAATTTCAGAAAGTTTGAACAAGTTAAAGTTGTTGAAAGTCTGCATCAAAACTACCTACCCTGTCGATGTTTTGCATATTATGCAGCCATTTTTATATCAGGAAAAAAAGAAAGTATTTGATTTAATCAAAACAGATGACTAGAATAAATCTTTTTGTGCATAGGTAGTTACGACAAAAGGTTTTGTATTAAATCATGACAAAAGATTGCAAATTCACTTCTTCTGTGTACAGCACCAAGCAAAAGACGAGTTTCTGAAAGATGTTGAAATCACACATTACGAAAACAAGTCTTCAAGTACATTGAATATTTTACGACCAAAAACTGAAATTTTTTAGATAAAAATTCTGATGTTTTTCATATTTCTGCTCAAAAACATAGATTGTGGGTACTCGTCAGAACCGCCTCTCTATCTGCTCAAAAACATATATTGTGGGTACCCGTTAGAACCGCTTCCGGAGCGACGGTTCTAACGAATACCCACAATCCATTACGAAAACACGCCTATTCAAATATATAGAACATTTCACCTCCAAAAACTTAAAATTCTCAGATAAAAACTCTGATATTTTTTTTTATTTCTGCTCAAATCATAGATTGTGGGTACTCATTAGAACCGCCTCGCAGAGGCGGTTCTAACGAATACCCACAATCTATGTTTTTGAGCAGAAATAGGAAAAATAATGCACACCCTTGTAAACCTGTTTTACTATATAAAAGTGGGGTTTAAGGGGGTCAAAATTATATAGGTATGTTTTTGTGATGTATGTTTTTGAGCAGAAATATGAAAAATAATGTTTACCCCTGTAAACCCCAGTTTTACTATATAAAAGTGGGATTTAAGGGGGTCTAAATTATATGGGTATGTTTTTGTATTCAGTAGGCTAAATAAGGCAACAGTTTCTTTTGTGTTTGTCCCATATCTGTTCTTTTATTATTATCGATGATTTCACTCAAAGTGTTCAGCGGGTGGTAACTGGCCTCTCTTTGAGGTACTTGGATATGTTTTTGTCCTCTTCTACCTTCTTCTGATTGGCTGCCATGTTAGGAAATTTAGCAACATTGTCCTTTAACATAAAAAAGTCCAGTGTGGAATAAATTGCGACATCAGCTAATGAGATCTGGAAAAAAAACAAAACAGAAAATTATTTTAACCCTTGTCCTGCTGAACCCTGATGTATTCTGCTTTACAAACAGTGTAGCTTTAGATCAACTGATCGGGATCTGCAATATTTGTCTTTCAGTATGTGAATATGTATAAACAAACTGGATCAACTAATCTGATTGGCTGACAATTAGAAATGGACGTGACATCATGATTTATTCAGCATGGTAAGGGGTAATATTGTAGATAGTTTCTTACAAAATAATTACAGAAGAACACGCACGCACGCACGCGCACACACAATCTGTCCATTATTTTTACGTGTCGCTAAGCCAAACAGGAAATACAAAAGTTTGTTAGTCTATTGATCGATCAATACCTTTACAGGCAGATTGATCGATCAATACCTTTACAGGCAGACAAACAAGACGGTATAACCAAGAGAGAGAGAGAGAGAGAGGGAGAGAGAGAGAGAGAGAGAGAGAGAGAGAACCAGAAACAAATACATAGACAGACAACAAATAGAAAAAGAAAATAAAAAAAAAAACAACAACAACAACAACAACAAAAAAAACAAAACAAAAACCAAAAAAAAAACAAAGACAGACAGAACAACCGATAGATAGACAGACAGACAGACAGACAGATAGATAGATAGATAGATAGATAGATAGATGGATAGAATGATGTCAGAATATCTTACTGAATTTGAAACAGCAAATCCGTCTTGGCCGAATGTCCCAATCGCTTTTTCAATATGGCCGAAAATCTTTGGCACGTCTTCATCATCGAACTTTTTCTTCAATTCGGCCTGCAATACAGTTACAGTAAATTCTACAAACATCTACTGTATTAATTCAACTAAAAAAATACTGTAGGCCCAGATCAGACGCCACGTTCTACAGCATTCGCCATTTAGTCTGCACAGCGCACGCACCCCACCGGCGACTGTACATCCGTTGCCATTCACAAAGGACACGTGAAACATGAAGTTACCGTATTATGTATTCGGACAGACAGGCTTGAGCAAACATTGTAGACCCAGATGAGACGCCGCAGAACGCGGCGTCTCATCAGGGTCTAAACTGTTTGCCACTCATTTAGCAATTTTAGACACAACATTGGGTAGTAAATTGACCTTGTTCAAATCCTAGAACAAGTATGGTAAGGGGTTGGGGTCTCCGAATTCTTCGAGTAAATATGGTATATCAGCCTTTCATCACATCCCCCACGTTTTAACATCATTGTGTGTGTGTGTGTGTGTGTGTGTGTGTGTGTGTGTGTGTGTGTGTGTGTGTGTGTGTGTGTGTGTGTGTTACCTTGGCGCTTTATTAAAAAAGAAAAAAAAATGCAGTTTTTGTGATTCGAGATAATAATATTTTATCCTACTCTCATTCAAAAAACGTTATCTAGTGTGCGTGCGCGTGCGTGTGTGTTTTCGCTTGGCTTTTTAGAATAAATATTCAAAAATAAAACAAAGTAGTTTTTTGTGATTAACAATATCACATGAGTAACCATTTGTCGATTCCAATTCTATGTTTGTCTTACAATATTTACCATAAAATTAAATTTGCAGCCAAATTTAAATTTGCGGTAAAAAAATGCATAATTTGCAATCATTTTACTAGGAAAAAAAAAATAGATACCCACTTTTTTTTAAATTGATGAACAGAATAAAAATTATGTACAATAAAATTCGTGTGAATAGGCATATATGGCAATAGGTTTTGCATTGAATCATTACGAAAACACGCCTATTCAAATACACTGAAAATTTTACCACCAAAAAAAATGGCAATTTTTCACATAAAAAAATCGGATATTTTTTATATTTCTGCTCAAAACATAGATTGTGGGTACTCGTTAGAACCGCCTCGTCGAGGCGGTTCTAACGAGTACCCACAATCTATGTTTTTGAGCAGAAATAACAAAAATAATGTATACCCCTGTAAACCCCAGTTTTACTATATAAAAGTGGGGTTTAAGGGGGTCAAAATTATCTAGGCGTGTTTTCGTGATGCATGACAAAACTGCGAATTTGCATTTTTCTGTGTAAAGCGGCTGACGAAAAAAGACTTTCTGGGAAAACGTCAAAAGCATAGTACAGACAACCCTCTTACACCAATATTCGATACAAAGACAAAATTCGTTATAACGACAATTTGACTGTCACGAAACCTTTACTAAAGAGGTATCAGTTGGTCATAAAATATGCAAGAATATTGTACTTAATACTTTTAAGAAACATACATTTTTTCGGATATTTGTTAGAATCGCCCAGTGAGGCGATTCTAACAAATATCCAAAACATATGTTCTATGATGAAGTAAGAAGAAAACAAGACTTTTCTTACATATCAATCTGCTAATAAAGTATTCTGTACAACAGCAAGTTCATTTTAATAGCAACGTCTTTGGGAACAAATGCTGTCATTGTAACGAGGGTTCACTGTAATTTAATTTTAAACATCATACAATTAAGCCATAACGTCAGAAAACGTACCTTCAGACATGTGCGCCCAGCGAAGATTCAGATCAACAGCACATTCGCATAACCTTATCAGAATCTTCACTGGGCGCATTTTGGATAAAAAGCCAAGGATGCAAAGTTTCTTCATGCGGACAACGAAGACTCTGATCAGACTGCGCGGAAGCGCAGGCTGATCCGAGTCATCGTTGGGCGCACGTCAGAAGGTACGTTTTCTCACGTGGCGGTTCAATTTGTGTTTATTTACCTTCTTTGTTTCATCTTTTTCAAAGAACACCGGCATTGCCGCTTTCATGAGGTCCAACACAGTATCTAGAATCTGATCAATAAAAGCTGCTTCCAAATTTGTCTTTCCATAGAGACCTGTTTGACATAAAGAAAAAAAATCATATTATTAGTACTACAGTCCACTCTTGTCATCTCAAACATTGATACCTCAAACTACTGGTTAAGTCAAACTGAAATTTTATATAATGTTGGTTTAGTTTTGCTATATGTTCTTTACATTTCAACTCCTGTTATCTCAAACTACTGTCATCTCAAAGTACTGTTATCTCAAACTGAAGTTCTGGTCCCTTTGAGTTTGAGATCAAGATAGTCCACTGCATTAATATTACAGTCCACTCTCGTTATATCAAACACTGATACATGTAACTCATACTACTGCTCAAGTCAAACTAAATTTTGGATAATGTTGGTTTAGCTTTGCCTTAAGTTCTTTACATTTAACTCTTGTTATCTCAACTCTTGTTACAGTCAAACCTTAATGGCTCGATTATTCCTGTGACCATGAAAATTTGTTCGAGATAGTTGTTCGAGCCACTGAGGGTTAATCATAGCGCCATGTCACGAAGCAAATGACAATAATTTAGGCATTTTTTTTATCTTTAAGACAATAATGGTATGTTGAGTGTACTCATTAGAATCGCCTCGATGAGACGCAACATAAATTGTCATAATTAAATGAGAAAATTTCCTCAAATATTGTTTTCTTGAGCTATCAGAAGAAATTCGTAGGGACTCAAAATTGAGTTCGAATTAGCCATGGTAAACGGGCCATCGAGGTTCGAGCTACTCAGGTTCGACTGTATTTTAAATTGTGCTTTCTGGTAACGACAGTTAACTGTATTTTGTCATTAACCCATTTATGCCGCGTGTATTCTTCTACCTCAACTCTCTGGACAAGTCTATTTCCAGTAGAAAGAGTGTCTGGTTTAATTTCTTGCCTTTTGTTTATAGAAATAGTTTTGCTTTTTTGATAGTATCTATTGTAAACAATGTAAGGATCCTGATTAGATCCACCCTCCGTTTGCTTGCCAGTTCAGTATCCGATGATTCTGTTAGCGGATGGAGAACGCCCTGATCTGTCTGCACCACAGCACAGACTTATCTTGGCATTCACTGTCCGCAAATGCTCAGAAGACATACATGTTGTCTCATTTTACTTCGACCCATCATTTGAACCACCTCATGACAAAACCAAGAAAATGGCATGTGCGCCCAGCGAAGACTCAGATCAGCCTGGGCATCCGCCCAGCCTGATCAGATTATTCACTGTGCGCTCTATGGGTAGCTAAGGACCCAATTTTGTAATGCGGACAGCGAAGACTCTGATCGGACTGGATCGATGCCCAGGCTGATCTGAGTCTTCGCTGGGCACACATCCATTTTGTTGGTTTTGTCATAGTAGAGTGCGCTTTCTGCTGTGTGAACAAGGCAGTGTCAATAAGATATACGGAAGAACAATTTTGTCTGGTTTACTACAAAAAAGCATAGTGTCACACACATACACACACGCACGTATGCACGCACGCACACAAACACGCATGCATACGCAAGCACGATATATAGCTTATTCTTTACATAATACAAAAAACCCATAAAACATCATTTAAAAGAACTACATGTAAACCCTTAACACGTTCCCAATGGCAATTGACGTTTATACAACGCAACGTCGCATCAACGTCGTAACAACGTCATGCGACGTTGTAAAAACGTCATGTGATAAATCACAAATCCAACCCACCCTCCCTTCTTTGAAGAAGTGTATACTTACCTAATTCTCTAGCAACAAATCTGGCGATGGTAAAACTTTGACAGAGTCTAACTTTGCCATCTACATCCAGGATAGGGAGCGCACCCTGGGGCGTATCTGAAAGGAACAGAAAATCGGATGTTAGTTGCATCATAACAAAACGCAACGACAGATAACGTACCTACGCACAAGGCCGCCCATTAAACATTCAGATCAGCCTGTTCATTCGCGCAGTCTGATCAGAATCTTCACTGGGCGCATTTTAGAGAGCCAAGGATGCAAAATGTTTTCACACCGTATAATAATTGAGCCACCTCATGACAAAGCCAACAAAATGTGCGCCCAGCGAAGACTCAGATCAGCCTGGGCATCCGCCCAGTCTGATCAGAGTCTTCGCTATCCGCATGAAGGAAGCTTGGGTCCTCAGCTACCCATTGAGCGCACAGTGAAGACTCTGATTAGCCTGGGCGGATGCCCAGGCTGACCTGAGTTATCGCTGGGCGCACATCCATTTGTTGGTTTTATCATGAGGTGGATAACATACACATAAATTATCCGAGCGCCTTTTAACCTGATCATGCTGAATAAAGTAAGATGTCATGACCACTTCTAATTTTCAGCAATGACCACTTCTAATTTTCAGCCAATCAGATTACTTGATCCAGGTTTTTGATACAAATTCACATACTAATTGACAAACAGTGCAGATCCAGATCTGATAGCTTTTAAAGAAGCCAAATGATCTGGATCGACACTGCTTGCAAAAGTAGGGAATATCCGGGTTCAGCAGGACTAGGGTTAAAAGAGGCTTGGATACACTTCGCAGATTTCTATCATTTTTTTTTACAAAACGGATAACTTTGCTATCAAAGACTCTTCTGAAAAGGGATCTACTAGTAAAGGAAAGACTTTGCTCCCAGTGCGAGCAAATTCTTTCTTTTTAGAGTATATCCGTTTTCAGAAGGGAGACAAAACCATTTTCACAGAGTTACGCCCCCTGAAAGTGTATCCAGTCCCTATAACCCCTCACCGTGCTGGTCCTAAAATTTGAACAATTCCATTTTACTACCTGTAGTGGTAGCACATTAGATTTGCGGTTGCACATTAGATGGGTTTCGAAATTGAAAGCGTTTTAATCTGCTATGAACAAAAAGCAGATATTTCAAATTATTTTTCTTTCTATCAACAGAAAATGATAACACTTCATTGAAAGCATCTTCTTTAGGGGACAAAGAATAAAATGTCTTATTGTCTGTGAAAAATATGAAATATATCACTAATTTAGCCGTACCATGCGACAACGTGTCTTCGGGCATATGAGGACAGCGAAGGCCCAGATCAGCCTGCGCATCCGCGCAGTCTGATCAGGGCCTTCGCTGTCCGCAAACAGAATCATTGGATACTATAGAATGTATCAATGGAGAGCAAATGCCCGGATGAGACCTCACGCATGCGTAGGATGAATCTGATTATGTGCATTTTGCGCATGCTGGAAGAGACATGTTCGTTCGGCGCAGACCAAGTTTTATCTCAGTGACGATTTAGCTAAGACACGAAATGGTTTCCTACGAGCCGAGGTACAGCAACTGCTACAACAGGGTGCGATCAGTGAAGACTCAGATCAGCCTGCGCATCCGCGCAGTCTGATTAGAGTCTTCGCTGTCCGCAGGATGAAGCTTTGGGTCTATATCATTATAGAGCACAGTGAAGATTCTGATCAGAGTGTGTGAATGCGCAAGCTGATCTGAGTCTTCGCTGAGCGCACATGCATTTTTGTAGAAAATGATGTGCCCCGATACATTGGCTGAAACGTCGTTAAATATAACCTGACTGGGCGTGGTCTAAATCAGAGCAAATGATATTAATATTGTCCGTCATTTAATGGCTCAGTCTAGGCTTTTTTTTGGGACTATCGAAATTTGTTCAAAATATGGGAAGTTCGAGCCACTGAGGGTTAATCATGGCGCCAGGTCAGGAAGCAAATAGGAATAATTTACTCAATAATGTATGGTGAGTGTACTCATTAGACTCGCCTCGATGAGGCAATTATAATGAGTACACACAACATACAACTTCATTATAAAATAAGAAACTTTTCCTAAATTTTTGTTTTCTTAATCTATCGGAAGAATTGCGTAGGGGCTCCAAAACGAGTTCGAATTAGCCATGGTAAACGAGCCATCGGTGTTCGACCTATTTAGGTTCGACTATTTATAATCTAAATACCGATTTCAAAAACGAAAGTATAAACAAGATGAAACGCATTTACCTGGTTTAAGTTTTGCCCATTCCTCAGAACTAATTCTGCAATCTTCGTACTCGACACTTTTAGCCGCGAACAGTAGGCGCGTCATCTCAGCGCGTCCTTTGATGTTAAAATACGTCAGCTTGTACTTTGATGGCATTTTTGTTGGCTTATTACAAATTCACCTCAAAATGAGAACTGAATGTTAAAGTTTGTTCGTTCGTGTTCAGAACGTGTTGAAGTTTGTTCTTGTACAGAACGTGTTCGCGCTCTTATATACCTAGTCAAGTATTTTCTGGTCAAAATAAAGAACGTTTTATTGAATATAAAGGTACTCACAAGCTAAAATTAGGACACGCCCAACTCCAGATAACTTGATAACGGAGATGATAATTTAGGATAAATTCTATCAATATTTTGTACCCATTTATATGTCATAATACATGTACCTACTGTAACTACCTCATCGAGGCGATTCCAGTGAGATATGTTTTTGTGTAGATTTGGCATAAATTCTTTCTCGAATACTCATTTCATCTGGATCGATGGAAAAAATACATATTTCATTCAGAGTTGTAGTTTTCCTTTTTCGAGTGTCAGAAAACAGAACGCAAGTCAGTACAAGCAAATCAATAACTAAACCACGCGAACATGAGCTTTTTAAGCGCCCAGCAAAATTCGCAGCAGACGACATTCTAATGTTTTTATTTTTGTTTTATTTTTTTTCTCAAAGAACATAAGTCTTCGAGACATATTTTCTATGAAAAATAAAATAAAAATATCTAAAACTATCGGCTGCTTCAGTTGTGATTGGCGCTTTTAGGATGTGTTCCCGTCTCATGTACGATTCACTTGTAAGCTTTAGCAATTTGTAGGCTCACTCAGCAGATATTTTAAATATGTGTCATTTTTTTTCTCTTATTTTGCACTTAACGTTTCATTCAAACTGTCTCCTTCGAGTCCTTCAGAGAGAAAATTCGAATGAAAACTTCAAATCTTATTTCTGTGAAAAAAAAAAAGAATGGGCGGTACATGTATAATATACAACAAGGCTTTATGACTTATTTCGATGATTTTAAACACAACCATAAAAATAAATGTTTCATTTATTCAGAATTCTTGCAAACCCCTCCGATTCACCAATTTACATAGCGGAAATGGGACATTAGATGGGAAAACAAATATGGGAAAGTTAAACTTTGAGACAAAATACCTTTTCCAACCCATTATAGTAAAGAAAGACTGTTTGGCTGATCAGTACCTTTTTACCCTAAGTATTCGAACTGACAGGCCTGAGCAAACAGTGTAGACCCAGATTAGACGCCACAGAACGCGGCGTCTGATAAGGGTCTAAACTGTTTGCCACTCATTCAGCAATTTTAGAAACCATCACGAAAACATGCCTATATAATTTTGACCCCCTTAAACCTCACTTTTATATAGTAAAACTGGGGTTTACAGGGGTATACATTATTTTTCTTATTTCTGCTCAAAAACATAGATTGTGGGTACTCGTTAGAACCGCCTCGTCGAGGCGGTTCTAACGAGTACCCACAACCTATGTTTTGAGCAGAAATATGAAAAATATTTGAATTTTTTATCTGAAAATTTTCATTTTATGGCGGTAAAATTTTCAGTATATTTCAATAGGCATGTTTTCGTAATGATTCACTGGTAATAATATGAACTTGTGAATTTTGTTAGAAGTACAGGCTAAAGAGTTGTCAGGTGTGGAAATATTCGGTTTAAATACAATATTCAAAACTCCAAATTTATCATCCTGAATTTCCCTTGAAAATGAAAATTTAATTAAAGAGGTTTCGACTGAACCCCGACCCCTTATGGGATCGTGTCGAACAGCAAATGCATTTATAAGACCGTTTTTCTTTTTTTTTTTTTTTTGGTGGCATGACCTATATATTACAGACCTTGTCCTAACTTTTAACACCAAGCCGAAAGTAAATCGAGGTCAAAATGAGCATCAACGCGAGAAAACGTACCTTCTAACACGAAACTCAAACTAGCCTGCGAATCCGCGCAGTCTGATCAGTGTCTTTATCGTCAGCAGGAAGGAACTTTACATCCATGGCTACCCAAAATATGCACAGTGAAGGTTCTGATCAGACTGCGCGAATGCGCAGGCTGATCTGAATCTTCGCTGGGTGCATATATGCAAAGCTAGGTTTTTTCGCGTTGCAGCTCAAATATTTTTTTATATGAAAAGGGTAAAGAATTGTAAAATTAGCGTAAATTTTCATACCAGAACTTAAATCTATTTTGAGCGTCCTATTAGCCTTTAGCATTTTACTGACTGAATTAGCAGACGACAAATGATGTATTTTTGTTTTCTGTATCTCACACAAAAGGCTTGACATTTCAGTCAACCTAAGGAGATAACTTGAATAAAACGTGAAAAACATTTTCTCTGACAAATAAAATAATAAAAAGATTAACTCATTTATGCCTAGCGTCCCATAAAAGGGACATTGGTAAACAGTATAGACCCAGATCAGACGCCGCAAAACGCGGCGTCTGATCTGAGTCAACACTGTTTGCATTACATACAGAACTCTCTATATTAAGTTAAAATACTAAAAAGCAATTTAGATACCCTTTAACTCAGAAATGAACCTGTCCAAATAGGGGGTAGAGGTAGAAAATGCCATTAGGCTCAAATGGGTTAATGTCGTCATTTGCAATTTAAAGGGAACAAGATAAAGTTTATATTTTAGGTTACTGTGAAACATGTTGGATATATATGTATTGGTTTCAATAAATAGACATATGGTATAGTACCACGTCTACTGCTGCTGCTACTACTACTACTATCACCACTATTACTACTACTACTACAACTACAACAACAACCACATCTACTACCACTTCCTTTACATTTAAAGCTACCACTACTGCCGCCGCTGCTACTGCTACTACTACTAAGTACTGCTATTACTGCTACAACTGTCACTGCTACTGCTACCGCTACTGCCTCTATCACTACAACAACCGCTACTGCTAGCATTACTAATACATGCACTGCTACTAATTATTATTATTGTTATTATTATTATCATTATTATTATTCTTATATGCCTTATCTTTCTATCACTAAGAGGGTTTGAGACATTTTCAGAGGAAACAAAGTGTTTTTACGTCTTTTCTAAACAGGGCTTATTCAAACAGGAAAGAATTTGCTCCTTTGTGAGCATTTTATTCCTTTTATAGTAGGCCTTATTCCTAGGAGCTTAATGTGCAGGAAATCTAACAGGACGCCACAGAAGTTATCTTTCTTGTAAAAACGGCGGAAAATCTACCATGTGTATCCAGTCTCCTCAAGGCCAAAGTAACAGTAACCGTTGAGTTGGCCTACAGTGAATGTAGTATAAAACCTTTGCGTTTGCCTACAGTGAATGTAGTATAAAACCGTTGTGTTTATCTACAGTGAATGTAGTATAAAACCTTTGCGTTTGCCTACAGTGAATGTAGTATAAAACCATTGCGTTTGCCTACAGTGAATGTAATATAAAACCATTGCGTTTGCCTACAGTGAATGGCGTATAAAACCACTGCGTTTGCTTACAGTGAATGTAGCATAAAACCGTTGCGTTTGCCTACAGTGAATGTAATATAAACCGTTGCGTTTGCCTGCAGTGAATGTAGCATAAAACTTTTGCGTTTGCCTACAGTGAATGTAGTATAAAACAGTTGCGTTTGCCTACAGTGAATGTAGTATAAAACCGTTGCGTTTGCCTACGGTGAATGTAGTATAAAAAAATATGAAAAATATATCAAAAGGTAGCCTGCTGAAAGTTTTTACCCAGCACACTAAGCGTTAATGTGTCACGGTCTTTCAGTCATATCAAGTAAAAAATCAGATATAAATTATTATTTTTAACACTTCTCCTTTGAGTTGAGTTAAAAAAAAAGAACGTACTCGTAAGTCAGTAGAAAAAGAAAAGAAAATGTTTGAATTGAACTGGACTACAATGACAGTGACTTTGCAGATTAAAACACACACACACGCACGCACGAACGAACGCACGCACGCACGCACGCACGCACACACACACACACACACAAAACAACAACAACAACAACAAAACAAAACACGCAACAAAAAAGTGTAAAGTGCCTGTATGGGTATGTGTATGAAGCGGGGGATGGGGGATGGTGGAGATGGGGGGGATGGGGTGGGTGGGGGAGACAAAATTACCATGACATAATTATCCTTCTTAAAGTGTATCTGTTCCTTTTAAATGTTTATCAGGGGAAATAACTCACTTCAGAATTAACATATATATTTCGTTTTCCGAATTAAACGTATTTGTCATTAAGCTATCACATGTATTTCGTTTGAATCGTATGTAAAGACACAAGTAATGCTATGGAAAGCACCTCAGGGACCATAACTCTGAAAGAAATTATCGAAATTAACCACCCGATACGAGATCTTTACGTTATTAATGCATGCACAAAGTGTCGATGAAATCTATAGTAAACACGGAAGCGAAATGCGGACAGATGTGCGTACAACGACAGTGAACGACCGGTATCAAGTGTGCAAACATAATTACCCACCATTATCGTATGCTAGATTTAATGAGTGCAAGTGCTATGCACTCGTGCATATACACTCGCCTACATACATGTACATTATGGTCAATGCATTCATAGTTCACTTTCAATATCTACAAGTTCTTTAAAATTGCTTGACCAGACTGCGCATGTGTGTAATCTGATATTGATGAATATTATTATGGTCACCTTTGCATGTGCTTGGATAGGTTTTTAAATGACGCGACCTAAATTACGGCCATTTTATAATTTATGAGTGATTTTCATATTAAAAATAAAAGCACCGCAAGCTTAATACCATGCGTTAGCAATTATTTGTTTATGTATTAAAGTTATCGTTGCAAAAATGTCTGAAAAGAAAATGACGGAGGGACAGAAAATCCTAAACCAGATCTTGATAATATCAAAGGACAGATAACAATCCTAAACCAGATCTTGATAAAATCAATGCATATAGCAAGTTTGGTTAAAAGGCCTTGTTATTTACTCAAGTAATCTTCCAGAAACAAAAAATATGGGCGTGTCTCGGGCAGATAAACTCCGTAAAAAAATGACAAAATTTGCTCATTAGCAATTCGAAAACAGATCTCCTTAATGTTAATGCACATAGCAAGTTTGGTGTAAATCCCTTGTTATTTACTCAAGTTATCGTCCGGAAACGAAAATATGGGCGTGTCTCGGGCAGATAACCCGTAAAAATTTGACGAAATTTGCCCATTAGCAATCCAAAACCAGATCTCCACAATATCAATGCACATACCAAGTTTGGTGAAAATCCATTGATGTTTACTCAAGTTATCATCCGGAAACGAAAAACGGACGGACGGACGACGGACGGACGGACGGAAGGACACATTGACGTTCAACGTGAAACCATAATACCCCGCCACTATTGTGTGGCGGGGTATAATTATAAAAATAAATAAATGAAAAATACAAAAAGCAAAGAAGACTGATCATACTTATAAATAAATACAATTTTATTATTTTGATTTTCTTAGTAATCATTATAACTTTATGTGGAAAGATGGATAGTATACGCCTGTGGCATTGCCGGGACTCATCGGCCGTTAAATCACAGCACTTACGCATCGCTATACCACCTCTATCTCAGGTCCCGTACTAAGGACCGGGGCTTCAAATGACAATTTTTTTTTTCAAAGTTGGGGACATTAAGTAAACAAGAGGAGCATAAGGTCCTGGTCGCTCCCCTGAGCCTTGAGACCGCCATAAGATATGAAAGTTTTGTTATTTTGTTTCCGATGTCAACTTAGCGATCTTTAGTAGTCATTAAGGTTCATGTGTTTTTAAGTGGCTGCAACCCAAATTTCTTAATACTGGTTGCCCATACAACAGTATAAGAGATCAAGTTTTAACTGGACAATGCTTAGATTCACTAATACTGTTAAGTATGACAATATTTCAGTATATAAAGATAGCCGAGGATGCAAAGTTTCATTATATGGACCGACGACTCTGATCAGACTGCGCAGATGCGCAGACTGATTTGAGTCATAATTGGGCGCACATATCAGAAGGTAAGTTCTCGCACGTTGTGCCTCATATGATTGAAAAGGAATGACCATTGAGAGCAGTGACGTCCTTAAAGTGCTTCTCCTTTGAACTGAATACATCCAGTACAGTGCAAAACTTGATAACTGTTCCTTATGGGACTTATAAGACGCGTAAAGCGAAAACATGCCTTCGAACGTGCGCAAAATGCGCAGATTCAGATCATCCTGCGAATGTGCAAAGTATCATCCGGGTCTTTGCTCGCCATTAAATATTTTGTAGTATCCAATTATTCTCTTAGCGTACAGTGAAAGCCCAGATGAGACTGCGCGGGTGCGCAGGCTCATCTGGGCCTTCGCTGTCCGCATATGCCCGAAGTTAAGTTTTAGCATTGCGAGGCCCAGATATGGTTACTTAGGTTACTCAATGAGGAGCATAAGGTCCTGATCGCTCCCATGAACTTTAGGTAATATAGTGTTAAGTGATCGTTTAACAGTGATTAATGTATAGGTTTATTAGTGTCAAGCTAGCAAACTAGACACACAATTCAAATTTTCCTACAAATAAAAGATAAAGACATAATGAGAAAGCGATCTGTGTATATCCTGTACAGACCGTGCGTGAACGGACACTAGTCTCGCTATCAGGATCTACATTTCGCATACCTCTAGTATAAGGATACTTACAAAACATCATTCTGTGTCGTAAAGCAATTCTCTATGGAAGAAAGAAAAAGACTCCCTTTGGTTGCATGTTATTTTATATAATATTTGCTACGTCAGAAAACGTGCCTTCGCACATACGCCCAGCGAGGATTCAGACCAGCCTGCGCCACGCACTGATCAGCACCTTCATTGGGCGCATAGTGAATATCAAAGAGCAACATTTCTCTATGCGGACAGCGAAGACTCCGGTCAGACTGTACGGATGCGCAGGCTGATTTGAGTCTTCGTTGGGCGCACATGTCAGAAGGTACTTCGGGAGAGAAAACGTTTGATTATTATCATAAGTAAACTGGAGTCTTAGAATCTGGACCACAAGATAACCCAACGGTGCTTCAAAAGGGACATACTATTAATCGAGTTTGTTATGCATCACTTCTAAACTAGTTTAGGAGACACAATAGCAAAAGCACCGTCAAAAGCTTAGCAGTGATGCACAGCTTATTCAAGACAATCTTGATTAAGGGCGTAATGTTTCATTATTACGAAAACAAGCCTATTCATATATACAGAAAATTTTGCCACAAAAAAAAAAAAAAAAAAAATGAAAATATTCAGATAAAAATTCTTATATTTTTCATATTTCTGCTCAAAACATAGACTGTGCGTACTCGTTAGAACCGCTTGACTCGGCGAGGCGGTTCTAACGAGTACCCAAAATCTATTTTTTGAGCAGAGATAAGAAAAATAATGTATACCCCTGTAAACCCCAGTTTTACTTCATAAAAGAAGGGTTTAAGGGGGTCAAAATTATATAGGCATGTTTTCGTGATGACCTAAGTGTTCATTTACTACAGGTTAATTAGTTTCGGGGGGCTAACCAAACACGGTATTCTTATTTCAGACAAGTAAAAGAAGGGCATTATTCGGAAGCGGTCTGTGCAAACCCTACACAGACCGTGGATGTGCTCACACAGGACTCTGTATCAACACCTCATACATCTTATATCAGACATTGACGCGATGTGTACAAGGCATTACTCTGTTTGTTTGTGTTGAGGTTTTACGACCCAGTCAACCCAATGGGGTCATGTCGAGCGCGGTCAGTTTATCTAACCACACGTTTGTTTACTGGGCAGGCTTAGTCCTCTAAGCGGTTAACCAGTATTGTGCACATTCTTTCGAGGGAAACTGACAACTGCCCTTCTTGAATCAGCGGAAGAGATAGAATGACCGTAGAAATCATCTGTATGACATGAGATAACCCATATTATAAGAGAGAAATATTTCTAGCCGTATTCTCCCTTTGATTGCATGCCATTCTATGTAAGGAGACTTTCAGGTTATACTCAAACTGAACCACCACAATGTTGAAATGTTAGTGGTCCATTGATGGGCTGGGGAACCCTTCGCGGATTGAACAATTATATGTACTTGTAACTGTATTAAAAGTGTGAGGGTTAGCTATCCATATAATCAGGTTATACCCATCTCGCCCCTCTCCCCACTCCAAAGTTAGTAGTATTGATCGAATTAAGGCTGTATTTCTGTTGCTCTTCATTTCTTTGTTATCTTACCGTTTTGTTTTGGTTTTATACGAGGGTCGTGCAAAAAGTTCTGTCACTAATAGGCTTCCTTAGTTTTATCCCAGGTATATTTTAAAATGCTTCACTGCACTTGAATGGTGTGTTGAATAGCTAACAATACCCGTATATTTCGTGCAAATTACTTTCCAACTGACCGGGTTATTTCGAATTGAAATAGATGCAGTCATATACACTGACCAATTTACTTGTTACATTGGAACATGGACCAGAAGACTGAAATTCGTAGCTATATTAAATGCCGCATTAGGCTTAATATAGATTCAAAGCAGATATTTAATGAATTATGTGGTATATAAGAACCTCAGACCATTTCAGTGCGCACAGGTTTTAGGTGGGTTAAAGCTTTTAAAGCTGGGAAATTTTCTGTTGAAGATGATACGCGTCCTGAAAGGCCTAAAACCTCTGTTACCAAGGCTAACGTCGCTATTGTAAAGATTGTGGTCGAACAGGTTGCGTGATTGTCTGTCAAAGATACAGCTAGTTGTACTGGCATATCAGAAGGCAGTGTGCAAACAATTCTGAAAAAGCGTTTGGACCTAAGAAAGGTTTGCGCTAGGTGGGTACCTCATTTGCTCACTGAGTAGCAAAAAACACAACGCCTTAAATGTGCCCGGGAACTTTTGAAAACATACAAAGGCTGTAATAGTCGGTTATTTCTAGCTTTCTAACAGGTGATGAAACCTGGATGCACATGTTTGAGCCACAAAGAAGGGCTGATAATAAGCAATGGAAGCGAAAAGACAAAAAACGCCCATGTATTGCCAAGAGAACCATGTTCGGAAAAGATATTGTACGCAATTTTCTTTAATTCAAGTGGGCCGTCGTTCAAGTGCCTTGTCCATCTGGTCATAGAGTCACTGGCCGATTCTACAAGAATTCTGTACTGAAGAAAGTGAAAGAGTTTTACAATAAGAAACGACCAAGCAAAGGATGGTCAGGAGTCCACCTTTTACACGACAACGTCCCCCTCCCCCCCCCCCCCCCCCCCCCACTCTCATAAGTGTGAGGTTGTTAAGTCTATTTTGGCTTCTGAAAAGGTGAAAGTTTTAAACCATTCACCTTATTCACCTGACCTGAGTCCCTGTGACTTCTTTTTATTTCCAAGGCTTAAGAAAATGCTTTCTGGAAATAAGTATACGTCTAGAAGTTTTCTTGGCAGCGCTATTTATCAGTGTCTCCAACAGATACGAAAAGAAGACTATTTATCTGCTTTTTGCGACTGGGTAAAAAGGTTACAAAAATGTGTTTCAATAAAGGGGGAATACTTTGAAGGTTTGTAATAAAACTATATTTGATAAAAAGTAGCACTGAAGTAATCCGAACCCAGTGACAAAACTTTTTGCAGGGCCCTCGTATTATGACGTCATTTCATGTAATCAAAAGCTTACCCGATTCTTTAGGCGGGGTCTGTGTTGTCATTTGAGCAATTACTAGGTCTCCCCATATTTAATTTTTGGCAGTAACTTTATCACAGAGCTAGAACTCGACCCCAGTAGTTTTTTTCTACTGATCGTTCCAAGGCAGTTCCTCTCATCACGAAAACATGCCTATATAAATTTGATCCCCTGAAACCCAACTTTTATATAGTAAAATTGGGGTTTACAGGGGTATACATAATTTTTCATATTTCTGATCAAAAACATAGATTGTGGGTACTCGTTAGAACCGCCTCGCCGAGGCGGCCCTAACGCATTACGAAAACACGCCTATTCAAATACAATGAAAATTTTACCACCAAAAAATTGCAATTTTTCAGATAAAAAATTCTGATATTTTTCATATTTCTGCTCAAAACATAGATTGTGGGTACTCGTTAGAACCGCCTCGCCGAGGCGGTTCTAACGAGTACCCACAATCTATGTTTATTTCTGCTCAAAACATAGATTGTGGTACTCGTTAGAACCGCCTCGTCGAGGCGGTTCTAACGAGTACCCACAATCGCAGAATTAACAAAAAATAATTTATACCCCTGTAAACCCCAGTTTTACTATATAAAAGTGGGGTTTAAGGGGGTCAAAATTATATAGGTATGTTTTCGTGATGGAGTACCCACAATCTATGTTTTGAGCAGAAATATAAAAAATATCAGAGTTTTTTATCTGAAAATTTTCAGTTTTTGGAGGTGAAATTTTCTATTTATTTGAATAGGCGTGTTTTCGTAATGGTTCCAATCCTTCTTTGTTTGTGCGTCTGTGGTTTAACCTATGGTGTTTGTTTTGCCATTGTTTGCTCCTCATCTCTCCTTCTTTTGGTGCCTCGGGAGGGCTTTTCGTGATTGTAATATTTCCTGGGTATCTTCATTTATATTTGAGTGCGCTCTCTCGGTCTCGAAAACATAGAGAAAATCGAGAAAGTTCAGCGGAGGACTGCTAGATGGGTCACAAATGATTACTCGCCATACAGTAGTGAGTCCAATATGACGAGCAATCTCGGTTGGCTGTCGCTTGAGCAGAGACGCTACGATGTGCGCCTTACGGTGTTTTGCAAGGTAGCCCATGGCCTCTTCAGACAAAATCATACCTACGTCTGCAATTATAAATATTCTTTTTACCCATGACCATAGTTCTTTAGAACAAACTACCAGCTGATCTCTAGACTCCTTCAAATCAGGAGTCAGCCAGATCAATCACATTCTTCCATAAAGTATTGGACTATTTTTATCTGATTTTAAAGTCTTCTTACTAACACTAACACTTCCGGCTATATTTCATCTTGCTTTTAAACTTTTTTTTATCTGCACTTTTTCACTTTTCTGTTCTCTTACTAACACACCATGCGCACACACACATATCTCTATAACACTCAGATAGATAGATAGATAGATAGATAGATAGATAGATAGATAGATAGATAGATACAGTCGAACCTCAATGGCACGAACATCTTTGGGACCATAGAAATTCGTTCGAGACATGGGTAGTTCGAGCCACTGAGGGTTAATCATGGCACAAGTTCAGGAAACAAATTGCTATAATTTAGGGAAATATTTTCGATTCTCAACACAATGATTATATGTTGAGTGTACTCATTTGAATCGCCTCATCGAGGCGATTCAAATGATTACACTCAACATACAATTCCATGATAAAATAAGAAGAAATCCCTATTAGTAAATATTTGTTTTCTTTAGCTATTGGAAGAATTTTGTAGGGAATGAAAAAAGAGTTCAAATCATCAATGGTAAACGAGCCATCCGTGTTCGAGCCATTGTGGTTATACTGTAGATAGATAGACATATTCTGCTTTCTAGCCAGACGAGTGAAAATGCAGTTTTAAGCACTGCAACAAGATCTGAGTAGTAAAGTTGATAACAAACAGAAACACTCACAGAAATTAATTAGAGATAACAACCAGGGCCCAGTTGTTCAAAGCGTCGTTAGCTTAACGAGCTCAATGAGGGTCATTTCGTTAACTGTTGTAGTGAATTCAATATACAATATTCTGATATTTTTTGCTGAAAAAATGTGAGTAACTTTTGCAAAAGCTACTCACATTTTTTCAGCAAAAAATTTCAGCATATTTGCGTATCACTCGATGTAAATTTTAACGAATCGTTAACTAACGACATCGTTAGTTTTGAACAACTGGGCCCTGACTATCAAACAGTGACTAAGTGCAAACAATGCAGCACTCGATCAATCTATTCCTTAAAGGGCATTTTGATATGCACCTAATTTATTTGCTTAGTTTAAATATTGCTTTTCCCAGCAAGCACACAATATTGAAACAAAGTCGATTGACCGTCAAGACGTAGTCAACATTGAATCGACGTTTCAGGTACACAGCGTTAAAACAATGATTCAACGTCAAGGCATTGACTCAATGTTAAATCGACGTTGTTTCAACGTCGCGTGCCTGCTGAAAAATGACCGTTTAGTATAGATTTATTAGTTTCGGGTAGCAAACAAAAGACGCTATTCCAACTTCAGGCAAACAAAAGAAGGACAATGCTAGGAAGCATCAGATCGTATACGTACATTTTTGGTTCTCAATATCTACACTTCGCATATCAGATATTGACGCGATGCGTACATTATTCTGTGTGGCATGAAGTAATCCATGTTGAAAGTAAAGAAATACTTCCAGGCTTATTCTCCCTTTGATTGCATACTATTTTATATGGATAATTATCATACGTAATCCGGACCACAATAAACCCAACTGATACGAGGGTCATGCAAAAAGTTCTGCCACTAATAGGCGTCCTTTGCTTTATCCCAAGTATATTTTAAAATGCTTCACTGTACTTGGATGGTGTGTTCAATAGCTAACGATACCCGTTTATTTCGTTCAAATTGCTTTCCAACTGACCGAGTTATTTCAAATTGAAATAGATGCAGTCATATACACTGACCAATTTACTTGTTACAATAAGAAACGATCAAGCAAAGGATGGTCAGGAGTCCACCTTTTACATGACAACGCCTCCTCTCATAAGTGTGAGGTTGTTAAGTCTTTTTTGGCTTCTGAAAAGGTGAAAGTTTTAAACCATCCACCTTATTCACCTGACCTGAGTCTCTGTGACTTCTTTTCATTTCCAAAGCTTAAGAAAATGCTTTCTGGAAATAAGTATACGTCTAGAAGTTCTCTTGGCAGCGCTATTTATCAGTGTCTCCAACAGATACCAAAAGAAGACTATTTATCTGATTTTCGCGACTGGGTAAAAAGGTTACAAAAATGTGTTTCAGTAAAGGGGGAATACTTTGAAGGTTTGTAATAAAAATATGTTTGATAAAACGTAGCACTGAAGTAATCCGAACCCAGTGACAAAACTTTTTGAAGGACCCTCCTATACTCGCGGAGGGTAACTTTAAAAGCGACATGCAATCAGTGGAGCATATTATACATTATTTCTTATAATACAAGCAGATAAGGAGACAAAATGTGCAAAGCAACGTGGAAGACTTTATGAATGTTGCCAACATTAATTCAGAGATACAATAAAAATATTATTTCATTTTTGATCCCGTTCAAAAACGAGAGACTACGTGAAATGTTAAAGGCTGTCAGGTGCCACATTTTATGATCGTAGTAATACCATATATTATTTTAATTAACCTTTCTTGGATAAAAATGTCTATTTTTGAGGAATATGGAGCCTTTAACGACAATAGCAGGTTCAGTTTTCATCACGAAAACATGCCTATAAAATTTTGACCCCCTTTAAACCCCACTTTTATATAGTAAAACTGGGGTTTACAGGGATATACATTATTTTTCTTATTTCTGCTCAAAAACATAGCTTGTGGGTACTCGTTAGAACCGCCTCATCGAGGCGGTTCTAACGAGTACCCACAATCTATGTTCTGAGCAGAAATAAGAAAAATATTAAAAATTTTTATCCGAAAATTTTCAGTCTGGGTGGTAAAATATTCAGTATATTGGAATAGGCATGTTTTCGTAATGACTGAGTCCGTTCATGAACAGTGATATAGTGTGCAACACTGGTCACGCCTCGATAATCGATAATCGAGTGATATAGTATTTTTAAATAAATTCAAATGAAACCGGTTTTTACGATGATTATAAATTCAGGAGAATAAACCTACAAACGCTGCACTTGGAAAAAAAACGAACATATAAAAGCAATTTAGTTTACAAGGCTGTATATCCGACCGCGGCACCGGTTCAAGCGAAACTTGATTATTCTAGATACCAGAAAAGACCAGATACCACAATTATCCCAACAAAACTACAAAAAGCCATCACGTAAACACGCCTATATAACCCACTTAAACCCCACTTTTATATGGTAAAAATGGCGTTTACAGGGGTATACATTATTTTTCTAATTTTGTTGAAAAACATATATTGTGGGTACTCGTTAGAACCGCCTCGGCGAGGCGGTTCTAACGAGTACCCACAATCTATGTTATGAGCAGAAATATGAAAAATATTTGATTTTTTTTTTTATCTTTTTTGTTGTAAAATTTTCAATATATTTAAATAGGCGTGTTTTCGTAATGACTATGTTGAAGTACGGGGAGACTTTGGCCGACCGCTACACGGCACTTGACACTCCCTGAAAATCTATAAAGGTTGCCCATGGAAACAAAGAGCACAGAACGAAAATCTTAAGTCTCGATTTTACTGAGAATTTCTGTGTGAAGCAATGTGCCTTGCAGAACAGTATACGCACTCCTAGCATTGTCGTAAGCTAAACTCACCGCCACAGTGGCTCAGTGGTAGAGCGTCCGCTTTGTGACCGGGAGGTTGCGGGTTCAGATCTCCGGGCGGGTCATACAAAATACTTCAAAAATGGTACTAGCTGCTCTTTCGCTTGGCGCTAAGCATTAAGAAAGTAGAGCTAAAACTGGTCAGCTCAGTGTCTGTACGGTATAATGTGACTGGGTGGAATATCATGTCAAAGTGTCTGGGGCGTGATATTTCAGTGAGGCAGCACTCTTAAAGTGAGCATTGAGCTCCCTGCCACATCAAGACACCGTCGTGATATGACTGAAAGATTGTTGAAAGCGACGTTAAGCCCAACTCAAACAAACGAACCAACAACAAACTTATGCTAAACTCAATTTGCCAAGGTACGAGAATAGGCTCAATGATCCAAGGAGAAGTAAAACTAAAAAAAAAAAAAAAAAAAAAAAAAAAAAAAAATTAACTAAGTACGGGATACATTTTATGGCCACCACCGCACGGCATCAACACAAACTACAGTGAAGTCAAATAAAACTCTTAAAGGTTGTCATCGGAATCAAGAAATACAAGAAGAACGCAAGTTGAATTCTCGATCAGTCTGATTTCGGAATAGGATTAAAACGAATAATAATTTATATTATGTATGCGACAGACTCATGCGTACGTGATTATATCCCAAAATTGCTTTATTTGTACTAAATAATGGGTACTTTTGTAGTTTGAAAGTAAGCTGATATAACAAACTGCACCTATTTTTATGCACTAGCTAAAACCATAAATTAAAGTATTTTCAAGTTCCTAATGAATGACAATTTGATTTGTATACAGCCGTTTTCATAGATTATTCTGTAGAAAATATATTTTTAATTCTTGCATCCATGCGGACCGGTAAATGTACCTCTGCAAACAGTGCAGATCCAGATGAGACGGCTCGTACGTCTGTTAATGAGTTTGGGTAAAAACCCTTATTGACAACAATGGACATTACCAAATACAGAGAGGAAAGAGTTCATGTCAGAAGCTCAGGGGTGAAAGGGTGAAGTGAGATGATACTAGCATCAAGGGTGAAGCTGTTGTAGATTCCTTCCACGGTTGAATAAAGATATACTTAGTGGAGTTGGGACAGGTGATGATCCAGATCTCATCATACATGTTGAAGCCCCCCCACCCCCCCACCGCACCCCAACACACACACGCGCGCGCATGCATGCATGCATACACAAAGAACTTGCCATTACCGAAAGTCGATTGCTAAAAAAACTCGAGTATACATCAACAGGGTGATGTCCTAAATTATACATAAATCATGTTTAATTTGTTCCAATTTATTTTCATTAGATTTCTATAATCCTTACATAAATGGAAAGAAGAAATTTTCTTCTTTCCAAATCCGTTTGCACAATTTTTATAGCTTCATGATACATAAGCGTTTTTCTGTGTTAAAGACACATACTGTACACTATTTTTTTTTTGTGTGATTTTTTACTATACGTATATAGAACATAGTTGGTCTACCTTCAAGAATTATGACGTACTTCGTTTTTCCCATTATATCATTACATTAATTAAACCATGTGTGCTGAGTAAACTTTGCTACCTCAACTCTTTGGACAGGTATGTTTCCAAAAGTAGGGGTATCTGGTTGGTTGTTTTTATTATTACTATGTTTTGTAGAAATTCATGTATTTAATGCAAACAATATAGCATTGTGCGGCGTCTGATCTTTGTCTACACTGCCAGTGCCCCTTTTATGGGACGCTGGGCATGAATAGGTTGACATGTCTATGTAATTTATACCCCCATGTTCCCCAGAATATACAATTAACGCTTAGCACTCTGGGTAAAGTTTTCAGCAGACGACATACTGTTTTTTTTTCTTATCTTTCCAAGTTAAAGGTTTTGACATTTCGCGCACATTGTCTCCAAAGGAAAACATATCAATAAGAAATAAGAAAAAGAAATAAGAAAACATATCAATTTGTCAACTGTAGATTTAGCCCATAGAACAAAGGTAGTGGTATACACTGAGGGTATACAGGGTTGTACGTTATTAGCCAAAGTTTCAAACTTTTTCATTTTGTTTGGTATAATTCCAATCTGCATAACATTTACATTCCTGAGTGTCTGAAGTGGCCAATCCCAGCCTTGAAGGTAGACATGTTCACTGCTGCAAAAGCAGTTTCAGTCTAAAATAATAAAAAACAAACAACGTAAAAAAACAACAAAAAAACGAAAACAAAAAACAAACAAACAAAAAACAACAACAAAAAAAAAAAAAAAAAAAAAAAAGACAAACAAACAAACAAAAAAGAAAAAAAAAGAAAAAAAAAGAAAAAGAAAAACAAACAAAACAAAAAAATCCCCCCCCCCCCAAAAAAAAAACAAAAAAACAAAACAGAATGGCAAACAGTGTAGACCCTGATGCAATATAAAATCAATGTAGTTTAAATGGCTGCATACCCTACCCTGGCCCCAGCTTAAGCGGTACTCAATTTTTCTAGGTACCAGAAGGGACTCAATGTTGCCAACGAAAATACAAAATACAGTATGATGAAGTACGGGGGAACCGTTCCAAGGTGGTTCCTCTCTTGCAGCTATTCTTTGTGCGTCGATGGTTTCATATTTGGATTTGCATCCTCAAGTCTCCTTCTTTTAGAGTTTCATTACCTGGATATCTTTACTTATAGTTTTGTTCGGCCGCCACACGTAACTTAACATACGCCTCATCTGGATCTGCACTGTCTTCGCAGATATTTTTGTCTGCCGGGATGAAAGGATTACAATGTAACAGTGAACTCATCCTCATTTTGCCAGCAGTTTATAGCTATACTACCCAGGCTTAACCCTTAAAGCGCCAGTCACAACTGCAGCAGACGACAATTTTTATTTATTTGTTTTTTATTTTTCAGGTAAACAAGTCTTGACATTTCATGTGAATCGTCTGCTTGGCAGACGATTCACATGAAATGTAAAGACTTGTTTTCTCTAAAAAAAGAAAAACGAATGTCGTCTACTACAAACTTTGCTTAGCGCTTTAAGAGTTAATACCACTAAATAAGATGAATTATAGAAATTAATTCCACCTTTCTTAATGAAGACATACTTTGTGGGTACATATTAGAAGCAGAAGCGCCTCACGTAGGCATTCATTAAGAAATAAGACAAAAAATAACTAAATACCATGTATTTAGTGTTATGTAATCCGAACGAAAACAAAAACAAGGATATGTAGGAGTCTACAATATTAGGGGGATTTTTCAGAAGTTTGAAGTTTTTGAATCAGTTTTCAATTTGTTTGTTACTTCTAGTAACCCTTTTAGTGCATGTCTTAATGAGCATGACAACAAAACTCGTATTTATTCCCTTATCATCTAAAGAAACAGTATTCATTTTCATAACTCTAGAAAAATAAGGCTATAAAGGTAAATAGTTTACTTATATCCACAGAAAAAAAACATACGTTGTAGGCGGTTCTAATACACGTGTACTGTAAAACCTCGATTACTCGAACACAGATGGCTCATTTACCTTGGATGATTCAAGGACGTAAATAATACAAGGATTTGCAACTTGTTCTCCGCCTAATAGAAAGAACCAACACACCTCGTGATACCCCGAGAATCCGCGAGAGACGTTCGAGAACCGATAGCGTCACTTGCCGCCATCTTGTTTTTTTCTTCGCCAAGAAATATTTGTTGATGAAATACTATCGTATGATCGTTACTGTTAAAAACTGTTGCCTTCAATAGATTTTATTTAATCAACTGTGTCCGTTTATGTCATGAATTAGTCAAAACAACATCGTTTTACCAACAAAAACGGGTTTCATCATGTAGACTGGAGCATGAATTTTTAGCAGATTTCAAGTAAGTTTTATATAACTTCTTACTTTATGTAGCGAATTTAAGGGAACGAAATAGGTCCTTGAATGTCTCAAGTTTACTAACTACCCAGTTATTTTTGCACATCTGCCGAACCAACTGAGAAAGAAGACCGTCGTTGAACAGTGCTGTACACATTGAGTGATGAAAGACTGATGCGAGTTTTCCAAATCATTCCCTTTTGTAGCACGAAAAACATTTCAGTTTTCTGCGTTTTCTGTCTGACACTATAATTTTTAGTTAAAATTATATCTGATCCTGTGTTGGCCAGCATTTTAAAGTGCTAAATCGGCCAAACCATGCATTAAACGTGTGTTGTATTTCATATACCCCCACCCGTTATATGCACTGGAACCACTGGTTGTTGCCAAGGCATTACCCATTTTGTAACGCAAAAAAACATGTCAGTTTTCTAAATTTTCTGTCTGATATTATTACTGTTAGTTACAGTTATACCTGAACCTGTGTTGGCCCGCATTTCAAGCCCTGTATCATCCTAAAATATGTAATATTTATGAGTTTATATGTTTATTCCAAACGCCCTCCCATTGTTTGTTATGGAATAGTTGACGGGGCATTGCCCATTTTGTAACACATAAAACTTTTCAGTTTTCTGATTTTTATGTCAGATATTATTATTATTAGTTAAAATTATATCTTATCCTGTGTTGGCCAGCATTTCAGGTCTTAAATCATCATAGAACAGGTGAAAATGTTTATTTCATTCACCCTACCCATTATTTGTTATGGAACACAGTTGTAGGGCATTGCCAGTTTTGTAACTCCAAAAACACTGTCAGGCCCGCATCTGATTAACGGTCGCCTCGATATAAGTGAAATAATCTTGAAAGAAACGTAAAACCCCGAATGAATAAATTAAAAAAAATCAAGTATCATTGAGATTCTGATGCTGATCGGGACAGAAAATAATCGAAATGAAAACACCTGACAGATTTTTACCGGCAGCTGTGAATCTTCGATGTCTTTCGCCTCTTGAAAATCGCCGACGTTTACAAATTCATTTCTCCTTTTTATCAATTAAATAATATGAATGACGCCTTGTAAAAAAAAAAAAAAAGAAAGATAATGTTTATTTATGCTGTGAGAGAAAACAATCAAGAAAAAAAAGGTAATGTTTATTAATGCTGTGAGAGAAAACAATCAAGAATTACGGTCGTGGTTGTTCGCTCTTTCGAGTGATACCGGCGATAGCGTACCTGTGTTGTCTTGGTAACGAAAATCTCGCGCGGCTTTCGCGACCGTAGGACTCTTAACACAGGAACGCACGAGATATTGCGGGATTTCGTTTAGTTGCGAATCTTGTAATTGTATACGTCTTTGGATGATTCGAACTGGTTTTTGAGTCCCTATGAAATTCTTCCTATAGTTCAAGAAAACAAAATATTTAGGGAAATTTTATCATTAAATTGTATGTTGTTTGTACTCATTAGAATCGCCTAACCAAGGCGATTCTAAGGAGTACACTCAACACATTGTTTTTGAAAAAGCCTTTCACTGATATATGTTTGAGCTTTCTATGAGCGCTCGTACCATCACAAGTGACGATATTGTATGTTAACCCTCCTTTTCATTTATCTATAATATGTCTCCATTAATTATAGAGTTTATGTATGAAAGCCACGGCCGAGCTGCCGATCCGAGCCGAAAAAGCCGAGCCTGTTATAGTGTTTTCTTGTATTTGTTCAAACGAGTTCAAGATACTTATTTCTTTTACTCTTATATTACCAGATATGTAAAATGCTGTATTCGCAATTAAAATTTGTACAATCGTTTGCTTATTTATGACTTTATATCCAATTTTCCATTCAACAGGGGTATGAAAGCCACGGCCGAGAAAGGGATATATTTTGACCACTTTGTGAATAAATGGCGATATTTTATGATCAGAGCATTTGACAGAGGTTGCAAAAAGGTATGTAAAATCATATTGTATCATTATAATATGCAGATACTGTTTCTATTTCCCATTATGCTTCTTTTTTATCCAAATAACGAGGATCGGCAGGATCTAAATATAGAACAGAGAAAACTAAATGAAAATAACGGAAACGGAAAGCAAAAGCATTGCAAGGGCCTAAACTTAACAATTACATCTAATACCAGTATGATGACCAGCATTAATGGGAAAAGCTATCAAATTAGTTATAGATGTGGAGTCTTAAATGACTGTTTTGTTAGCTCACCTGAGCCTTTAGGCCTTTCAGCCGTTTCGGTTATTTTTGTTTAGTTTATATCTATTCTATTTTTAGAATCTGCCGATCCTCGTTATTTGGATAAAAAAGAATAGGGAGAACGTAAACAGTTTCTGCATGTTATAATGATTCAAAATAATTTATAAATATCTTCCTGCAATCTCTGTCAAATGCGCAGATTATAAAACATCACAATTTGTTCATAAACTGGGCAAACATATCCCTTTCGCGGCCGTGGCTTTCATACCCCTGTTGAATGGAAAATTGGATATAAAGTCATAAATAAGCAACCGATTGCACAAATTTCAATTGTGAATACAGCATTTTACATATAAGGTAATATAAAATTAAAAGAAATAAGTATCTTAAACTCGTTTGAACAAATAAAAGAAAACATTATAGCAGGCTCGGCTTTTTCGGCTCGGCTCGGCAGCTCGGCCGTGGCTTTCATACCCGACCAGCAAAATTGGCCCAGGGACTTCAGAGGAGAAGTCGTTTGAAAATGTTAATGGACGGGCGCACGGACGGACGCACAACGGACGAAAAGTGATCACAATAGCTCATCCTGAGCATAGCTCAGGGGAGCTAAAAATAATGTATACCCCTGTAAACCCCAGATTTACTATATAAAAGTGGGGTTTACGGGGGTAAAAATTATATAGGTATGTTTTCGTGATGCATATGTTTTTAACAAGAAAAATAGGCTTTTATTATTTCTTCACTAAAACATATGTTAAAGGTACCCATTAGAAGTGCCTCGCTTAAACATAATTATGTTGTGCGTACTCATTAGAAGCGCATTCTAATGAGTACCCACAACATGTGCTTTTGCAAGGATGTAAGACAAATAACAATTTGATAGCCCTCGTATCTTGAGATATGCCACTTTCACAACGTAAAGCGGAAAATGTGGACGATTTTGATTGTTCGTCGCAATTAGACTGATGTATGCAACAAAAAGTTTGTTACCATTAACAACCACATTGAAAAGCTGGCTCCGAGGTTATAAGACTTTTTTCATGCTCATTTCAGCTAAGAATTGAATTTTCTCTGCTAATAAATATGAAAATGCCCACTACTGTTGGCATTTTCATATTTACAGCAGAGAAATATTCATGCTCAGCTCAATTTAGCAAGAAAGAATTTGAAACTATTAGTAATTTGAGATTTATTAGCAGGACAAATTTCATGCTCAGCTGAGCTGAATATGAAACAAGTTTTATATAACCTCGGGACCAGTTAAAAATCTGACAATCCACGTTATAATGTAAACCATATTCCTGTTTACACATTATAATTCCAAATTAACATGCTTGCACTAATTTAGTGCATTTGATTGATTTAGACCAACTTTTAAAACGGCATATAAATCTACCGAGCAGGAATCTTGGAACTATTTTCTTTGCGTATGTAACGGATGGGGTATATAGATCACTTCTACAGCTTCGCAGTGGAAGACCTGCTTTTATGACAACGCTTTGGTGTGATTAGCTCTTTTACGAAGTGAAGCAATGCACATCTTGGTTAGTATCTGGATAGGGACCGTGATGCTTGACTTCGTGAAAGACATGGCATGGGCTACATTTGGTGGCAGCGATGGGATGAGGGAGGACCCCGGTATCAGGAATAAGTGACTCTGGCAGCGTCGCATTGGCTGCACGTTGAGCAGAGTAGGTGACTTCAGGACGAAGTCAAGAGAAGAGGTAGGGGAAATGTAAGGATTTGGTATATAGATCACTACCATAGCCTTGCTGTGGAAGCCGCCTTTTATGGAATCTTGGAACTGGTTTCTTTGCGTATGTAACGAATTAGGTATATAGAAGCCGGCTTTTATGGCGACGCGTGCGGAGTGATTAGGTTTTTACGAGGTTAACCAATTTAAGTCTAGCGTCCCATAATAGGGGCATTGGCAAACAGAGTAGACCCAGATCAGACGCCGCAGAAAGCGGCGTCTGATCAGGGTCCACACTGTTTGTATTAAGTTTAGAAATTGCTACAAAACATAACAATAATAACAACTGACCAGGCACCCTTTATACAGGAAATGGACCTGTCCAAAAAGTTAAGGTAGTAGAGTCCACTTGGCATAAATGGGTTAAGCAACGTACATCTTGGTTAGTATCTGAATGGGTGACCGCGATGCTTGACCGTGAAAAACCCTGCAAACGCTATATATATATATAGTGTAATGAAAACATCAGTATTTTCGCGAGTGCGAAGCACAAATGAAAATTTGAATGTTTTCATTACACGAGATGAAAGTTTTTATGGTATTCACTGAAAAAGAGTAAATTTTCTTTTTATTTTATTGTTTACACGCCAATGCGCGTTTCTGATGTCATAACTAACGTCACCAAACAAAACATGAACGTCATGGCGTCGACGCTCAGTGCTTAACATGTAAAACGCTGGAGAAAACAAAAAACAAAAAGTTTCGGCAAATCAAAATAATTTTGATACCAACATGTTCCTTACATTCTAACTAAGAAAATGCATACCAACACTTGATAGTTTAGTTCAGAAACAAACAATTTAGAGGAGATCAAAAATCTGAAGTGGAGGTAACATCCACTTCTGAAACAATGAAGAAAACCGAAGTCGTCCAAAGCGAGGAGTGAAAATATAAATCGTATCAGTCACTAGTGAAATGATACGATATCAATTCACTAGTGACTGATACCACTTTTATTTTCACCAGATATACACTGATTTCACCGCTAACAATAAAATAAAGCCCTTTAAACTTTATTCAGTTTGTGAGTGAGTCGCCCGCGTTTACATATCCATAAAATTCGCACAACAAAACATGAAATATAATTATTATGCTACATGTATAATATTATGGGGGGAACACAGGAGTACGTAAGAAAGCATAATTTCGGACATGTGCACCCAGCGAAAATTCAGATTAGCCTGCACATTCGCGTAGTCTGATCAGAATCTTCACTGTGCGCGTTTTGAATAGCCTAGAATGTAAAATTTTGTCATGTTGACAACGAGAACATTGATCAAGCTGCGCGCGGAAGTCTTCGTTGAACGCACATGACCAAAGGTACGTTTTCTCATGTTACGGTTAATATGACATAGACTGGTAAACAAATGGAAACAACAATGCTTTCGGCACAGATGACTAGCAATCACTAATGAGAATGTAATGTAAATCTTTAATTAATTGACACCGCACTTGATTCGCACTACAACCCCAAGTAAAATTTTGAAAGGCCTTTACTGTGTTTAAACATTTTACTTGCATACCATATAAATAAATCCGAGGGCTTTATGCTGGCTGGTGATAAACATTCTTACCATACCTACCCTATTCTATCCAGGGGTAAGATAAAACAGAAAGGACTTCACCTGTAATCGATCAATGCGTTAGTGGTATAAAACGTGACGTAACTCTGTTTCTTAACTGACGTCATCGCAGCGTGACCAATGACATCAACTTCCAAGACGGTGGACGTCAACTAGGTTATGTAAGACAGGGGGTGCTGCATTTTAATCAATAAAAAGGATTAACAAACACTGGAAATTGAAAGATATGCAAACAAAAGTGTATATAGAAAAGTTCTTCCTTTAAGATCACTGCCTGAGATCACTCTGAAAGCCTCATGAAGCCAGGCAGTGATCCCTTTGGTCGGAATTTTCTTTACGCACATAACACATGAAAGATCCTTATAATATTCAAGATTAGGGACATTTCTCTTGTCGCAGCTTCATTAATGTAAAAATTAATAGCGTTTTACATAATTATAATCATTGAAAGTTTCCTTTTATCTCAATTTTCATTAATTTTATATGAAAATATACCTTATCTACACTGATACTCAATACTTTAAGAAGATAGAAAGAAAAAAAGTAATAAAAATTCAGTGCATTCACGCTTATGATATAATTATATTCTCCATACAATTCTGCGGCAGGCTTAGACATATTAAGTGCATAATTCTGCTGACATGCTGTCTCACAACTATAACACAATATAAATTAAAGAGATACATTAAGTAATCTACTAATTAACACATTAATGTACAGGTTCATCACTAAAACACGCCTATATAACTTTGACCCCCTTAAACCCAATTTTATATTGTAAAACTGGGGCTTACAGGGGTAAACATTATTTTTCTTATTTCTGCTCAAAAACATATATTGTTGGTACTCGATAGAACCGCCTCGTCGAGGCGGTTCTAACGAGTACCAACAATATGTTTTTGAGCAGAAACATGTATTGTTGGTACTCGATAGAACCGCCTCGTCGAGGCGGTTCTAACGAGTACCAACAATATATTTGAGCAGAAATATGAAAAAAAAAAGATTTTTTTTTTTTTTTTTTTTTTTTAAGAAATTGTTCAGCGCTTGGTGGTGGAATTTTCTATATATTTGAATAGTCGTGTTTTCGTAATGACAAAAAGTGTGACACTGGTAAGCAGTGTAGACTCAGATCAGATGCCGTAGACCCTTAAATGGGCAATGGACCCGTCCAAGGAATGAGATAGGCTAGTATACTGGATACTAACGGGCTCAGATGCGTCATGATGAACGTATTTTGTAGCATACATACTCGTAAAAATATAGAAGTGAAGATACGCAAGAAATGTCACAGTCACGAAGCACAACCTTTCCGAGGCATAAAAGAAAGAGAGAGGAACAAATAAGGACAAAACAAACGCCAGATACTTAACCACAGATGCACAAACAAAGGAGAAATGTAACAGAGGAACCGCCTTTGAGTGGTCAGTACGAGACTACTGGGAAGCGGGCTTAAATCTGTTTAAACCCTTCTCTTGCATGCCCTGTCCTAGCAAACAGTGTAGATCCAGATCAGGGATTCTGAAGAAGCCAACTGATCTGGATTTGCACTGTTTGTCATTAAATATGTGAATTTCTATCAAAATCCCGGATCAAGTAATCTGATTGGCTGGAAATTAGATGTGGGCGTGGCATCTTAATTTATTCAGCAAGGCAAGGGTTAAGCGTGCGAAAACTCGCCCTTAATTCTGACGCAGCTCCAATTTACAAATATATTTTCTGTCCACATAGGGGTGCTCTACTGATTGTTCTACATGATTCAAAAAGATGCAAACCAGTTGGCAAACGGTGTAGACCTGATCTGATCCGATTGCAGCTGTAGCCGTCTGATTGTCTGCACTATTTGCTCCTGCACAAACCATTTTGTCTGATAACTTGGGATCACAGCGGTATTAAAACTGTTTGTTAACTTGTATTTTGTTATAAATAGTTAGTACTACTTGTAATCTTTGTACTGTCTGTAAATAACCATGTTCAATAACCATGTTAATGCACAAATGTATATACATTTATAGAGGGCCTCATGGAAGATTAGCTATTACATGCACTTTTATGCATTTGCTAAATGTTGTTACCCTCTTTTAATAAAGTCTTTACTTACTTACTTACTTACTTACTACTACAGGTGTGAAACATCACAGTGAAACAAATATAATCAAAAACACTGTGATGAAACAAAGCAAAGGGCTCTGTTGAACCGTATTTCTCACGGAACGGATTCCTCACGCCGGTGTGATAAATTCGACCGAATTTTTCACATTCGGACAAAGGTGAAGAATACGTTTTGCGGATTTAGAGTTTTTAACCCAAACGAGTTTGTCAGACATTAGAATTTCTATTGCTTGCACACCAGTAAACAAATTTTTAATGAATGGAAACATTTTCGGTGAAATATAGGTGTGAGAAATTCGGTCGGATTTTTCACATGTCATATACTTGGTCAAATATGTCACAACTATGAATAATTCGGTCGAATTATTTTTACAGCAGTGAAGTTTTCGATCGAATTTATCACGTGCTAGATATATTTGGTCGGATGTGTTTCATGTGACACACTTTGGTGAATTATATGTGTGAGAAACTGGTACGTATTTTTCATATGTGATGTTTTCGGTCAAATGTGTCACAAATGTGTGGCGAATTAAGTCTATTTTTCCATAGTTTCACAGCTGTAAAGTATTGGATCGAATTCCTCACAAGTGACATATACGGTCGAATTTCTTACATGTGACACATTTTGGTAAAATATAGGTGTGAGAAATTCGGTCGGATTTTTCACATGTGATGTATTCTGCTGAATATGTGATGACTGACGAATTTGGTCAAATTGTTCACATCTCTGAAGTATTCGATCATATTCTTCATGTTTGACATATTCAGTAGGAACTTTACATTTGATATTTTCGGCAAATGTAGGTGTGAGAAATTCGGTCGGATTATTCACATGTGATGTATTCTGCTGAATATGAGATAACTTTGTCGAATTTGGTCAAACTTCACATCTGTGAAGTATTCGATCGAATTCTTCATGTTTGACCTCTTAAGTCGGATATTTTACATTTGATATTTTCGGCAAATATAGGTGTGAGAAATTGGGTCGGATTTTTCACATTTGATTTATTCTGTCCAATATGTCACATCTTGTATGACTTCGATCGATTTTTGCCTCATATGTGCAGTATATCATTGAATTTCTCATGTTTGGTATAATCGGTCGAGTAGATTACACGTGGCATTATCGGCTAATATATGTGTGAGAAATTCGGTCGGATTTTTCACATGTGATGAATTCTGTCGAATATGTTATAACTGTGACGAATTAGGTCTAATTGTTCACATCTGTGACGTATTCCTCACGTTTGATATATTCAGTGGGATATTTTACATGTGATAGCTTGCACTAGATTAATGTATGAAGTAAATGTTTGTGTACAAGAATTCTTCCGTTCTACCCCGGAATTTCAGATTTCATTTTTTTTTTTGCTTTTGAAAGTAGAATTTCAAGTTTTCTTTCTGTTGTGTTGATCAGGATGCTTATTTATGCAAATCTACGGGAAAAACTATACTGCAGTCTATATCTTTGTACCAATATCTTACAACATGCAAAGAACCAGAAACATTGAGCATTTTGTTAGGACGCCTAACTTCCTGTTCGTACAGGCGCCGTACACGATAATCGTTAAAGTTACGGGGTCCTACGGGCGCTGCATTTTTATGATTTGGTATAGCACTTAGACAATTTTTTAAAATCATAAACCTGTAAGATCGACCGGTGTCAATACGAGCGCCGTGAGGGCACTGCATGGGCACCGCGACGCGACCGTAGGGAAATCGTACGATAATCGACAGCAAAAATACCTTACGATGTCCGCACGGGCGCCATACTTTGCCGTAAGGAGGTGCTGGAACCGTACGGGCGCCGTACGATTTCCAAAAATCGTAGCCCGTAGCCTTCTGGGATTTCTAAAAAATCGTACGGCAAATCGTAGACAACTAAATCGTACGGCGCCCGTAGCCGAATGTTACCGAAGGATAATTAAGCCACGGATACAAATGGCTTACTATTCCTGTACGGCGCCGGTAACTCCCTTTCCGTACGATTATCGTAAAATGTATGGGTTCCTACGGGTTTCTACGGGCGCTGTATCTTTTACGTTTTTATATAAATAATCTGAAAGGAGATCCTTTTGGAACATAGCATCCAAAGTTTGAAAACTGCCAACTCGGTTTGACTGAATCGGTTCATGAGAGATAATGACGAATGCTACATCTCTCACGCCGCCTAGCCCCGGGTTGAGCGCGACTGAGTTCTCAAATAAATATCAAACCCTACGGCCCCAAAGGACCAGAAAATGTAAAAATAACAACAATCAATCGATGTACGGGGAATCGTTCTACCGCTCCACAAGGCACAACGACAACTGTTGTGATATCTAAATAATCTGAAAGGAGATCCGTTCGGAACATAGCATCCAAAGTTTAAAAACTGCCGACTCGGTTTGACTGAGTCGGTTCATGAGATAATGACGAATGCTACATCTCTCACGCCGCCTAGCCCCGGGTTCAGCGCATCTCAGTTCACAAATAAATATCAAACTCTACGGTCCCAAAGGACCAGAAAATGTAAAAATAACATTCAATCGATGTACGGGTAATCGTTCTACCGCTCAACACGGCACAACGACAACTGTTATGATCTATAAATAATCTAAAAGGATTAACTCCGCACTTTGACAAAATCGTAAGCCTGAAGGATCGCTCGATGTCCGCACGGTCGCAGTACGGTCTCCACACGGACTCCATACGCTTGCCGTAAGGTCCTGGGGAGACAGTGCAGGCGCCGCACAATTTCCGTATGGTCTCCGTACGGTGCCCGTATGGCCCCTGTAGGATTTTGAACCAGCGTGAAGCCGAAAACCCTTACAAAAAATCGTAAAATGTCCATATAAATGTAAACGCAAAAATCGTAGCCTCTAGCAAATAAATTGGACATTCAGGAATATAACACATCAACCTTGAAACGATTATCATATACGGAAAGATTATTCTTTGTTGTGTTAGGCGTCCGGTGTCATTTCATCATCTTATCAATTTCAACGGATATTGCTCAATGTTTAATCCATTTTATGTAAATCAAATTTGAGATAAAATAATGTGTAGATCTATTATTAAATGTTCTAATTGCTAATTACACTAAAGCAATAGAACCCTAAACTTCGGGCACTTTCAAAATTTATTGACTGTCCTCTGGCCAGGGCCTGGGCCATCGGGCTGATATGACCCTAGCCTACGCCATATCAACCTGGTGGTCGTGGCCCTCTCCCTAGGACAGTCCATCAACCTTGACGGTATCCTTAGCTTTGGTAAATATTTTTAATTATATGTCACAGGGAAGGAAAAGGCATTTGGCCCGACCGGGAATCGAACCCAGGACCTCTCGCATATTGTGCGAGCACTCTACCTGTGACAATTTCTCCCTGCTTAAATAGATGCGTCCCCGAAACTGCTCAGAACCGTGCTGGTACCGATGAGACAGTCCCTTTGCTGCTCGTAGCCCGAGCACGGACCCCCACACTGGTCACCGAATGGCACAGGAAAAAAAGCACATGGCCCGACCGGGACTCGAGCCAAGCACCTCTCGTATACCGTGCGAGCACTATAGCCAACTGAGCTACCCAGCCACACGGTCGATCTGTGAATATGGTCTTGGGCCGGGTGTCTGTTGAGCCTGAGAAATCTTAAATTAAAACATAATATTTGCAGGCTTCGTTATCCATTACGATCCATGCATCCATACATATATATATATATATATATATATATATATATATATAAACCCACGTGTGCCATCGCAGAACGGTACCTAGTAACCTGATAATTCTATCTGCAGGAAAAATACGTTCAAATGCTTTTCCATTAAAACTCTTTTAAGGATCGTGGTGGTGCAGTTGATTAGGGCGTTCTTGTATGACTAGGCGCCACAGCCCGCGTGTGTGTTTGTGTGTGTGATTTAAACACTTGGACGAATAGGTCGTCGGTCCAGTTGTGTATATCATGTATTTGATTGAACTGTGGACATAGGTAAAAAGTGATATTCATAACGAAAACACGCCTACTCAAAATACATTGTATTTTTTTACTTTAAAAATAATGAAAATTTTCAGATGATTTTGTTTTTTTTTTCTTATTTCTAGTGAAACCATTGATTGTTGGTACACGTTCGAACCGCCTCAGTGAGGTGTCGGTTCGAACGAGTACCCATAATCTATGTTTTAGAGCAGAAATAAGGAAACAAGAGGCCCACGGGCCACCATTCGCTCACCTGAGTGACATAGCCACTGCAGACATGCAGATGTTATGCAACATTTTTCCAATCCTATCATTGCAACTAATGAAAATATCATCATTTGAGCAGTTCTTAGTTTTGAAGAAGAATATATGGGCCTGACAGTCAATGGAGCATGATCATTTGAATAAACTATCAATCACATTTCAACAGAAGGATCAATGTGAAATTTGGTGGAAATTGGCTAAGTGGTTTCTGAAGAATCGTGATTTTATACATGTAAACAACACAGTGGCAGGGAAATATTATAAATATAAACCAGATGATGGCCATCTTAGATTTCCAATCAGAACAATTTTAACTACTGTTGATCTACAAGTCACTTCGTTACTTTCAATATAAATGTATATGGCCTACACAAATAGGGAAGCAAATTTGACCTTGGAGGCAAAAATGTCAAATGTCAACATAGAACCATCATTTGAGCAATTTTGGTAGATCTCCTGTCCCCCGTAATTTGTGCAAAGATTAGGACCCAGGGCTTATTTGGTTATGGAGAAGAAGATTTTTAAAGGCTTTTACCATATATGGGCATGGCAGCCATTTTGATCAATGGACCATACCCATTTTAGCAATCTTTCATTCTCCTGCCCACAGAGGCTCCGCATGAAATTTGAGCAACACTGGCCCGGAGGCTTCAGAGGAAAAGCCATTTGAAATTATCAACATTTTTTCCATACTAATGTATCAGGCCCATACAAATGCATACAGAAGCAAACTTGACCTCGCCGTAAAAAGGTTAAATGTCAATGTATGACAATTATTTTAGCAACTTTGGTAGACCGCCCGTTCCAGATGATATATGCAAAGATTCAGCCACAAGCCATCCTCGGTTTTGGAGAATAAGATTTTTAAATGTTTTTTCCCATGCAAATGCATAAGGAAGCAACTTGACCTTGCCGTAAAAAGGTCAAATGTCAATGCATGACCATTATTTTAGCAACTTTGGTAGACCCTCTGTCTCCGATGATTTATGCAAACATTCAGCCCCAAAGCATCCTCGGTTCTAGAGAAGAAGATCTATAAAGGTTTTAACCATATATGGGCATGGCGCCCACCTTGGTCAACGCACCATGACCATTTTAACAATCTTTTGTTCCCCCTACCTAAGGAGGCTCCATATGAAATTTGAGCAAAATTGGCCCAGAGGCTCCAGAGGAGAAGTTGTTTGAAATTCTGAACATTTTTCCCATACAAATGCATAAGGAAGCAAAATTGACCTTAACGTAAAAAGGTCAAATGTCAATGTACGACCATTATTTTAGCAATTTTGGTAGCCCTCCTGTTCCCGAAGATATATGCAAAGATTCAGCCATAAGGCATGCTCGGTTTTGGAGAAGAAGATTTTTAAAGGTTTTTCCCATACAAATGAACAGGGAAGCAAACTTGACCTTGCCGTAAAAAGGTCAAACGTCAAAGTACGACAATTCTTTTAGCAATTTTGGTAGACCTCCCGACCCCGATGATTCCTGCAAAGGTTCAGCCCAAAGGCATTCTCGGTTCTGAAGAAGAAGACTTTTAAAGGTTTTTACCATATATGGGCAGGGCGGCCATTTTGGTCAACGGACCGCGACCATTTTAGCAAGTTTTCGTTCCCCCACCCTAAGGAGGCTCCATATGAAATTTGAGCAAAATTGGCCCAGAGGCTCCAGAGGAGAAGTTGTTTGAAATTCTGAACATTTTTCCCATACAAATGCATAAGGAAGCAAAACTGACCTTACCGTAAAAAGGTCAAATGTCAATGTACGACCATTTTTTTAGCAATTTTCGTAGCTCTCCTGTTCCCAAAGATATATGCAAAGATTCAGCCATAAGGCATGCTCGGTTTTGGAGAAGAAGATTTTTAAAGGTTTTTCCCATACAAATGCATAGGGAAGCAAACTTGACCTTGCCGTAAAAAGGTCAAACATCATCGTACGACAATTCTTTTAGCAATTTTGGTAGACCTCCCGTCCCCGATGATTCCTGCAAAGGTTCAGCCCCAAGGCATTCTCGGTTCTGGAGAAGAAGATTTTTAAAGGTTTTTACCATATATGGGCGTGGCGGCCATCTTGGTCAACGGACCGCGACCATTTTAGCAATTTTTCGTTCCCCCACCCTAAGGAGGCTCCATATGAAATTTGAGCAAAATTGGCTCAGCGGTTTCAGAGGAGAAGTCGTTTGAAAATGTTAACGGACGGACGCACGGACGGACGGACGCACGGACAGACGGACGGACGGACGAAAAGTGATCACAATAGCTCATCCTGAGCAGAGCTCAGGTGAGCTAATAATGAACACCCCAGCAAACCCCACTTTTTCCTCATAAGGAAAACATATCTATTCAAACACATTGCATTTTGCCGAAGAGGATTTTCAGAGGAAAAATTTTGATACCTTTCTTATTTCTCCTCAAATCATTAATTGTGGGTACACGTTCGAAACGCCTCAGTAACCGCCTCGCTGAGGCGGTTTGAACGAGTACCCACAATTTTTATAGCAAAAATAAAGAAATAATGACTAGCTCTGCAACCCTCACTTTTTCCTATATAAAGTGGAGTTTGCCGGGGTATTCATTGCATAGGCTTGGTTTCTTAATGTATAATTCAGATCATTTGTGGCTTTTCACAATAACGATTATCAATTACCAAAATTAATCCATTGTTACAAACAATTCGCATTGATATCTTAAAATATTAAAGTCGGGCTGATTTATATCAATATTTTACATTTCAAGTTTAAGATAACAATATAAAGACTGATTTTTAGATATCGATTTTTCGAAATAAAATATTCACAAATTGGATATCAATACATGTAATTATTAATATCCATAATTAATTATAGATATCAATAAAACTCTTTACATATACATAATTTATAGATATCTTTACAATTAGAATATTTGATATCAGTACCAACAATCTTATATCTATAATAAGATATGTCGAAATCTGTATAGAATAAGGGATGATTGATATTATTGATCATAGGTATCAAGAAACAGATATGACATTTCATTTATTTCATTTTATGATATCCAATAATATTCGAAGTTAAAAATAATAATACAATAAATGATAAATCTATCACTCGATTAACAGATATGCATGATAAGAAAGATATATTACCTCGAAACTGTATTAAATGGTTAATCGTATGTGACAAATACGTTTGTGAGAAATCCGTGCATGAAAAAAAGGCACTTTTTTGAGGGTTTTTTTGAAAGGTGACAAATACGTTTGCGTGCTATATACAAAACTGATACCGAACGAGTTTGTCACAGATAGGTGAGGAAAACGTTCGGCAGCTGTGAAAAATTCGGTCGAGTTTTTCACGCTGCGTGACAAATCCGACCGAATTTTTCACACGTGTGAGGAATCCGTTCCGTGAGAAATACGGTTCAACAGGGCTCAATGGCGATCTGAAGCCAGAACACAAGAAAACCTCAAACAGTATCCACGATGAGCCCGACCACATACAGCCCAGTAAGTGTATGTATGTTGTTTATTCAGGAAAAGATTAAAGAAAAAACGCAATAACGAAAAAAATGTATCCGAAATGAGACAGCTTGACAATGCATGCATACTGAATAGATGAAAATTTGATCAAACTGGAAGAAAAACAAGTTGGCATCTTTAAAAAGAATCCAAATGGAAAGTCTGCTGCTGTCTGTTGAACAGATTAAAAAAGAGAAAGTGAACTGCTCCATTTATTGTGTAATTACTGCAATGCAATGTGAAACAATATAATGTGTGTCCTTCAGCTATGAATTATCTGATAGAGTATCATAACCAAAAGTAATCTTCATCACGCTCTGGGCAAATACAGCAGATGATACATTGACATATTTCTTATTTTTTTCCCAGCATGAAAAGTCGAAGCCTATTTTCTGGAAAAAGTAAGAAAAACATTACAAAATATTGTGTGCTGAATGTTTTATCCAGCATGAAACAGACACACGGGAGCATCTTTATAATAGGGTTTGTTGTAGCACGATTGTAGATGGAGCATAGAATTGTAGATATGACAGTTCACAGACGGAGCCCAGAATATGTTGTATCTAAACAAACATATACAGATCATATAGACAAACAACCATAAAAGATTATTTATATATATCTGTAAATTTTGGTTTAAATACATTTCGCTTGTTTACTAGACATGAGCTGCATTCAGTTAAGCGTGACATTCGCAATTACTCGCAAACAAAAGCAGACTTTCCGTTCATTTGTGACAGTTTTCTGAGGAGGGTAGAGAATACCCGCAAACTAATCTCAAGCTGTCTTTTGGCACGACCAAAATGGCGGCATATGCGAATAAATTTTTGTATGCTTGTTCGTGACAAGATATTGACATGTTTACCGCGTTGATATTATTTATTTGATTCTATATGAAATTAAGAATCATTGCTATAATTTATTCGATCTAATATCAACACCCACCAACGAGAATAAGGGCTAATCTCGAATGTGAGGTCACATAAGACGGTGGTGTTTATATTGGCCTATCAGAAGGTGGGAAGTATTGTTTGAGAAACTCTCGTGAGTGATTTGCTTTATTGAACACAGCCCTGATTTTAAGATCATACAAACGGACAGAACCGAAACCAGTTTACCGAAAAGAACTGAAATGAACACTCATTTTAAGATGTAAACATTAGGAGTTCATTAGAATAATAATATTTTGTTCACTATTGTGGTTGCGTCAGAATTTACAGAGGTGTTCAAATGATAAATTGAGGTTTCACGACTTGGAAGTTTGCAATATGTACAGTTTCGCCCATCAGACACTTTCGCGGAAAGAGGTTTTGCTACCTAGTACCTACATATTTTCGCTACTTGCTACCTGTGTTTTCGCCACTAATTAGGATGAAAGTAGTTTAAAATGTACTTGGATGAGTAAATTCAAACGTTTATTATATACTAAATACATCAGAAAAGCATATTATAAAAATATAAGAATACAATTACGAATTACAGACGAAACGGCTCAGACAAAAATTGTCCCTACTAAAACTGCAGTAGTCCAAATAGGTCCCAAGTACTATCACCAAAGTGGCTAAATATGCATGAAAAGTTTATGGTAACTACCACACTTTACTGAAATTGCTCTGTTCTATCAATATAATTGTGTATTATGGTATACTGGCATGCTTTAATATTTTTAAAGGGATGTTCGTTCATAAATTTTATTTTAGCACATGAAGAAATATTACCTGGGAATTAAACACTTATTATTTGCGCATATCACCTGATACAGCAATTAGTCAAGCGGGATTGCCTGTATGGAAAGTTGATCTTAATCATTCTTACTTCTACTGACACTGAAAAGGACTCAGAATCACAGCCAAAATACCAGTCAGTAGAACTAAAAGGTGTCTCACAGTTTGAGCATGGTAGGAGTTCGTTTAGGGTGCAGATGATCAAGGCGTGTGTTTTGTTTTCATTTACATTAATTACATAGGCTATGTGAATAGAAACGGCTAGAAGCCTGGTGATCTGATGGAATCGCTAACGATTCGAGTGCTTCGTAAATAAGCTGAGTCTACATAGTGGGGCGTAACATAAAAATAAGGAAGTCTGATCTGATATGGGTCTAAAGTGTTTGCTCAGACCTGTTTCTCTGTGGAATACGTACAGTAATAATATTGCTGCATTCTTTATCTGATTTAGATCTATAGATGTGTATATAGCTTCCTCGGCGGATATTTATTGATTTTAATTGAAACTGTGCTCGTGATCTGTTATGTAGGAAATTTTAAAAATTCAAATATTTAGAAAAAACTATAAGTGAAGACATCAGGGTATGCCACAATCACGAGGTACAACCTTCCCGAGACACCAAAAGAAGGGGAGATGATTTGCAAATAAGGACAACGCAAAAGCCATATATGAAACCACAGATGGACAAGAAAGAAGTGCATCAGAAGAAGAGCTGCCTTGGAACGATTAGTAGGAATAGAACTGGGGAGGGTGGGGTTGGTTAAAACCACTTTATTTGCTTGAAGTATCACCCTTAGTTCTCATGCAGTTCAAATTACAAATGTATGTTCAATCCGCATAAGGTTATTCTACCACGTGTGTGAAACATCATAGTGAAACATATAATCGTATTATGTAAAATACTGTGATGTAACAAAGCAAACTTCATACTTATCATATGTTCTGCGAAGCTGTTGATAGTGGCAAGGAGGTTTGTGTAGTCTTCTGTGATACAAGTAAGGCGTTTGACAGAGTTTGGCACAGGGGACTAATCCATAAGTTAAGGGATATGGGATGCTCTGAAAGCCTGTTAAAATGGTTCACAAGTTACTTGTCCATCAGAAGACAGCGTGTTGTCCTGAATGGGCTGGCTTCTAAATGGACATTTATCACGGCTGGCGTGCCCAAAGGCGCAATTCTTGGACCGCTGTTGTTCTTAGTTTACATAAATGACATAGTAAATGAGCTACAAGCACATGTTAGACTATTTGCTGACGATACGAGCTTGTATATTGTTGTCGAAAATCCAAACAACGCGGCCGTTACCCTAAACAATGACCTGAGTTTTATCAGTACATGGGGTGACGACTGGCTGGTTAACTTCAACGCCACCAAAAATCTTTCTATGATCCTGTCTCTGAAACGCGACCAGCCTTTTCATCCACCCCTCTATATGAATGGCGTTCTCGTCAGAAATACATCATCACACAAACATTTAGGGTTGACACTTGCAAATAATTGTAGCTGGACAGAACACATAAATAACATTACGAGCACTGCATGGCATAGGCTTAACTTACTACGTGTACTGAAATTTAAAATTAACAGGAATGCTCTAGACAAAATGTACATTTCTTTCATCAGACCCCTCCTTGAATACAGTAATGTAGTTTGGGACAATGCATCTACAGATAGCAAAAAGCAGTTGGAATCTGTACATAACGAAGCGGCAAGAATAACAACAGGTGCAACACAATTTTGCAGCATAGCTAAGCTCCACGCGGATCTCAGTTGGGAATCTTTGCAAACTAGACGCACGAAACAGAAACTTATTGTCTTCTATAAAATGATAAATGGTCTTACTCCAGAATATCTTCATACACTGCTACCACCAACTGTTCAAAATACTACTTCTTACAATCTAAGAAATTCCAATGATATACGCAATGTTCATGCTCGTATAAATTTATTCTATAACTCATTCCTTCCATCCACAATTCGAGCATGGAATGAACTTTCTGACGAAATTAAGTCAGCCCCTTCTGTTGCTTCGTTCAAGTTTAGATTGAACGGAGACCTACATAAGCCTCCTAAATATTACAACGCAGGATCACGAATTGGCCAAATTATGCATGCTAGGATTCGAATGGAGTGCAGCTCTCTCAACTCGCATCTTTATAAGAAAAACATTGTACCCAGTCCCTCGTGTTCCTGTGGAGGCTTCGAAAGTGCGTATCATTTCTTCTTTCAGTGTCCCAACTACTCAGAGGCCAGACGCCGACATCTTCCTAATAATCTAAATGACTATAATACTAACCAATTACTTCATGGTTTACCAGACGCTTCCAACACAGAAAATGAAGTTCTGTTCACCCAAGTCCAAGACTTTATAGTACATTCGAAAAGATTTCTTTGAGTACTTGTTCGCTTGGTGTATTAAGATCATAGCCAGGCATGCGGATTAAAGTGTCGATCGACAATGGGCAACACATTTAGAAATATATGAATGACGAACAAGGCTTGCCTGTCGCACGTATTGTCGGTTGTGTGGTCTCATAATCGATGACTATGAAAGATGCGCTTAACACTCTTCTAATCGTTGGGTTGAACCACATTAGCTCATTAAGTTACCAGGAATACGTTTATCTTTCAACGCTAATGTAATACTACCCGATGCACTCCGTCAACTGTCTCGACATATCTATAGCTGTTACGGGAACACTAAATACAGATCAAATCAATCGATCAACTTACTTTACCGAAAGAGGTGCGACATGCTCTATAGTTAATCATCATCATCACCATCATCATCATTACTATTATCGTTATCTCGTTATTATTATTATCATTATTATTAATTTTATTATTATATTTGCTAAATAATTACCAACATGCTATGTTTCCATCTACTCTTCATGTTATTACGCTGCTATATAACTTTCAGGAGATGATTTACATAAGCTCTAAGCTTTTTATCAAATCCTGTACCATATAATATTATGCTATGTATATGTGAAAAATGCTGAATAAAATATTGTTTAAACCAAACAAAGCAAACGGCTCATTGGCGATTTGAAGCCAGAACACAAGAAAACCATAAACTGGACCATAATGAGCCCGACAATAGATACTGACAGTCAGATACCGACCATCTGAAAAAAAAAAAAAAAAAAAATGATCGAGGAGGGGGCTGTCACTTAGTCTGAGGACGGACTCACCGTCGTGCAATTAAAAAGTACAGCAAAGTTATCCATAACTGCAGCGGAAATTCCATATTGTAACCTATCTTCTTGTAACGAGTGACAATCTTTCAAAATTTCACGAAAAATTCAGTTTTTCCAACAACCTTAAGAACTTATACACGAAGTCGACAAAAAATTCAGGTTCGGACAGACCTTCATGCAGTAATGGTTGTAAACATACGTTATAAATATTCAGAATGGTTGCGTCCTTAGTAATGATTTTAGAATCTCAAAAGGCCAACAACATTCTTAGTTTTTCTGAATTTGATCAAAGTTGCACTCGAATGCATGGTTTGTCAAATTTCTTCATCTCAGATACATTCTTTGCCAACTTGACAAAAATATAAAATGCCCAAAATGGAAATTACACAATTTGACTTCGCGAGTGTAAAATCTTGTTTACATTATTTCAACACACTTATGTGACATGTACACCACTCGGCCGAAAAAGTTGATAAGAGTCTTGAGAAGCTTGTCGACTAATTTTTTTAAAGTTTTTCTTATTTTTATGCCAAGAAAATATACGTTGTGGGGACGCATTAGAAGCGCCTTCCTGCGCTTCTAATGCGTCCCCACAATGTATATTTCTGGGGAAATAAGAGAAGCGTTATCTTGATATCCATCTTTTTTAGAGCCTTGCAAGCTTTGGTACTTATATGACACAGAGAAATTGATGAATATTCGATCTTAAAGCAAATTATAAAAGATTTTCTCAACGCAAAATTTTGATCGAAACAGCAAGCAACTTTAAATAGGGTTTCAAAACTTCACAGTTCTGAAAATTGGCCGAATGTGGAGGATATATCGCCCTGGAGTAGTAAATTGTAAAACTTGAGGGGCTTAATCGTCCATTAATCCTGATACTATTCCAGCTATGCAGAATTGTTCGGTCTTCGTTGTCGTTTCCTATCTCTTCAGTGGATCAACACAGAAGAATCATTTAGCTTCGCAACACTAAGATGAATCACTGATGAGACCCGACTAAAAACTTAAAGTCGGAACTAAAGACAAACACTATTTGAACCAATGCGCACAACCACAGACGTGTAAGGTCAGGCACAAGCCATTTGTCGAGAGTTTAGGACTGAAACGCTATTGTGTCTACGGCCAGACCTACCGTCATGCTTTTAAAGAGGGAAGCAATATTGTTAACATTGAGGTAGCAGTAAGTATGCAGTCTGTCTCATAACATACAAATTATATCCTGTCATTTTAAGTCGACTGACATTCAGTTTGACTTATCGCATTGCGCTAAATAGGATCTTGGCAGTACTAAAACATACATACAGACACAAAAAGTGAGGTCTATTATTGACAATCATTGTTTTCAGTTTGTCAGCTTCGCAGTTAATATTTAAGTCTATTAGTTCTCGAAGCTCCATAAAAGGTCATATAAAGCACGCTTTATCGCAAACTCAAGTTCATTCACTACGACTCCTCTCAAAATTATTATTTTGTATTACTGCTACTAAAGCATACAGTCAAATACTGTGAGACAATACAGTCGAACCTCGTTATCTCGAACTCGCTTATTTCGAATTACCGCTTATCTCGAAGTGAAAATCTGGTCCCTGTTTTAACATGAAACTATGATAACAGGTAACAAAAAAATGTGGAAAAGAGGAGAAATTGCTCCTCAGGAGCAATTTCTCCTCTTTTCCACATTATTTTATATATATATTTCTAACTTCAGGAGTCAAATTACATATTCATTTGTTAAATGTGGTTGTTCAATTTATTGTTTTCCTCCCTCTCTCAACTCTGATATGTCGAAGTACGGATATCTCGAAGTGTTTCAGTGAGTCCCATGGAATTCGAGATAACGGGAGTCGACTGTATATGCAAAATATAGTTAGAAATGTGTTTTAGATTATAAAAAATTCTGTCGTTGTTTTAAAAGAACTTTAATTTAGATATTTCCGTGCACATGGTTAATCTACATATGATTTTCCATGCTTTATACAACACTTCCGCATACTCTGATTAAAGAAAACTTCTTGGTTTAGTTGAAAATACCTTACCTCACTTGTAATGCGAAACATGCTTCTCTCACTTTTAAGGATCATAAGCATTATACTTTGCGGTCTTGTCAGAAAGTTTGTGTGGCGCTTTCGTTTCTTTGTGACAATATCCTTATTTTGTTTGGTACTAAATTATACCAACAAATTGACGGTATACTTATGGGTACAAATTATGCCCTCTGCCACTAATTGCAGAGTTGTTTCAGTTTTGTTACGAAAGAGACTTTGCGCTGTCCTTTTCTTACGAAAATCAGGCCAATACTATAAAGCATTCAGCTCGACGCCTCGATATTTGAATGATTATGAATATTTTGTATAGTTGGTTGATACAAATTTATCTAAAAGGATATAGTTAAATAAAACTAATATCTCTGACACGGAAGGGCCGTTTCTGGATTTAATTTGATGTATATCGAATCATATGATCTCTACTAATTTTTCAATATGATCTCTACTAATTTTTCAGACAAACGAGACGACTTTGATTTTGATTATTGTAACATTTACATTTTTAGAAGGCGATGTCCCACGTGGTACACTCTATGGCATATATATTTTTCAGTTACTTCGTTTTGTTAGAGCATCGAGTCAAGTGTGTGACATCAATAACCGAAATAATAATAATAATAATAATATTAATAAAACTGCTTAAACTTCTTGATAAAAAATACCGCTATCTTCAACTACTTAAACAGTGCATCAGTTTTATCGTCATCATTCTGAATAAATGTCCAAATAAAAAAAAAAAAAAAAGATAGGTTTCAACATGGATATTTTGCGGCAAACTGCATGCATGGTTGTTAACCCAATTATGGTTGACAACTTTGCTTCCCTCATAAATTACATAACGGTGGATCGGTCCTCAGCCTAAATGACGGCTCCCCTCACCTCGTTCTGTTTCAGATGGTCGGCGCCTAAAGACGTTTGTGGTCGGGCTCATCGTGATCCTGTTGGTGGTTTTCTTGTGTTCTGGTTTCAGCCCACTGAGCACTTCGCTTTGTTTCATCACACTGTGTTTTAATCTATGTGTTACACTGTGATTTAAAATAGTGACTAAAGAACTCCAAAATTTAAGCCCAAAACAGAGAGAGAGAGAGAGAGAGAGAGAGAGAGAGAGAGAGAGAGAGAGAGAGAGAGAAAAGAAGAATAAACCAACAAAAAACAAAAAAAAAAAAACAAAAAAAAAAAAAAACAACAACAAAAAAAAAAAAAAAAAAAAAAAAAAAAAAAAACGTGAAAAACATATGCTTTAAGGCATTCTTCTACGAGTCGTTTTTTTTTCTCTGTTTGGGCTTAAAGTTTAGAGTTCTTTGGTTACTCTTTTAAATATGTTAATATTTTTTGTATAAAAAAAATAAATATTTTCTTTTTTAGCATGTAACATACCAGAATATTTCAAATAGATGAGTTTTAAATTTCCAAGGGGAACAATCCAAATTCGACCATTGTCGCTAATCCAAAAGAATGAATTAAAAAAAAAAACAACACATGTTAGTTTGATATGACACATAGTTGCCAGTTGATACGGATATGGTACGTTTTATCTCACATAACCTTTGACGTCTACGTCAAAGGTTATGTGATGTCGTCTATGATATCGACGTCGCGCATGCTCACTCGGAACTTGCAAATGGCTTATTGTTGTATTTGTGACCTAATCTTATTCATTTGATTATAGATCATTATAGTCTTAAGTAAGATTATTTAATAATGTTCTAATGTGATTTATGGGGATCCTGCTTTAGGACTGAGATGGATACTGTACGTATGAGCCTTACTTGAAGGTCGAGTGAAACTCGTCTAAATTCAGTATACTGGAAATCGCTTGCCCGCAGACGGACTCTGTGTAGGAACGAAAAGGCCACTACTCAGCGTGCTAGAAATCGGCATGCTATTAAGTGTTAAACGTTACGTAACGATTGTTATGTGTGGTTTCTGTGTTACATTTAAACATCATCATTTATTGTTGTTTTGAATCTGATTACCTGATATTGAGAGTTATTAATTAACATAGCAAATAATTTGTTTACTTGAGGCATTTCGGCTTTCGCTATTGCCAGAGATGTACTATTGTATATTTATATAGAAATATACAACAACAAAAAAAAAAAGGAATGAAAAATGTAAAAATTACAAGCAAAACTTATAGGAGTTTAACTAGTTGGAAAGTAGATTATGCCCTAGTTGGACCCATTCTATCTAGCCCGCTGCGACTTGATAACTGAGCGCGTTTATATATCGTTTATGTATCTGAAATGCATATATTGAATGATAAACACAGCGTACAAACAGGAAAAAAACACACTTAACTTTCTTATCAACATCAACATACACACAGCGTACAAAAAGCTTTCCTTTCCTGTCAACACCACTGTGCCCATATACGGAATGTATACAACGTATTTCGATGCGCCATAAAGCTTTCACCGAAAGGAATATACGCCAAAATGAGTGTTTTTTTACCAATAAATACGGCAAATAGGTCCAACTTACACTATGATTCGGAAAATCACAGAAGTGATCAGTGGAATGCACGATGAAGGCCATATAAGCGAGCAGAATAGAAATTGCCTGCATGTTGACCAACCCAAAGCAGGTAGATTCTTTCTCCTCCACAAAATACACAAAGGCAGCAAGCTTGGCCGTCACATAGTTTCTTCCAATGACCACCCCCTGGAAAACATATCAGAGTTTGTGAATTTGCATCTGCAACTTCATGTTCAAAATCTGCCGTCCTATTTGAAGGATACAACAGATTTCCTGAGGGAATAAGATGCATAAGCCCCATTTCCACCCGACACCCTCCTCGTTTCCATGGATGTCACTTCCCTCTATACCAATATTCTTCATCAAGATGGCATCCAAGCACGCGGGGAGGTGTTGGAGTAAAGAAACAGTCAAGTACCCACGTATACGGACTGGTCAAACTTTTGACACTCATACTCAACTGCAACGCATTTGAGTTCAACGGGAAATATCTCCACATCCAAGGCACTGCTGTGGTAAGTTGGGCCTATTTGCCTTAATTCTTGGTAAGTAACACTGATTTTGGCGTGTATCCCTTCCGGTGTAAGATTTATGGAGCATTGTATATATTCTGTATATGGGCGCAGTGGTGTTGTCAGGAAAGGCAAACTTTGTTTGCTTTTTGTACGCTGTGGGTACCAAAATGGCACCTGCATACGCCAACATTTTCATGTGGAGCCTCGAAGGACAGTTCTTAAGGTCAGTAACCCTGAGACCATTTTCATGGTTAAGGTTCACTGACGAAATTGACAGAAGGTGGTTGCGCGGCCGCGAGACAGACGACTTTCCTCGATGAGACCAACAACTACCCAAGCATAAAGGTCACAGCTGAAATTTCGAACGAGCAACGCGTGTTTCAGGACAACAAATCAAGGCTATCTGTTGATCCCTATACTAAATCAACAGATACACACTAGCATATCTTACCCACAAGCTGAGACTCGAAACAATGCTGCAAAAATGTTTATTACAGCCTTGCACTTCGCCTCAAACGTATCTGCTCCGATCTGAACACTTTTGAATCAAGAGCAAGACAACTGACTGACCACCTCTGCAAACGGGGTTATCAGAAACAGGCAATTTTACTTGCCATAGAGAGAGCACGACAACAGAACAGAGTAGACCTACTTTCTCATAGGCCTAAATCTGAGTCTAGCGTTCTCCCGGTTGTGTTGACGTATCTCTCAGACTTAGCAAAAATGACGGATTTAGTCAACAAACGCTGGCCCATCATTAAATCTTCTAGCACTTTGCGCGAGATTTTCACAGAAAGGCCGATCATGGCCTGCAGAAGACCCTAGAATCTGCATGGTCTTCTTGTACGTGCTAATCTCAAACAAGATATGCGTAATGATGAACTTTTAGTGAGACACGGCCGTGCGGCAAAGCAAGCTGCAAAACCTGCAAAGTGATAACCCGCACACAAATCGCGAAGTCAGCGTCTGGGGCAACCATCAAGCTTAGGTGCAACACTAGATGTAAGACGACGAATGTTGTCTACCTCATAACATGTACAAAGTGTAGAAAATATGTTGGTGAAACCGGTGATCATGTGAACCAATAGATGAACGCCCATCGGGATAATCAGAAACACAAACCCTTCGAGAGGTCTCTTGTCGCCGAACACTTCTGTTCACCAGAACATGATTTCCTTAGCCACGCCTCGCATTGTTATTTAGATCATAACCCAGAGTGGACAGATCGAACAAGGAAAACTCGAGACGGCTATTGGATCTGACGTCTGAACTTTACGACCATATGGTATCAACAAAGGCAACCAGTAGAGAGAGTCACCGTTCCTTACCCAAGGCATGGGACAGCTTATGCGGACCGTTTTGTTCATGTAATTTTCCGGAATCACAGCGTAAGTTGGGCCTATTTGCCTTAATTATTGGTATGAAACACTGATTTTGGCATATATCCCTTTCCGAGTAAGGTTTATGGAGGGTTGTATATATTCTGTATATGGGCGCAGTGGTGTTGTTAGGAAAGGCAAACTTTTTTTTGCTTTTTGTACGCTGTGTTTATGGTGACGTTGATAAGGAAGTTGGGCTTTTTTCCTTTTTGGACGCTGTGTTGATTTGTTTGTGTTGAGGTTTTACGGCCCAGTCAACCCAATGGGGTCATGTCGAGCGCGGTCAGTTTACCTAACCACACGTTTACTGGGCAGGCTTAGTCCTCTAAGCGGTTAACCAGTATTGTGCACATTCTTTCGCCAGAAACTGATAACTGCCCTTCTTGAATCAGCGGAAGGGAGAGAATGACCGTGGACGCTGTGTTGAACGGGCAATGTATGCATTTCACAGATACATAATCGCGCTCAGTTATCAAATCGCAGCGGGCTAGATAACATAGGCCCGAAAAGTTCATAATCTGTTGTCCAACTAGTTCAACTCATATAACGTTTGTTTTGTAAAATTTAGTCTTTATTCCATTTCTTGTATATCCCTGTGTAAATATACAATACAATTTAGAGCTGCATCAGAATTAAGGGTGAGGTTTCTCGTGAGTGAAACTGTTTTATGCCCCACAACAGTAATCCTACTGCCCGTTCTAAGTCAGTTCCTCTGTTGCAGTTCTTGTTTGTTTGTGCGTTGGTGATCTAAAATGTGACGTTTGTTTTGTTCTTATTTGTTCCTCGTCTCTTCTTTTCGGAGTGCCTCGGACGGTATTGCTTGGTGATCTTTGTGTCCTGGGTATCTTCACTTCTTCAGAAAATCAGGTATTCTGGAACTGTGTCAGACTAAGAGCACGGTTTCTCTTGAATAACACTAATTTTGTTGAATAACTAATTTTGTTTAAATATATTTTATTCCAAATTGCAGATACATACAACACAATAAACAACATACAAAATACCAAGATTGGAACGAAAGTTAATTGTTTATGATGGAGTTTCTCTACTTACAAATTGTTAAAAAACACGAGTAGTTGTTTTCTGTTGACCGTTCAAAGCAGTTCCTCGGTTCCAGTCTTTATTTTTTTATTATAAATGCGTCACTTTGTTTGGGCATTGTTTTTTTTTTCTTAACTCTTCTTCTTTTAGTACCTTGGGAAGGATGTGCTTCGTAACTGTGGCCTTTCCCGGATCAGTGATGTTTAACATTACGAAAACATGCCTATTCAAATATACTTAAAATTTTACCATCAAAAAATGAAAATTTTCAGATAAAAATTCTGATTTGCTTCATATTTCTGCTCAAAGCATAGATTGTGGGTACCCACTAGAACCACCTTGTCGATGCGGTTCGAACGCGTACCCACAATCTATGCTTTTAAAGCAGAAATAAGAAAACTAATGTAAACCCCTATTTTACTTAATAAAAGAGGGGTTAAAGCAAACCCCTTTAAACCCCAGTCTTACTTTATAAAAGTGGGGTTTAAGGGGGTCAAAATTATATAGGCATGTTTTCGTGATAGTTCGATTCGCCATGCTCAGATGTGTTTTAATAAACAATTATCTAAAACAATTAGTACCTTCTATATAAATTACTTCTGCTGAAAGTTTTAAATGTATGTTGCCTTCCATCAAATGCTTGTTTTGTTTTGTCTGTTTTGCATTTAGTTTCTCTGTTGCTGCTAATTCAAATATTTTACAATACATAAGACTATAAAATCATAATGACATGATACAATAGTACGCGTATAGTTGCAATAATCAATATATGGACAAAATGATCAGAGGAATCGCTGACTGTTCCAATGGTAGTCCTTCTTTTGCAGTTTTTCTTTGCACGTACGTCTGTCATTGTAAATGTGCCGCGTATTTTTTTGTCATTTTTTAGTCCACGTCTGGCCTTTCTTAAAATGATCAGGACACGACCCCATGCTAAATGCAATAGAATACCCTAGCTACCATCAAAAGTATACAAATCGACACTGAACAAAGACAACAAGACAACACATGTCATTAGATCAATTTAACCATACGAAAAGCCTATACAAAAGATACAAGATTCTTCAGAAACTTTCAGACACATTCGATCAAAAACAACAACAACAACAAAAAAAAACAAACAAACAAAAAAACAAAAAAAAACAACAACAAAAAACAAACAAACAAAAACAAACAAAAAAAAAAAAACAACAACAACAAAAAACAAACAAAAAACAAACAAACAAACAAAACAACAACAACAAAAACAAACAAAAACAAACAAACAAACAAACAAACAAACAAACAAACAAACAAACAAAAAAAAAAAAAAAAAAAGAAAAAGAAAAAAAGAACGGTTTATCTATTCAAGAATCAAGAAGACGATGGACACACTTTCTGCTTGTATGTATGTTTCTGTGATTCAATTTTTATCAATGAATCTGAGGTCAACACACAAAAAATCGGATTTCGGAAAAAAATGTCGATCTCATTACGAAAAAAAGCCTATTCAAATATATAGAAAAATTAAACTCCAAAAACTGAAATTTTCAGATAAAAAACTGTGATATTTTTTCATATTTCTGCTCAAAACATAGATTGTGGGTACTCGTTAGAACCGCCTCGGCGAGGCGGTTCTAACAAGTACCCACAATCTATGTTTTTGAGCAGAAATAAGAAAAATAATGTATACCCCTGTAAACCCCAGTTTTACTATATAAAAGTGGGGTTTAAGGGGGTCAAATTTATATAGGTATGTTTTCGTGATGTACACCAAGGCAAAATTAGGAATGTTCTGATACACAGTCATAGACCCAAATTGGGTGGTTGGGTGGTGGTAAGGGCCTGCTGTACTTGCAGCAGGTGGGGAAGGGGGCATGTTATTATTTCTTCTGTTTCTGCACTGTCATTCGCTGTTTCCCTCATCCTCCTCATTTTCTCTTTTTCCTCTCCTCTACTAGCTCTTCTGTCCCTTTTCTCCTTTCTCTGGGAGACGACACAAAATGACCCACCAGGGTTGACGTGTCGTTAAACAACAACTCATAGACCCAAAATAAATGGGGTGTAATCACGCGTTCATGGAAAGTAAGCATTACTTTGTAAGAACGCTTCGTCCAGTATGCTTATCAGCCGCTACAGAAAGTTAGAAAAATACTGGAATAAGTGTCTGGGGTTTAGAACGGCTTTGGCAAAATATCAGATATAAGTCTGGAAACAGCCACATTGTAGGGATTGACAAGATCATGATGCCTGCCATAGACATTCTTAAGCGTTGTCACCAGTTTGGTTCTTTGGTATCTCTCAGTCAACAGTCTCGTAGTGAAATGTCATCCTCTTTCGATAAGGTCCTGCATCACGAAAACATGCCTATATAATTTTGACCCCCTTAAACCCCATTTTTATATAGTAAAACTGGGGTTTACAGGGGTAAACATTATTTTTCTTATTTCTGCTGAAAACATAGATTGTGGGTACTCGTTAGAACCGCCTCGTCGAGGCGGTTCTAACGAGTACCCACAATCTATGTTTAGAGCAGAAATATTAAAAATTTTTTAGAATTTTTCGTCTGAAAACTTTCATTTTTTTTGGTGGTAAACTTTTCAGTATATTTGAATAGGCTTGTAATGTTTTCAGAGCAGGCTTACGTATCAGATGAACTGAGAAACGTAAACACCGTATGCTGGTGCAGGACTATTGCTTGAAAAATTAACCACGGGAAAGTTTATCCCGTGTGTCTTAAAGCCTAGTAAAAGGGGTGTAATCAGGCGTCCATGGAAAGTAAGCATTACTTGGTAAATACGCTTCGCCCAGCATGCTTATTAGCCTAAACAGAGAGAGAGAGAGAGAGAGAGAGAGAGAGAGAGAGAGAGAGAGAGGAAAATACTTAAATAAATGTCCGGGGTTTAGAAAGGCTTTGGCCAAAATACCAGATATAAGTCTGGAAATGCCGGCCTCGGTGGCTCAGTTGGATGCGCCGTCCGACTGGAGACCAGGAGGTCGCGGGTTCAACCCCCGCCGAGGTCGGCAACATTCTTTCGTGGAGATTGATCATGAAATATTTTCTTCGGTCATTCTCTCCCTTCCGCTGATTCAAGAAGGGCAGTTGTCAGTTTCTTGCGAAAGAATGTGCACAATACTGGTTAACCGCTTAGAGGACTAAGCCTGCCCAGTAAACGTATGGTTAGGTAAACTGACCGCGCTCGACATGACCCTATTGGGTTGACTGAGCCGTAAAACCTCAACACAAACAAATAAGTCTGGAAGCAAGCACATTGTAGGGATTGACAAGCTCATGATGCCTCCCGTAGAACTTCTTAAGCGTCGCCGTCAGTTTAGTTCTTTGGTGTCCCTGAGTCAAAAGTCTCTTAGTGAGCTGTCTTCCTCGATTGATAGAGTCCTGATACTCAGAACAAGCCTTAGCATAACGAATCGTCTGTGAAACGCAAACACCGTATGCTAGTGCAGAAGGAATATTGCTACTCAGAAACGGAAAATTTACTATGAATAAGGCGAAGTCATCCCGTTTGTCTTAAAGCCTAGTAGTGAGCTCTCTATTGTCGATATAGAGGTATAAATCCAAGTATCAGGAAGAGAATATTGTCTCAGCTGTTTCTTTAAATTTCAATTTCATGTGGTTACATCAGTTCGAAGTACTATGAACACTTTGGATCATTCAGAGATAATACATAATCTATGTATCTGTAGGTGAAATTGAATTTTTGGGCAATGCGGTTTTGCCTGCTTTTATGAGACCATGTATAAAATCTTCCCCATACGAGTAAAAAACAAATCGGCAAGCACAATTATTACCAGTAGGATTGCCGATTGTTTGTTAAATATCCGCTCACCAAATGTCACAATGTCCACAAAGATATCCAAGAAAACATTGATGCTAAGCATCATTACGCCGGGAAACTAATCTTTCATGCATTACTTAGCTCCCTTTAGATCGTAGTATAGTGAAATTTTTTTTTATAATTTATGAAAGGTTGTAATTATATAAATTATCGCAATACTCAACGATAAAAACATTATAGATGTTATCAGAGCTATGTAAAAAAAAAAAAAAAAAATCAAATATGATCGTCTGTTTTCTATCCCGCATACATAATTACATGTCGCCATTCATATTCTGGGCCGAACATACTATATCCGAAATCATCTATGTAGCAGTGTTTCGTTCTTTTCTCCACTTATAACGTTCTCTTTCGGCCCAAATCTTTCCATGTTTGAATATCAAATTAAACTGTATTATTAAACCAGCTTATAATCCGTTCGATTTGAGAATGCATATTTCCAATCGTAAACAAAGAAAACTATCTTTTGTTTGTTCTTAGTAGTACGACGAAAAAAAAAAAAAAATAAAATAAAAAAAAAAAAAAAAAAAAATCAAACTTGTGCGAATATTGACAGCAACAAGCTCATTTCAGGTCGAATGGTCAAACTGGGGCTTCTACGGGAAAACAGCTCATTTCTCTTTTAAATGAGCAAAACCCACATTGCTACATTCATTCTACAAAGTACTTCCCATTTTTTATTTCACTATGCTACCAATACCACAGTTCTCTGCTACAAAAGTGTGACATTGAATAATAAAAGAAGTGGGGGTGAATAGTTATATATAACCCCACTAAGAACCCCATAAAACTGGAAGAAAACCGATTTCTCCAAATGCATACACGTTTTACAAAAACAACCTTAAACAGACACGCCGGGCTCCAGCCCGGCGTTAATAAATAATGACCCACGCAAGAAACGCAACACTAGTAAATGCCAAAAGAAACGTAGACTAATACCTTATGGTTGTAAAACCCCAAGTAAACATACCGAGGAAATACGAAGCTCAACCTTCACGAGGCACAAGAAAAAGGACATATGAGGAACAAATAATGCCCAAACCGCCACATATGAAACCATAGACGCAAAGAAAAAGAGTAAGCTACTACCTAGGAATGGAACTGGGGATGTGGCTGTTCTTTGTTTCCAAATGCAATCCTTTTTAACTTTTAGTTTTTTTCTAATTTTGTTCCCAGCATAAGCTTTCAAAAGTTTAAAAAAGTTTAAAATTCGTACTTTGATAATAGATTAAAACAAAAGTCAACAAAGATTGCCTTTGGGAACAAATCGGAGGCTCGGTTGGATTGAGTCTCTTCATATGCAACACTGTAGTTTGCGAGGCTGCATACGCCCCCTAACGCCGTCTTAGGCGGTATTCGATTTTCAAAATAACCAGAATGGGATCAATGATAATCTGCACTATGATAGTGTATGTGGAGACTTTTTACGGCCGACACACGGCACAACACCAGCTACAGTAGAGTAAAATAAAAGTCAAAAAGGATTGCCTTTGGAAACAAAGATCACGCAAAATCACGAAACTCGGAGACTTGGTTTGATGGAGTCTCTTCGTATGCAACATTGTAGTTTGCGAGGCTGCATAATCTATGTTTTGAGCAGAAATAAGAAAAATATCAGATTTTTTTTTCTTTTTTGGTTGTAAAATTTTCAATACATTTGAATAGGCGTAATGATTTGAGTTTTACTATTTTGCTTCATGCAGTTTGTGGCATTTCTTGGGATTCTTACACACGACAGTACTAACATATAAAACATTCTTTCGTGGAGATTGATCATGAAATATTTTCTACGGTCATTCTCTCCCTTCCGCTGATTCAAGAAGGGCAGTTGTCAGTTTCTGGCGAAAGAATGTGCACAATACTGGTTAACCGCTTAGAGGACTGAGCCTGCCCAGTAAACGTGTGGTTAGGTAAACTGACCGCGCTCGACATGACCTCATTGGGTTGACTAGGCCGTAAAACCTCAACACAAACAAACTAACATATACTAAATGGGCTTCGTCATGCAAAAACGTGTCTTCCTGCATATGCGGACAGTGAAAGCCCATATCAGCATTCGCGCAGTCTGAACAGGACCTTTCCAGTTCGCTAATAGGATCATTGGCCACGACAAAATGAATAGAGAATAATGGCCCAGATGATTTTTGCGCATGCGTAGGAGGACCTAAATCTGCACATTTGCGCATGGTAAAAGTCACTTTTTCGCCTGACGCAGCCCATATATGCCTTTATTAATTAGTGCATATACCACCGTAATGTAATCAAAGCACTAAGAGTACTGGGGAGTCGATTGTGTCTGAATGTAGGCCGGGAAACTAGTCCTGAACGGGGACGTAAGACTGTTTCAATTATGCCTTAACTTCATTTAGTTTAAGCAAACAGTGCATATCCTGATCAGATGCCGCATTCTGTTGCGTCTGATCTGGATCTGCACTGTCTAACCTGGATGTCCCAATCCAGGTTTTACAGATAAGCCTCTTTACACTGCACTCTGACGTCACAGCGACAAGTATAGCGCGGCTATATACAACCGTCTAATGTGCGGTTAGATTTAATTGGTCAATGATTATCACGTGGACAATTGCATTAAGGGAATTTAGGTGTAGGTATACTATGGCTCGATTGTAAACAATCGACTCCCCAAAAAAACAAAATATGAACCGGGGCATAGCTTTTCCAACAAGATTAATGTGCACGCAGCGAAGACGCCGATCAGCAGCGCACGCTGTTCACATAGCAACAGATAAGACGTTTTTTTTTTATCTGATAAACGCCGATATCTTTCTTATTTCTTCACGAAAACATATGTTATGGTACTCATTAGAAGCGCCTCGGCGAGGCGCTTCAAATGAGTACAACAACATATATTTTTGTTGAGAAATAAGAAAAGTATTATGTGGATACCCCCTTTTATCTGTAGCTATGTGTTCAGTGTCTTCACTGTGTGCCTGAAGACGCTTTGGGTCCTTAGCTACCCACAAAGTTTTCTGCAAAGGCTCTGATCGTTGTGCACAAAAGCACATGCTGATCTGAGTTCGCTGGGCGCACATGTAAAAGTGTAGGGATTGATGTACCCGGAATCATATTATTATTATTATTATATAGCTATAAATATTAAATGATTAAAATGTGCGATAAAAGCCTAGCGTGCCGATATCACACGATATCGACACACTTACTCGATATTGGACACTTACTCGGATGTCTTCTCATATTACCGTTACATTACGTTGCTTTTGATGTCGTAATGCAGTGACGTCGCGTCAAACCTTGTCACGCGCATTGGTAGAATTCACATTTTAGTTATTAAAACAGCGTTTTAAAGATTAGAAACCCCGGGAAACGAAATAAATATTTATAGCTATATAATAAAAGGTTTATTACATTGATATTGGTAAATGTTTTTTTTTTTTTAAGTTTTGATAATAGTACATGTTACATATCATATTTAACATAAAAGTTTGTTCTACATATACAGCTGCCAAAACATTAATTTTGTTAGTAGGGCGGTATGTAAAATAAAAACATGCATACATGTACTAAGAAACAAATCAGTCATAGTAGTCGTTCCCGAAATAGTAACCTCTATTTCATGTAAAGAACAGGTGTTATATATGTGTATGGTTCGTACATACCATACGAACGCTTCACACTAACTTATCCACATGTTACATATGCGTACAGTTGTACGAAAACTAACACATTATCTTTGCCATGTGTTACATATGCGTACAGTTGTACGAAAACTAACACATTATCTTTGCCATGTGTTACATATGCGTACAGTTGTACAAAAACTAACACATTATCTTTGCCATGTGTTACATATGCGTACAGTTGTACGAAAACTAACACATTATCTTTGCCATGTGTTACATATGCGTACAGTTGTACGCATACATAACAATTTGTTACGTATGCGTACATCTGTACGTATATATAACACATTTGTTATGTATTCGTATATGTGACATATGCACACTCACAGAGGTTGTTGTTTATTATGTACGGCAGCATAAATGTTTAGCTGCTTTTACTCAAATATCGTGTTTATTCTGAGTATTCGGACAGATTTGCCTGAGCAAACAAATATATATTATCCAGATAAGACGCCGCAGAATGCATTGCCAGCCTTTCATTTTTAAAGATATTGTTCGGTTGATAGAATAATTCGGTAAATAGTTATAATGTTGTTCAGGTTAAATATGCTATTTACCAGATATACCAAAGCAGAGTAGACCTAGATCAGACCATACTGGACTACAATTAGCGTCGATCTGATCAGACTGCGTTCTGAGGCCTCGGATAATTGCATTCTGCAGACTGCTTTTATACAGGCATACGGTAAATAAGCGAAATTTGGCATTACGAAAACACGCCTATTCAAATAAATTGAAAATTTTACGGGCAAAAAAAGGAAATTTTTCAGATAAAAATTCCTATATTTTTTATACTTCTCCTCAAAACATAGATTGTGGGTACACGTTAGAACTGCCTCGGCGAGACGGTTCTAATGAGCACCCACAATCTATGTTTTAAGCAGAAATAAGAACAATAATGCATACCCCTGTAAACCCCAGTTTTAAGATATAAAAGTGGGGTTTAAGGGGGTCAAAATTATATGATGGGTTAATAATCTACAGTTTGTGTAAGAATTAGTCATCCCGACCCTTTTTACCCTTTCAACTCTACAGACCAGAAAAAAAAGCTTTGCAAACAGTGTAGATCCAGATAAGCCGTCTCATCAGGATCTGTATACACTGTTCGCCTTTCGTATTTTGCCAATATACTGTGGCATTCTGTTTTAGAGTTTTGTCTACGCGGCATCCTTTTTTGAGATAATGAACTCATCCAAATTTAAAGATGGAATAGTCAGAAACCCAGGGTTGAAAGGTTTAATAGTAGAACAATCGCTGAACCAATCTATGCTTAATGCGGCGACTTGTTTCCACATTATCTAAATATGTCTTTATAATATGTCCCCCGACGTTTAACTATAATATAAAGTGTAAACATGGGTTTGTATAGACTTGCCCTGGTCTGTTCATTGATTTCCCTTTTTATATTTAGCAAACGTGAAACCTAAATAAAAATTAACATTCAGAGATAAAAGCTAAAGCAGTTGTATGCTATTAAAGAGATAGTTCATGGGCAAGTATAGGGCTCGGGGGGCGAGGGGGGGGGGGGGTGTGTGGCGGGGGGTAACTTAGGGGTTAATTTGGTACAGGTGTGCGAGCCAGTATTTCAAAACCTACCCCATTCATATACCTGGCCTTCGAAAAAACGGACCCATTCATATACTTGATACTCATCCAAACTGTTGACCTATTCATATACTGCCCTTTGATTTTTTGTACCCATTTTTTGCTGGTTATTACACAAATATCATAGTCAATTCATGTAATACCAAGAGGATAAGCAGCCTCGAAAAATCTCAGAGCGAAAAATATGTGCATATACCAGGATGTTAGAAAAATGGGGCCTTATACAAAGGAATCCAGAAAAAATTGGGCCATTCATATACTTTTTGTTGAAAAAAGGGGGCCAATCATATACCTGGCAGCGCTGAAAAAGGGGGCTATTCGGCACGCACATCTGTACTATGCCATATATAGGAAGTTACCCCCCGCCCCCCCCCCCCCCCCGCCCCCCCCCCCCCCCCCCCCCCCCTATTGGTAAATTGGTAAATGTTGTCCCTCGTTGGGAAATCGAAGGACGCGAGCTGTTGGTGAATATTGTCCCTCGTTGGGAAATCGCAAGCTCGCGTCCTTCGATATCCCAACTCGGGACAATATTCACCAATATCAGTGAAATAACCCTCTATTATTATTTTCTGCACAACATTTTCTTAAAAGCCCGCCTAAATTCTGGTGTACTGATATAGTACAGAAATGGGTTTAGAGTAGAATTACAGTAAGATGTCCAATAAACTACTTCATAAACATCACGTGGTATACATGTCGGACACATTGAAGAGATAGTGAACGCGAAATGGAACGGTATCCAGGTGACCGCGTATCCCACTACTACATAACTCAGTGTCACAAAAACGGCTCTATCTCGTTTCAATCTACGCTGTATATCTGTCTGAACTTGTACCACAGGTATAGATTCTTGACCGTTCACGTCACGATGTCGAGAGGATGTTGCTGACTGCTCCTCCTGGGATCCTAGTACTGGTTGTGGTGGACCGCTCGGTGAACAAGGTAACGACGTAGATCTACTTGTGCCTTCTGTTCGAGTACACCCTCCAGAGGTACTTTTATTTTCAATGTTAATTACTGATACATTTGCCTTGTGTATTCCAGCGCAGCCTTCAGCCGCCCTTATCCGTCCACGCTTATGCATAAAAATAAAGACCTTGAAGTAACAGAACAACATCACAATACAGGAACCATGGTATCCTATGGTTGCCGAAATCACGACAAAGCTTATGTTTAATGTTGGATCAAACATGCATTCTTCCGGCTTGGCGTTGTTTACTCGGTCAGAGATAGTAGCGGGCAGCCATAAAGCTATCATGCACAGCCTGAAAATGGTAAAGAAGAAAATAAATTTCACCGCGCCAGGAGAAAAATTGGCCTCGAACATGCACAAGATGTAGAGATTAAAACCATTCTGCGCATGCACAAAATATCATCCGGGCCTTTGTGCTCCATTGTATGCGGACAGCGAAGCCCCAGATCAGACTGCGCATGCGCGCAGTCTGATCTGGGCCATCGCTATCCGCATATTCCGGCACGCTTTTGTGTGGCGCGGCACAATTTATAATGATCACAAAATTGTTGACAAAGAGCTTCCTTCCTATTGTCAGTTTCAAGTTTTGTTTGCTACGTTATTTTGCCTTTATAATAAATAGGTCTTGTGAAGCAAACCGTGTCATTAATTAACCCTTGTCCTGCTGAATAAAACTAAGATGCCACACCCACTTCCAATTTTCAGCCGATCAGATTAGTTAATCCAGATTGTTGATATAAATTCACATACTGAATGACAAACAATGCAGATCCAGATCAGTTCGCTTCTGAAGAAGCCAACTGATCTGGATCTACACTGTTTGCAAAGGCAGGGTATATCCAGGTTCAGCAGGACATGGGTTAAGCATATGTGAACTATAATTCTGCGGATCGTCCTGTTTCGTTTGCAGTCCGATTGGGGCATTTGTGGCCCTTAGACACATTCTTAAGATACTAGTAGTTCTGTAAGCCAAATGCGATTTCAGCATCACGAAAACATGCCTTTATAATGTTGACCCCCTTAAACCCCACTTTTATATAGTAAAACAGCGGCTTACAGGGGTATACATTATTTTTCTTATTTCTGCTCAAAAAGATAGATTGTGAGTACTCATTATAACCGCCTCGCCGATGCGGTTCTAATGAGTACCTGCAATCTATGTTTTGAGCATGAATATGAAAAATATCGGAATTTTTTATCTGAACATTTTCCTTTTTGGTTTTAAAAATTTCAATATATTTGAATAGGCGTGTTTTCGTAATGGATTTCAGTAATGCCTATACATGTTGATCTGGACCTTCGCTGTGAGCGCATCCTTCAACGGCACCTTATTATCTTGAAGCGTCCCGTATACAGTATAACCTCAAAGGCTCGAACACGGATGGCTCGTTTACCGTGGATGGTTCGAACTCGTTTTTCTGTCCCAACAAAATCCTTCCAATAGCTCAAGAAAACAAATATTTAGGGATTTTTTTCTTATTTTATCGTGGAATTGTATGTTTTGTGTAATTAGAATCGCCTCATCGAGGCAACAATCATTGTGTAGACAATCGAAAAGATTTCCCATAATTATCGCTATTTGCTTCCTGAACTGGTGCCATGATTAACCCTTAGAGGCTCGAACTACCCATGTCTCGAACGAATTTCCATGATTCAAAAGATGTTCGAGCCATTGAGGTTTTACTGTAATTTGTTTAGCGTTGGGTCAAGTTTAAGTAAAGTCAAGTACATGTATTGAAAAGAATTTGTAAAAAATATATGTTAAAATATCCAGGGAATATCACAGTCAGGAAGTACGGCCTTCCAGCGGCACCAAAGGAAGGAGAGATGATGAACAGATAGCTAGAAAACAAATGCAACATACAGTAAAACCTTAATGGCTCGAACACCTTTGGGACCATGGAAATTTGTTAAGACATGGGTAGTTCGAACCACTGAGGGTTAATCATGGCACCAGTTCAGAGAGCAAATGACGATAATTTAGGGAAATCTTTTCGATTTTCTACACAATAATTGTATGTTGTGTCTGCTCATTAGAATCGCCTCAGGGGGAGGAGGATTGGGGGAGGGGCTTAAACTAGCTTTACGGGATCACAACCTGACCCTCAGCTTCCATACTGGTAAAACATATTTGTTCGGTCCGCGTATAACCTCTTCTATGTAATCAATGAATCATTACGGGCAACACATTATTATTATTTTTTTTTTTTGGTTTATAAAAAATTCACGAAGCGAAGGCCCAGTTTAATAGGCTCTTTATTGTCAAACCCGTTTTATTTTAGTTGCTATGGGTTTTCTTTTTTAAACATTAGCGTAACAAAAATGCCTACGCCGTCGTAAACAATGACGGTTTTGAATTAAATGCTCATATCTTATAATTATGTGCATAAAAAACGTTTCTTTTAACATTTGGTTTTGAAATTTACGAATGGACGTAAACCGAAAACGAATATAAACTATATACCCTTCCGTGCTTTTTATTCTATTAACAAATATATATTTCAGTATCTATTAACATTGTGTGCACAAAAAAAAAAAAAAAAAAAAAATCAGAATGTTTATGCTATTAAAAAACAATGATTGTGTTAATTATTACTCATTGATGGGTTTTTGATGAAATATAAGATTCTTTTCGTATTTTTGTGTCTGATCTCTATTATAGACTTCATGTTTTGCTTGAACGTCAAATCATATTATATTATGCCATGCGAAAACATGTCTTTGAGCATTTGCAGACAGCAAAGGTCCAGATCAGCCTGCGCATCTGTGCAGTACGCTCAGGGCCTTCTTCGTCCGTAAACAGAATCATTGGGTACTATTGAATGTATCAATAGAGAGAGAATGCCCGGATGAGACTTTGCGTATGTGTAGGATGATGTGAATCCGCATATTTTGCCCATGCTCGAAGGCACTTTTTCGCTTGAAATGGTTCATATAGCGATTCATTGCTTAGACCTTTCCATCGTCTCGATACAACTGAAATACTGCTGAATAATCATCACGAAAACATGCCTATATAATTTTGACCCCCTTTAACCCCACTTTTATATAGTAAAACTGGGCTTTACAGGGGTATACATTATTTTTCTTATTTCCGCTCAAAACACAGATTGTGGGTACTCGTTAGAACCGCCTCATCGAGGCGGTTCTAACGAGTACCCACAACCTATGTTTTGAACAGAACTATGAAAAATATCAGAGTTTTTTATCCTAAAATTTTCATTTTTTGGTGGTCAAATTTTCAGTATATTTTAATAGGCATGTTTTCGTAATGTACATGAAATACAAATACATTTTCTTGCGTTTTTCAGTCCTTTTTGCATTGCGATTACCTCGCTTGGGAAGAGAGAGCTAATCTTAGTGCTTTTCATACTTTGTTCAATTTATACTTGTTTAATTTGGTCGGTTTCCTCTTCCTCTTGGGGTCTGGGAAGGGCTGCGGTTTGTGATTGTGGCACTCCCTGGACTTTTCTCATACTTTCTTTCTCAAGTTCATGCACATGGACAGAACATATTAATAAGATCACTGAAACCGCATGGACTAGACTCAAACTGATGAGAGCTCTTAAGTTTAAGATAAATAGAAAGCACTAGAAAATATATACCTAGCCATTTATCCGTCCACTACTTGAATATAATGAATCTAAGAAACAGCTAGACATAATACAACACGAAGCAGCTAGAATTATCACTGGGACAACAAAGCTCTGTAGCATGGAAAAACTCATCGCCGATCTTGCATCACGAAAACACGCCTATATAATTTTGACCCCCTTAAACCCCACTTTTATATGGTAAAACTGGGGTTTACAGGGGTACACATTATTTTTCTTATTTCTGCTCAAAACATAGATTGTGGGTACTCGTTAGAACCGCCTCGTCGAGGCGGTTCTAACGAGTACCCACAAACTATGTTTTGAGCAGAAATATGAAAATATCAGAGTTTTTTATCTGAAAATTTTCATTTTTTGGTGATCAAATTTTCAGTATATTTGAATAGGCATGTTTTCGTAATGGGTTGGGATTTTCTACAGGAAAGGCGTAACAAGCATAATCTCATTTTCTTTAATATAATTAGTGGTCTTACACCGAGGTACCTGTCAGACGTACCGCCTCCTCTTGTTCAGAAAAACAATCCCTACAATCTACGGAATGCAAATGCTTTGCACCCTATGCATGCCAATACCAACCTGTTTTTTTTTTTTTTTTTTTTTTTTTTTTTTTTTAAGTATTTCTTCCCTTCTACTATAGGTGCATTGAACGAACTTTCAGAGGGAATTAAAGAAGCAAACACAGTCTCAGCTTTAAATATCGCCTTAATAGGAACGGTCACCATCTAAATATTAGAATGTTGGTACAAGAATAGAACAGATCTTACACGCTAGGATACGCATGGAATGCAGTTCTCTGAATTCGCATCTTATTTAAAAAAAAAAAAAAAAAATTAAAAAAAAAATAAATAAAAAAAAAAATACAGTTGCTAGTCCAACCTGTAATTGTGGCAGTTTTGAGAGTCCTTATCACTTTTTCATTATTTGTCCTAGATATATTAGCATTAGAAATACTTATTTTTTATGTATCGAAATTTCTTCAAACTCACAGCACAAAAGAACTACTATTTGGAAGAGAAACGGCATCAGTTAATGCTAATGAGACCCTGTTTTTAAAAGTTAAAGACTATATAATTAAATCCAAACGATTCATTTGGTTTATATTGCATGCTATTATACAGCTGAGCCGAAATATTTAATTCATCTCATTACGAAAACACGCATATTCTAATATATAGAAAATGTTTCTTCCAAAAATTTAAAAATTTCAGATAAAAAATCTGATATTTTTTCATATTTCTGCTTTAAACATAGATTGTTGGTACTCGTTAGAACCGCCTCGGCGAGGCGGTTCTAACAAGTACCCACAATCCATGTTTAGAGCAGAAAGAAGAAAAATAACTTATACCCCTGCAAACCCCAGTTTTACTATATAAAAGTGGGGTTTAAGGAGGTCAAAATAATATAGGCATGTGTTCGTGATGTGTAAAACCATATCTGTAAATCGAAGTCACTTCATGATTAGACTCGTGAAGATCAAATGTACTTCTTGGGAATCGGTCAAACCTCTATAATTCCATATATGCATTATCTATGCTATATTATTTAAAAACATCCCTTTAGATGAAGTTATAATAACTATAAATAATAACTAGTTCCCCGTCATATATCATGTATACTTACCCCTACTTACTTACGCCGGCCTCGGTGGCTCAGTTGGATGTCAGTTACCCCTACTTACTTACGCCGGCCTCGGTGGCTCAGTTGGATGCGCCGTCCGACTAGAGACCAGGAGGCCGCGGGTTCAGCCCTCGCCGAGGTCGGCAACATTCTTCCGTGGAGATTGATCTTGAAATATTTTCTACGGCCATTCTCTCCCTTCCTCTGATTCAAGAAGGGCAGTTGTCAGTTTCTTGCGAAAGAATGTGCACAATACTGGTTAACTACGTCTGCCAGTAAACGTGTGGTTAGGTAAACTAACCGCGCTCGACATGACCCCATTGGGTTGACTGGGCCGTAAAGCCTTAACACAAACAAAAAACTACTTACTTACACAAGGATACATCTGCATTGCCCATGTAATTAAACAAGTATGGCATGTAGAGTTGTGCACATTGATGATGAAGTCAATGCTAGAATTGCCAAAGCTAGTGCAGCATTTGGCCGGCTACGTGGAAGTATTTAGGACCGAAGTAAAATCAGACTTGACACAAAGCTGAAAGTATATAGATGGGTAGTGTTGTCAACACTATTGTACGCATGCGAAACTTGGACAGTTTACCAACGGCATGCCAAAAGACTGAACCACTTCCATACAAGCTGCCTTAGAAAACTTCTAAAGATCAAGTGGCAAGACAGGATTCCAGACACAGAAGTTCTGAAAAGGGCAGGGATGCAGAACATACATACATAGAAAGGGAAGCTGGTGAATACGAAGCAAAAAGAATCAGCGAAGCCGAGCAGAAACGTGCACAGCGGAAAGCCAGAGCTAAGGAATCACCAACAGAGCTTTCTTCCTCAGACCTCTCTTGTTCTATCTGCAACAGGCAGTTCAGAGCTAAGATTGGTCTCCTCAGCCGTCTTAGAACACACAAATAATAACACATCACACAGTTGATTAGGATTGGTCATTGTCAGTAACGACAGACGAACAAGAACAATTAAACAAGTATGGCAACTATCAGACAGAACAGAACTGTAAGTTTTTAATTAAAATATACATGTAAGCTTTTAGTTATGAAACAATAAATGTATTCTATATAGACCAGGAAATGACCCGTATAAGCTTTTAGCCTACCGTTAGACCCTGGACCATTTCATGTTGTATATACAGTTGACTCTCGCTATTTCGAACTCGCTTATCTCGAATAACCGCTTATCTCGAAGTGAAAATCTGGTCCCTGTTTTAACACAGAGATCTACCAACAGGCATCAAAATATTGTGGAAAAAAGGAGAAATTGCTCCTTCGGAGCAATTTCTCCTCTTTTCCACAATATTTTCAATATATCTCTGACTTAGGGAGTCAAATTACATATTCATTTGTCAAAGATGGTTGTTCGATTAATTGTTTTCCTCAGTTCCGAAAATCTGGTATGTCGAAGTACGGATATCTCGAAGTGTTTCATAGAGTCCCTTGAAGTTCGAGATAACGAGAGTCGACTGTATTTGTTAACATGTACAGGAACAAATACAATATTGTTTAAACCATAAGGATCGCTCGAAGCAAAAATGTCTTTGAGCCTGCGCAAAATGCAAAATGCAAAGATTCAGATTCATTTCACGCATACGCAAAGTATAATCCGAGCGTTTGCTCTCCACTGATTCATTCTATAGTCTCCAATGAGTCTTTTATGGGACAGCGTAGGCCCTGATCAGCCTGCGCGGATGCGCAGGCTGATCTGGGCCTTCGCTGTCCGCATATGCCCGGAAACACGTTTTCGCATGTCATGCAGTACGTATTATTTTCATGAAGTACGTTTCAAGATAATTGGCTACTTATTAACGTGTTCTCTCTCTCTCTCTCTCTCTCTCTCTCTCTCTCTCTCTCTATGCATGCCCGCTATATATTTGATGTGAATTATCTATGAAAAGTGCAGTTACTTACCAACTACATGTAATAGCGATAACACATTTCCTCTTGCCGTGTCTAAAGTAAAATCGGCGATAGTGTTCACTCCAAGTAACGCTCCATAATCGGTCAACAGAAATCAGAAGTAGCGTGAACAGAGATTCAAAGGTAAGACATAATCTAGGAATACCCAGATAGCACAAATGGCTCCGCCAAATGGCCAATAGCCAAGAATCATCTCTGTGGTATGTAACATCATCCCAGTCATGCCAACAGCAAAATCTGTCACTGCAAGGTTGACTACATAAAAGTTGAAATTTGTCTGCAGTTTCTTGTTGAGGAACACCGCCACTAGCACTAGTGCATTACCTAACATGGTTACTAGTGCAATGATATATAACAGTATCCCTATTGAAATGTCTACCCTCCAAGTTGTAAAATGAGCATTAAGTTCATTTAAAGTGCTGTTAACAGTTGTATTGTTCATAGTGATTGTTTAGTAATGTACTTTTCTAGATCTGCCTGTTAAATACCAACAAAGACCCATTCTCTTAATTAACCAGTAGATACAAAGTCATCAAAACTTTTCCATTGTATACAGACACATTTCTGATTTGCTTCGGTTATATTATTTTTTTTTTTCAGAAAACTATAAGACAGTCAAATACACTTATAAGCGAACTTTCTGCTGCAAGATACGAATATAAATAGCATAAATTAAAGAAAAAATATTGCTACAAGTATTTAAATAATAAAAACATACCTATATAATTTTGACTCCCTTAAATCCGACTTTTATATATCAAAATTTGGGTTTACATGGGTATACATTATTTTTCTTATTTCTACTCAAAAACATAGATTGTGGCTACTCCTTAGAACCGTCTCGGCGAGGTGGCTCTAACGAGTACCCACAAGTTAGGTTTTGAGCAGAAATATGAAAAATATCAGACTTTTTTTTTATCTGAAAACGTTAGTTTTTGGTGGTGAAATTTTTAATATATTTGAATAGGCGTGTTTTCGTAATGCAGAGAGCCAGGAAAGGCAATAAAAGTAAGGAACACAGCCTCCTAAATGTACAGAATAAGTCGTAAAAGACTCAAAACAACCTCATAAAAATACACTTTATATAAAAAAAGAAATGAAAGCAACGCAGAGCCATTGCAGGAAATATACCACCTTGGAACGGTAAACAGTACAACCGGGGCTGAAATCTGGCTCTAACATTACGAAAACACGCCTATTCAAATATATTAAAAATTTCACCACCAAAAACTGAAAGTTTTTAGACAAAAATTCTGATATTTTTCATATTTCTGCTCAAAACATATTGTGGGTATTCGTTAGAACCGCCTCGCCGAGGCGGTTTTAACGAGCACCCACAATGTATGCTTTTTAGCAGAAATGGGAAAAATAATGTATACCCCTGTAAACCCCAGTTTTACTGTTTAAAAGTGGGATTTTAGGGGTAAAAATTATATAGGTATGTTTTCGTGATGGCGCTCAGCCGTCGCCCGTAATCCTGGGCCCATGTGTTCAAAGCAACGTTGGCTTAACGAGCTTGTTAATGACAAACTCGCTAATTGTTGTAGTTAAGGTATTTTCAAATACATTGATATTTTTGCTGCTAAAATTTGAGTAGCTTTTTCAATACAAAACCTATTCACATATATTTGCCATATTTCAAGACAGAAATTTTAGCGTCACGTTAGCTAACAACTTCATTAACTTTTGAACAACTGGGCCCCGGTGTTACTACAGTTCCAGATACACACAATCATTCAGTCCCCGTACGGTTCCCTAAATCATCAGTCGGTCAACACAGAAAGTACACGCCCGTTCTGGAAAACTTCAACGTGTTTCTCTGTGATCACTGTCATCTCGTACTATGGGCTAGTCTGTTTCGTAGCACTAAATATTGTTTTCTCTCTTTTTTCTCCATAAATGAATAACGTGTCCATCTGTCCGACCTTGATTGTTTAATCATTTCCTACAATGAAGTCGTTTGTTGTTTATCTTTTCCTACTTATATCATTTTCTTATCTAATCTGCTGTAAGCCTAATTCGGAGAAATATGCTCTTTAGCCTTTCCGTCGAATCAGATTTTCAGTGCGCATGCTCGACCGCTTAGCAAGCCGCATATCTAGGATTTTGACTGGTTTGTTCTTGCCCTATCACTTACGTCAGCGAACAGGATAGGTTTTGTCGAGAGTGTGCGGATCTGCAGACTCGTCTGAATCTTCGTTGTTCGAATGTGCTATAACGGCTATTTTATCATGGCGCGGATTTGCTGTCTGCAGCTGTCTTCGAATCAATTTTAACCCTTCTCTTGCTGAACACGACATGCCCTGTCTAAGCAGACAGTGTAGATCTTCTTGAGAAGCCAACTGATCTGGATCGGCACTGTTTGTCATTAAATATGTGACTTTCTATCAAAAACCCAGATCCAGTAATCTGATTGGCTGGAAGTTAAAAATGGGCGCGGCGTCTTTATTTATTCAGCATGACAAGGGTTAATAGCCAATTATTGCACTACGCGGCTCCAGTGGTTTCTTAGAAAATGGGCGTGGCTAAATATCATATGAGCCGGTGATCAGCATTTTCTACAAGCTCGGATGTGCGCCCAGAACAGACTCAGACCAGCCTGCACGTCCGCGCAGGCTGATTCAAGTCTTTGCTGTGCGCATGAAGACGCTTTGGATTTTTGCTAACAATAGAGTGCTCTGCGAAGACTGATCGGATTGTGTCGATGCGCAAGCTGATCTGAGTCTTCGCTGGGTGCATGCAATTTCGTAGGAAAAAGTAGGCCCCGGCTCAGTTGCTATAGATATAGATCAAAAATACACGTATTCATATAAACGCTTTGACCAAGCCTTCTCGGACTGATTGATCCTGTACGTATGTGCGTCTGATCTGGAGGCACGTTAAGGAAAAATATAAATAAGGTTATTTAGGAAAGGCCACACGCGCGAAACACTAGTGCTGGGAATCGGCCAGAATTTCATAGTCGATCATCGGTTTTGTAAAATCGACAGATCATCGATTAATAATCGACTTGTAGTAAAATATATTCACTCTTAATTTAGCCCTCTTCCAGGTACAAACTCATACCTTCAGATCGGATAAGAGGGGAATCCAGATAATGTTGTTCTTAATTCTCCACGAAAACATGTGTTTTGGGTACTCATAAGAAGCGCCTCGCGGCGCTTCTAATGGGTACCCACAACATATGTTTTCATGAAGAAATCAAAAAAAAAAATATCAATACTTTGGGTTGACTTATTTAAGGCTATTTTATCATTTTTAGTCACTTTAATTGACCACAAATCTAGAATGACCCAAATAGACAGCTTTGAATTTCATTTCTTTATAACTTGCCTATAAAAATAAAAAGTGAGAAAAATCTGTTTCTAAAAATGAAATTTTCCGACTAGTCGGAATAGTCCGATTAGTCGACTATAAAAAAAAAAAAAAAAAATTCCGATCATCAGTCAGAAGAAATCGATCATCAGTGGCAACACTACGAAACACAGCCTTCCCGTGGCATCGAAAGAAGAAGAGATAAGGAACATAAAATGATAACAAACAACGATCGAGTAAAATTGGTATAAACCCCCTACCCTATTGTTTTTTCTGCTGGTCCTTTCCAAGGCGACTCTTCTGTTGCAGTTCTTCATTGTTTTATGTCGATTAATGCAACTGTGTCATTCTAGTTCTTTCGGTGACTTGGGGTGGCTTAGACTGGTATCAGTCTGTTAAAAAGAGCAGTTTCATAAAACAAATTCACTAATAAACTGCAAAACATATACACTAATATAATGTTCTCAAGTAATGTCTGATTTACCTGTATTTTAGATAAAGGGGCAAATAATACATATTTCTATAGGTTTACTTTAGTTGTGTACCTTGTTAATTAGAATGACTCAAATGCAGGGCCTGATTGTCAGGCTAGGGGTGGCTTTGCTTATTGTTTGTGGCCTTTCGTGGGTAACTACATTTAGATTTTACATCAAGGAGATTATAAACTATAAATCAGTTTGTATTGTTTAATTTACATAAAAGTAAACAAGACAAAATATTTAGACGTAAACGTCTAAGTATCAGCGCAAATTTTGTTCATGTTTACATAGAGGTATGGGACAAGGGTATGCTAAAGTTTAATAAATTTTCAATGTAACAGGTAAAATCGAACAAAATTGTGATTCTTTAACTTTCACTGCCACAGGCAATAATAATAGGCTTTTGCAAACAGCGTAGATCCAGATGAGACGGCTCATATGAGCCGTCTCATCTGGATCTACGCTGTTTGCCATTCAGTCTTTCCACTTTACGTATAAACTTCTTTTCAAGCAATAATTTGTTAAAAAAGAAAAGCAGACGACAAATGTCGTCTGAAATTTGGCACCGAAAGAGTTTACGTTTGCTTTTATTTAGCTTTATGAAATTTCTTGATTGAAATGAAAATAAAATAAACATTAATCTTTTTATAACACAGTTTGTAATAAGATTTTTTATACTTTCCGGGATCGTCACAAACCGGTGATCCCGGCAAATATAAAAAGTCCTTAGTGAGCTAATCGAATAGTCTACCATATATAAAAATCCAAAGCTATATTCATAGACTGGCGCGATTCCCGCGCCGGTCAATGACAGCTGCGACTTTGTCTCTCAAAAACATAAGCAAAGATACCCTGGATACCCAGAAAATGCCACACAATCATGCGACACAGCCTTAGGTACCATAGGAAGGATATATGAGGAACAAATAAAGTCACCACAAATGCCACGTATGAAATTACAGACACACAAACAAAGAAATTCTGCAACAGAGAACCGCCTTGGACATGTTGGAAAAGTCAGTAGGACAATTACTGGGGTCCTTTAACTGGTTTTTATACTCGCGCGAAACCTCGCCCTAAATTCTGATGCAGTTCCGAATAACACATAAAATATGTATTCGGGTCTTCATAGGGGTCCGCTACCTCATCTGTGAAACATCACAGTGAAACCTATATAATCAAAGGAGGCGGGGGTTAGGGGGTGGGGGGGGGTTGAGTGGGGAGGCGGGGGTTGGGGGGTGAGTGGTGGGGAGTTGGAGCCATCATTTAGTCTGAGGACCGACCCACCGTCGTTCAAGTAAAGAGGGAAGGAAAGCTATCAAACATAATCGGGTCAAAAACCATGCATGCAGTTTGCCGCAGAATATCACCCCAGTAATATTTTTACTGACCGTTCGAAGGCGGTGATTCTGCTGTGGTTTACTACTCGTATTTCTGTCATTGTGTGTCTTTGCATGTATATCCTGGTGAAATTTTTATTTTTGATAGCCGCTTGGCTAATGTTTGGGAAAGAAACTGTCTTTTTGGCTTTCTGCTTGTAGTGTTTTGATTGTAGTGCTATTGCTTTAAGTGCGCCCTTCTTTCCCTTTGGTGTCTTTGATGGAAGGTGTTAGTTAATTGTATCGATTCCTGATCATTGTCTTCCTTTCTATTTGCAACCTTTTTTTGGAAAAGGATGCCAACTCTGTTTGTCATCTGTTCTTTTTGTGGCTGTTTAATTGTATTTTCTGTCTTTTTCTCTTTCATCACGAAATCATGCCTGTATAATTTTGACCCCCTTAAAATCCACTTGTATATAGTAAAACTGGGGTTTACAGGGGTATACCTTATTTTTCTTATTTCTGCTTAAAACATAGATTGCGAGTACTGTATGTTTTGAGCAGAAATTTTGAAAAATATCAGAATTTTTTATCTGAAAATTTTTATGTTTTTGGTGGTAAAATTTTCAGTATATTTGAATAGACATGTTTTCGTAATAGATGTTAAAAAAATTGATGTGGATCTGATTGTATCGGTTCCTGAGTTCACTTTTTTCCTTCACAGTTGTATTATCCATTGACTCTTCAGGACCTTGTATTTTTTACGTAACGTCATGCGTTATCTAGACAGTGATGTCTGATAAGCTTTGTGTAGCAGTTTTATCTTGGTCTCTACTGCATCTACATCGTTTACTCTGGCAGTACTGTCAAAGGCCGTATGTGCATTTTGGTCAGAAGTAAAACAGCATCACGAAAACATACCTATATAATTTTGACCCCCTTAAACCCCACTTTTATATAGTAAAACTGGGGTTTATTGGGGGTATACGTTATTTAACTTATATCTGCTCCAAAATATAGATTGTGGGTACTCGTTAGAACCGCCTCGACGAGGCGGTTCTAACGAGTACCCACAAACTATGTTTTGAGCAGAAATATGAAAAATATCAGATTTTTTATATCTGAAAATTTTCCATTTTTGGTTGTAAAATTTTCAATATATTTGAATATCCATGTTTTCGTAATGGTAAAAAACACATTTAGTCTTTCGCAACGCTGTTGATAACATTATGTTGGTCCATGAACTTCAATAAACTGAGCTGCGACACACACAAAAGGTCTTATTACATATGAGATAAAAGAATTCCCACGCAAGCCTGCGCATAGGAGCAGTCAGCAAATCCTTCACCTATGTATGCCGAGTTGACTCGTCTACCTTCACTCTTTGGACTGGTCCATTTTCAATAGAAAGGATATCTGGGTTTTATTTGTAGCATGTTTTCTAGAAATTCCTATATTTAATGCAACTAATGTAGACCCAGATCAGACGCCGCGTATTGCGGCGTCTGATCTGGGTCTACATTGTTTGCCAATGCCTCTTTTAGAGGACGCTAGGCATAAATGGGTTAACGTACAATGCGTGGTCTAGTAATAATGTACTTGCACCTCATCTGGAGCACAATAATTAACAAGGGCCCAGTATTTCAAAGCATCGTTAGCTTAACGAACGTTAGTGGTCAAAACGTTAACTGTTCTAGTAAGTACAATATCTAATTCACAGGTATTTTTGCTGAAAAATGTGAGTAGCTTTTGCAAATGTAAAAGCTACTCACATTTTCAACAAAAATATTAGCATATATGCCATATTTAATGATCAAAGTTTTAACGATACGTTAACTAATGACAACGTTAGTTTTGAACAACTGGGCCCAGATCGCGGAGAATCACCATGAAATTCCATAGTTTCTCAGAGAAAACGATTTGAATATATGGCGAAGAAATTAGCGGCCTTGGGTAAATTAGTTAAAGGCACGCTGTGAAATTATACATGCCACAAAATAAAAAAGATAACGTTGCACTTTTACCGTTACCTTCACTATATCAGTCATAGAAATTACAGCACAGATCATTTGAGAGGTCGTACAGCTCTCATACCAAGTTATACCAGTCTGCTGCACCAGCATACTGTCACATGAGTATTGATAAATACAGTTAAAATACGGAGGGAGCTTTCACGGTGTCAAATCCTATGAAGTACTATCTTGTTGATATGGTTAATGTAATGATGAAAAGAGCCTGGCAGGTTGTTAGCAGAACATATAAATAATATTTTTATTGCAGATGTTTGAAAAAATATTTGAAGCGATTAGTGCAAGTACGATAAACATATTTTGTATTAATACGGTCGATTGCCTTCAATTCAATTCAACGAATCAAAAGAGGCGATAAATAATAATTAAACTCAGAGCGCAGGCGTGAGTACCACTATGAAATGTTTTTATGTTGCCATGGTTTCAGGTAGCTGTTTTTTGAAACTTTGGAGCTGGCACCCGCCTGTTTTTACACTTAACCGTGTCGAAGTTTACTGAAGAACGGTTTGTCGGGAGGCAAGGTTGCGTGAATCAAAAAGGCATCGCCGGATCGATATATTAAGCGTTTTGGCGTGGCATTGTTAGTAATTTATATTATTGACAGGTGAAATGGATCTTATGCTCTTCCCGAGCCATTAGGTGATGGTGAACATACTTGCAAGAACTATGAAACCATGCCCCCTCTCAGCCACCGTAAAGTGCCAAATACTTGTTATACCGCAAAGTTTATACTGGAAGTGTTCGTAAGGTATCTGTCACAATGATTACTTGTCGCTGATTAAAATCGTTATCAAATGTCATGAGACGTCATTTAAAAGCTTAATATATTATATCCATAGCAGTACCCGCGTTATTGCATTTTATTTTTCCGCGCTTTGCTCACAAAATGGGACATAAACCCGACCAAATTGAAAATATAGTCGAACTTCTCTGGCACAAATATCTTTGGACAAAGGAAATTTGTTCGAGATATGGGTACTTCGAGCCACTGAGGGTTAATCATAGCGCCAGATCAGGAGACAAATGGGAATAATATATGGATGTCTTTTCGATCTTCTATAAAATAATAGTATGTTGAATGTACTCTTTAGAATTGTCTCAATGAGGCGATTCTAATGAGTACACTCAACATACATGTTCATGATAAAATAAGATTATTTTTTTTTCTAAAATATCCTTAAATATTTGCTTTCTTAGGCTATCAAGGGAATTCCCTGTGGACCCAAAAACAGTTCGAATTAGCTATGGTTAACGAGCCATCGGTGTTCGAGGTATTGAGGTTTAGTTATATGTAAATGAAGTTACCCAGTAAATCCTACAGTCACGAAGCGCAGCTTTCCCAAGACACTGAAAGAAAGAGAGATTAGGAACAAACAACAAGACACAACGAGAAGGTCGCAATAATGGGCCTAACAAATCTGAATCGCAACAGAGAGGTCGGCAGAGAATAATATAAGGATCTATCATTGGTGTGAAGGGCAGATAGAAAAATCCGTTCCGAGGACTTGCCGAGTGATGCCAGCCTGTGACCTCGAGAGACGGATTTTTCTTTCTACCTCGCAAATCCATGATAGATTCTTTTTCTTGCACACCTTCCATTTCTGAACGTAGATGTTTTTTGTAATAATGCAAGTACTTCGATTGCTGACGTCAGCAATATTATGGTGACATTACTGTGGCGTTTAATGACGTCAATACATTCATTGACGTAAACCTTTACGATGGCGTACGTGACATCCATTACAACCAGTGCATATCAAACACGTGATATTTTTTTTTTTTTATTTTTATCTTACCCTGGGTAGGATAACCTGGGTAGAATTTTAAGGGTCTATCATGGGTGTGAGGGGTAGATAGAAAAATCCGTCCCGGTGATCACTCTCTGGCATTACGAGGCTTGCCGAGTGATGCTAGACTGTGATCGCGAGGAACGGATTTTTCTGTCTACCCCTCACACCCATGATAGACCCTTTTTCTTGCACCCCTTGCATTTCTGAACGTATATTTCTTTATAGTGCAGTCACTTCGATAACTGACGTTCGCCATATTGTGATGACATTACTATGGCAATTAATAACGTCATACATTTTCAAGAGAGACAACTCTGCCAAAACAGTGTTTGATCTCCTGGTTGTGTTGAGGTTTTACGGCCCAGTCAACCCAATGGGGTCGTGTCGAGCAGGGTCACTTTACCTAACCACACGTTTACTGGGCAGGCTTAGTCCTCTAAGCGGTTTACCAGTATTGTGCACATTCTTTCGGCAGAAACTAACAACTGCCCTTCTTGAATCAGCGGAGGGGAGAGAATGCCCGTAGAAACTATTTCATGATCAATCTCCACGAAAGAATGTTGCCCGGAAGATTTGACCTGGTGGGGGTCAAATCCGCAACCTTCTGATCTCTTGAGAGCAAAATGGTCTGCTCTAAAAGGAAAGACTTTTCATCTTGGAGGAAGACTGATGTACAGGAATTACATAGGTTAAGATACCACGAAATGACATCATCATCACGAAAACATACCTATACTGAAAGGAAAAAGAAACGCAGGGTAGAGTTTTTTTCCTTCTTATTTTAACCATTTTTTACGGTGTTTACTATAGCCATACACTTTTACAGGTTGTCCTGTGAATGTGAACCGCGGGTATACGAGTCTTTGGTCGATGTGTTATCTACCCAATGTGTGAAATCATTCAACCGAGCACTACACAGTGCATTGCACGGACAATACGGAAAGCCAAAATTTCGTGCAAAACAAGCATGTTTAAACCTTCAGCACAAGATTTCCTCACACCATTTGGTACACTTCAACGATACACAACGGTCTTCGATTCCTTTACCGATTTTTCTTTTCATTTTTACGCTACTTTGAACTTTTTTTCAATCATGGTACGATTGACTGATGTTCAGAGGGGTAGGGCAATTGCGTTGTTGATGCAGGGTCAGATGCAACAGCAAGTTGCCAATCATTTTGGGGTTAACGTCTCAACAATTGAACGTCTTGTTAGACGTTTAAGGGAGACAGGGCATTTAGCAGACCGACCGCGGTCTGGGCGTCCACGCATGACGTCGTGACGTCGACAGGACAATCCGTCTGGCACATTTGCGGAATCGTTATCTCACTGCTACCGAAACTGCCCTTAATACAGTAGGTACGCATAATCGACAAATTTCTCCGAAGACTGTTGGAAGTCGATTGCATGAGATTGGTCTTCGAGCTCGTCGTTATACGTTGTTCTGCCTCTGACCCAGGCACGTAGGTTGCGTCGTATGGCGTGGTTGACGGCGCATGCGCCCAGGCTATTTCCGATGAGGCAGTGGAGACGAGTTCTTTTTACGGACGAGTCTAGGTTCACTCTCTATCGCGCAGATGGTCGACGTCGTGTGTACCGACGTCGCGGAGAACGCTTTGCCGATGCCTGTGTTGTCGAACGGGATCGGTTTGGGGGTGGCTCCGTTATGGTCTGGGGAGGCATTGCTCACGGGATAAAATCACAGTTGATTATTGTTGCGGGCAATATGACTGCAGTAAGGTATAGAGATGAGATCTTGCGTCCTGTTGCAGTCCCGCTTGTGCAACAACGTAATCTGATTCTGCAGCAGGACAGTGCCCGACCACATGTTGCCCGAGTTTGTCAGGATTTCCTGGCAAACAATAACATCGCACCACTAGCATGGCCACCGTACAGTCCAGATTTGATCCCAATAAAGCACATGTGGGGTGAGCTGGACAGAAGGGTTAGGAAGCGCCGAAATCCCCCCGCAACTCTCGCACAACTAAGGAATGCGTTGATCGATGAATAGAATAACATCCCGATGCGAACTGTCAATGCTTTGGTTAACTCTATCAAAAGGAGAATTTGGGCAGCAACGGCAGCAAGAGGGGGGCACACCCGATATTGATTTTCAGTTTGATTTTGATTTCAAGATTTGTGGGGGTGGGGTGGGGGGTGGGGGGGGCAGGGGGGGGGGGGGGGTAGGAGGGGCTAGCTACCAATGAACTTCAATAACTCGAGACTTGTTGATCACAAACCAATGAAATTTGGAACTTTTGTTCCATACATGTACCGTTTTGTAATCATAGTAAAATATTTAACAAACTTTTTCAAATTTGAATGAAATTTAGGAATAAAATTTACCCTGCGTTTCTTTTTCCTTTCAGTATATATAATTTTGACCCCCTTAAACCCCACTTTTATATAGTAAACTGGGGTTTATAGGAGTATGCCTTATTTTTCTTCTTTCTGCTCAAAAATAAAGACAATGGGTACTCGTTAGAACCGCCTCGCCCAGGCGGTTCTAACGAGCACCCACAATCTATGTTTGAGCAGAAATATAAAAATATCAGAATTTCATCTGAAAATTTTTCTTTATTTTCGGTGGTAAAATTTTCAGTATATTCGAAAGGCTTGTTTTCGTAATGAAGAAGCTCAGTCTTTCTGATGCACCAAAAGAAGGAGAGATGAGGAACAAATAATGACAAAACAAACGCCACGTACATGAAAGTGCCCGACACACAAAGAAGAACAGAGGAGCCTCCTTGAGACGGTCAGTAGAAAAACTACTGTGCAGAAGGTGAAACTTCATCACGAAAACATGCCTATATAATTTTGACCCCCTAAAACCCCACTTTTATATAGTAAAACTGGGGTTTACAGGGGTATACATTATTTTTCTTATTTCTGCTCAAACACAGATTGTGGATACTCGTTAGAACCGACTCGTCGCGACGGTTCTAACGAGTACCCACAATCTATGTTTTGAGCAGAAACGTGAAAAAATATCATAGTTTTTTTATCTGAAAATTTTCAGTTTTTTTTAGGTAAAATTGTCTGTATATTTGAAATGGGCATGTTTTCGTAATGAAGAAAGCTAACAGGAAGCCATAAAAGTTGCCACCGTCGTAAAATATATCAAGTGGATTAATTTCCCTTCAATTACAAGTCAGAATATAAATCAGATATGTTAGTAAATCAAAGGGAGAAAACGCATTGAAATCATTGTGTTGGCTCCATGTTGAGTTATTACACCAGTTCTGAAGGGAGGCGATACTCGTTGAATACGGATAAAAAAAAATGGCGACTGTTTATGGTAAACAAGTAGGTTGTTCGGATCTATTTTTTCTTACTACTATGGAACCTCAATAGCTCGAACACCGATGGCTTGTTTACCATGGCTAATTCGAACTCGGTTTTGAGTCCCTACGAAATTCTTCCGATTGCTCAAGAAAACGAATATTTAGGGCAATTGTCTTATTTCATCATGAAATTGTATGTTGTGTCGAGGCGATTCTAATGAGTACACTCAACATAACATTATTGTATAAATGATCGAAAAGATTTCCCTAAATTATCGCCATTTGCTTCCTAGCCTGGCGCTATGATTAACAACCCTTAGTGGCTCGAACAACCTATATCTCGAACAAATTTTATGGTCCCAAGGATGTTGGAGCCACGAGGTTCACCAGTATTAGTTTTTCGGTTAAACATACAAAGGCATACAGCAGCATGACTGATTAATTTCTCCTTTGATTAATGTCGTACCGCCACATTAATTTTCACTATGAAATTTAATTCCTTCAGAATCAGACTTCTGGTATAGACTCTCACTTACACATCCTCATATTCAATAACTCGTAATGTCCGATAGTTTGGAATATCTTCTCTTAAACGCAGGTAAATTAAAGAGTTTACTTTTGTTAATCTATGCTACAATAAATTTGCAGAGCGTGGAAATGATGAAGAAATGTGGGCTTTGGTATATCTTATATACTTCGCCAACACACACACACACACACACACACACACACACACACACACACACACACACACACACACACACACAATACTGAACCCGCTCTCTCTCTCTCTCTCTCTCTCTCTCTCTGTGTGTACCTAATCAGTGAAATGTCGCAACAAAACACAAATAATCACAAAACAGACATCAGTAGCTGTCAGCTGTATCTATCAGGGAATTATGTCTGTCACAGCATAAGCAACTTCAGGCGAAGACTTCCACAAATATAAGCAAATCAAATTTTACCTAAAATTTTGATACAAATGTTTACGCTGTAAACACAGTGACAATGAGCGTTGGACTGCAATAAAGCAGACAATGTCTATTAATGTGTTTTCATCTAGTAGAAATGTTAATGGCATATTAATCACTTTCAGGGAGGGAAGACTCTCATAAGCAAAGATTTCTAAGTCTGTGACCCTGACTGACCTTAGATCTTTATAATGCCTATTCATTATGAAAACACGCCTATTCAAATATATTGAAAACTTTACAACCAAAGAAAAGGAAAATTTTCAGATAAAAAATTCTGAGGCGGTTCTAACGAGTACCCCCAATCTATGTTTTTGAGCAGAAATAAGAAAAATAATGTATACCCCTGTAAACCCCAGTTTTACTATATAAAAGTGGGGTTGAAGGGGGTCAAAATTATATAGGCGTGTTTTTGTAATGTGAAGTTTTCCCATGTAGTTATAAATTTACCCCATTTATGCCGATTGGACGCTTCTACATTAACTCTTTGGACCGGTTCATTTTCAATATAAGGAAAGTCTGTTTTGTTTTATTGTTGCCATGCTTATAGCAATCCATGTCTTAAATGTAAGCAATGTATACTCTGATCAGACGCCGCGGTCTGTGGCGTCTCATCTGGGCCTACACTATTTGCCAATGTCAATTTTTATGGGACTTTAGGTATTAATGGGTTAATCATACACCAATAATTTCGAAAAATAGCAAAGTAAAAGGAATGTACGCAAGATTTTGACGCTTATGCAACAAACTTTCTAAGTCTATGTCCTTGCACTTAGGAATGCAGCAGTAGCAGGATAATGCTAACTGTCCTGTATCCATCAAGTAGTAATATTTACCCATTTATGCTGAGTGAACTCTTCTATTTTAACTCTTTGGACCAGTCCATTTCCAACTGAAGAGTCGTCTTGTTGGTTTCTATTATTACCATATTTTATAGAAATTCCTGTATCCTGTGTTCTGCGGCGTCCGATCTGGGTCTACACTGGCTGTCGTTGTCCCTTTTATGCGACGCTAGGCATAGGTTAACCACACACCAACAACCTGAAGTGAAGACTTTCGGGAAAATAAGGAAAGGAAAACATTTAACGCAAAAATGTGTTAACACAGTTTCTGTTTGATGGTTTTGAACTTAGGTCTGCAACAGCAGCAGCCAAATACTGCCAACTGACCTTTATCCATCCAATAGTAATAGTACACACCAAACAAGTTTAAGGCTTTCAGGAATATATGCAAAGCACAAACAATAATTAACACAGACCTTTGACAGGAATGTCATTGACATTTTTAAGTTTCATTACGAAAACATGCCTATTCAAATATACTGAAAATTTAACGAACAAAAATGAAAATTTTCAGATAAAAAAGATCTACTATTTTTCATATTTCTACTCAAACATAAACTGTGGGTACTCGTTAGAACCATTAATACGCAAAGTTTATGTTTGTATGCTTTACTTGACTTTGTTAAAGCATTCACTTTAAGCTCTTGACATGTTGCTACTAGATGGCTATAGGTCACTTGTTATCAACTTCATGCTGCTGCAGGCCATGAGTGAAAGTAACCATCACGAAAACATGCCTATATAATTTTGTTCCCCTTAAACCCCACTTTTATATAAACTGGGGTTTACAGGGGTATACATTATTTTTCATATTTCTGCTCAAAATAATAGATTGTGGGTACTCAAAAACATAGATTGTGGTACTCGTTAGAACCGCCTCGCCGGATTTTTTTTTGTTTTTTGCATTTTAGGTCATTTTGGACCATTTTAGAAAAAACTTTTTGGTAGGAAAAATTTTTCCCCTCCCGCGGACGGGGGACCAGCCCCCCCCTCCCCCCCCCCAGCGGGATCCAGGTCTGCATTTTCGGTATTTTGCCCACCTTAAAACCTTTATAACTACTTAAAGTGCATCTATCAGCTTGCATTTTGTATCAGGTTGTAGAAAATTAATCTAGCTTTAAGAAAATACCAAAATATATAGATATATTTTTGGTTTAGGGGCAGAATTCAATGCCGTCATGCCCTAACCCTTCCTCAAAAATGCCAAATTTTCGATTTTCGACCAAGCCCTAAGTCAATGGTCTGCCCTTGATCCAAATATTAAGTTACAGCACTGTTTTTGGTATCAAATTGTAGCCATATTATTGCTTCGTGTTTTACTGTCGCTTTTTTGAACGTTGGTGGGTCACTTTTTACTGCCGTCATGGGGTACCCTCGCCCCCCCCCCCCACACCCCCTCCCCAACTATTTTCAAGAAATTTCACGTTTTTCAGATAATTGTTCAGCTTCAAACAGCTATAACTCCTTAACCGTTTAAGATATTATAACAAACTTGTTATCAGTCACACGCACACACACGCACACAAATGAAATTCAGTTGTACATTAAAACCCAAAACGAATATATTCTACTGTAAATATAATCTACTTATATTTATCATCTAATGTATCAGCTTTTCTCTTTTTTAGGTGAAACTTTAACTGCAAAAATCGGTGCGTTCTTTAAGCTAACAATGGTTTGAACAACTGGACCTGGTGTGTTGTTCGTTCATTACTGAAAATGACCAATCCTGATCAACTGTGTGAGGTGTTATTATTTATTTGTTCTAAGATTGCTGATGAGACCAATTTTAGCTCTAAACTGCCTGTTGCAGATACAACAAGAGAGGTCTGAGGAAGAAAGCTCTGTTGGTGATGCCTTAGCTCTGGCTTTCCGCTGTGCACGTTTCTGCTTGGCTTCGCTGATTCTTTTTGCTTCGTATTCATCAGCTCCCCTTTTTATGAGGCCTCGCCACTTTGTACGATCTTGTGCAATATGTTCCCATGACTCTGTTGGTATGTTGGAGTCTTTAAGGGAGGCTTTGAGGGTGTCCTTGTATCGCTTCTTCTGGCCACCATGGGAGCGTTTTCCTACTTGAAGTTCTCCATAGATGATTTTCTTTGGCAAACGTTTATCAGGCATTCTGGTAACATGGCTTGTCCATCTTAACTGTGCCAATTTCAGAAGAGTATGTATACTCTGCATCCATGCCCTTTTCAGGACTTCTGTGTGTGGAATCCTGTCTTGCCACTTGATCTTTAGAAGTTTTCTGAGACAGCTTGTATGGAAGTGCTTCAGTCTTTTGGCATGCCGTTGGTAAACTGTCCAAGTTTCGCATTCGTATAATAGTGTTGGCAGCACTACCGATCTATATACTTTCAGCTTTGTGTCAAGTCTGATTCCACTTCGGTCCCAAATACTTCCACGTAGCCGGCCGAATGCTGCACTAGCTTTGGAAATTATAGCATTGACTTCATCATCAATGTGCACAACTCTAGACAATGCGCTTCCAAGGTAGGTGAACTTGTCTACCACTTGCAGTCGTTGACCTTTTACTGTGATGGTAGGCTCCTTTTAAGGCTTTCCAGGTGCTGGCTGATATACTACCTCAGTCTTTTTGATGCTGATTATGAGATCATAGCTGTCACATGAATCAGATACTTGATCCACACTTTTTTGCATTTTCTCTTCTGTTGGAGCACCCTTTGCCATGTCATCAGCAAAGAGGAACTCGTCTAGCACCTCTGCCTGCACCTTAAATTTTGCTTGCAACCTTCTTAGGTTGAAAAGTTTCCCGTCAAAGCGATACCTAATAGATATACCATTGTCACCATCCTGGAAAGCATCTGTAAGCATGGCAGAAAACATCATACTGAACAGTGTTGAAGCTAGTACACAGCCTTGCTTCATTCCATTTGTCACAGGAAATGGATCAGAAAACTCGCCATCATTTTGGACCCTTGCAAGCATACCATCTTGGAACTGCCGCACCATTGCTATGAATTTGGCAGGACAACCAAACTTTGCCATAATTTTCTAAAGTCCCTCACGACTGATTGTCAAATGCTTTGGTAAGGTCGACAAAGATCACGTAGAGGTCCACATTCTGTTCCTGGCATTTTTCTTGAAGCTGTCGTGCTGTGAAGATCATGTCTATTGTTCCTCTGTTTTTCCTGAATCCACACTTGCTTTCTGGTAGAAGCCCTGACCGTTCCACGATGATTGTCACAGACTTGAGGATTCCCCTTCCTTTTGAATAGGTGGATAATTGTTGCATCCTTGAATTCTTTAGGGATGGCTTTCTTTTCTCTTTCGGTTTCTCTGCAACTGGAGGACCTCCTGCTTTGTAGATCTCTGCAGGTATTGCATCTGATCCTGGAGCCTTGCCAGATGACAGGAGTTTTATTGCTTTCACTGTTTCAGAGACGGTTCGGAGCTCATCAAGCAGCGGATTACATTACACCTGTGGTAGTCTGTTGATAGCTTCATCATTGATAGATGATGGCCGATTAAGGACACCATCAAAGTGTTCAGCCCATCTTTTCAAGATAGCTTCTTTGTCAGTCAGAAGACTAGTTCTATCTGCACTAAGGAGTGGGGTGGTTCCTGAGCTCTGGGGACCATATACTGTCATAAGTGCATCAAAGAACTTTTTCATGTCCTTTCTGTCTGCAAAGGACTGGATTTCATCAGCCTTTTTTCTCAGCCAGGAGTCTTGCATGTCTCTGAGCCTCGTCTGAACTGTCTTGCAGTGTTCTTCGCTCAGGTCTGTCAGAACTAGAACTCTCCATTAGGGTGCGCACATTCCAAGCGCCGATGGTTAGAGGTATCACCTTCATCTTCTTTTTTCTTGTTTGACCGCTAAGTGGGATTCCCGCTGATCGCGGTTAACCAGCCAGGAGTTTTGAAGCAGGCAATTGTTTAGGGCACCTTTCCTAGCCCCTTCCCCATGCTACGGGGATGAGCAGTGTGATCCTAAAAGGTCTGCTCGGTCGCTCAGTTCGGCAGCCGAATTCCCCATACTGCTTCGCTCTTAAGGAAAGCGACCATATCGAACCAAGCCGCCTGTGTGCAGGTCCGCAACTACAGCTTCCAGTGTTTCCTCACCTGCTGCTTCGCCGCTCGCCCATTGCCACAGGGCTTTTGTATGATTTGCATATATGTGCTTGCTGTGAATGTGTGTTGCTGATTTAGATGACATGCGCTGTGAATTGGATTATAGTGATGGAGAGGCGCGCAGAGTCAACCTCACTCTCATCCTGACCTAGCTGGATCCAGAGGCAAGACAGTGTCAGGACATCTGGAGCTAAGCCTGGATGCAGTGGATGACCATGACTTCTTTTGTGCCTTGTCATGCTCTCCATGCTCCACAAAATGCTGCTGCATCGCCATTTGGGCCGTTGAATCATAGTAATGATTTCTTCCGCCCCAGCTGCCGAAGCAGACGTTACATAACTGGAAAAGGCAAATCCAGGTATGCAGGTTTTTGTTTGGAGATGCCAACTCCTAGATGGATTGCCGACCAGGGCTTGAGAGCTCCATCTACCCTAGATATTGCTACACAGATTCTGTTAACAGCTATATGGAAGCAGTAACTTAAATGTCTTATGTAGTTGGTATTCTCGCTGCGCATCTCATAAGAACGAAGTCAAGGAAAAACCTCTCTGCGGGCAATGTACGAACGGCGCATGTTCAGATGACATTGCGCACGCGCATAGTAATGTACAAGAACTGCTCCGTGATTTCACGTCTGATATGCAAGGTGATTAAATATTAAATGCATTAACATGAATCTAAAATACATTTGTTTTATGCGAAATCCATTTTCCTGATTCTGCTTTGAAAACAACGATTTTTAACGAACTAATGCACTATGTGAGGCACTCAGTGATTTTCGTATGCTGTCCGAGATAAAGGAGGTGCCGTATGGAACCTCAATATTTGGACATCCCAACACCTTACAATATTTGGCCTAAACTTAAAACAACATCACGAAAACATACCTATATAATTTTGACCCCCTTAAACCCCACTTTTATAGAGTAAAACTGGGGTTTACAGGGGTATACATTATTTTTCTTATTTCTGCTCGAAAACATAGATTGTGGGTACTGGTTAGAACCGCCTCGCCAAGGAGGTTCTAACGAGTACCCACAATCTATGTTTTGAGCAGAAATCTGAAGAAAAAAAATCAGAGTTTTTATATGAAAATTTTCAGTTTTTGGAGGTGAAATTTTGAATTTATTTGAATAGGCGTGTTTTCGTAATGAAAAATATAAATGAAGATATCCAGGAAATGCCAAAATCACGGAGCGCGTCCATTTTTCAACCTATCGATATGTTTATAGATATTCCTGCATTTAATGCAAACAGTGTAGACCCTGATCAGCACTGCCAACACTACCAACACTATACCAACACTGCCACATCGCCTGGTCTGTAGGAATCGGACCAAAATGTTAACCCATTTTTGCCTAGTGTCCCATAAAAATGACATTGGCAAGCACTGTAGACCCAGATCAGACGCCGCAGAACGCGGCGTCTGATCAGGGTCTACACTGTTTGCATTAAATGCAGGAATATCTATAAAACGTTATAATAATAAAAACCAACCAGACACCCCTTCTGTTAGAAAAGGTTTGTTTATGTTGAGGTTTTACGGCGCAGTCAACCCAATGGGGTCATGTCGAGCGTGGTCAGTTTACCTAACCACACGTTTACTGGGCAGGCTTAGTCATCTAAGCGGTTAACCAGTACTGTGCACATTCTTTCGCCAGAAACTGACAACTGCCCTTCTTGAATCAGCGGAAGGGAGAGAATGACCGTAGAAAATATTTCATGATCAATCTCCACGAAAGAATGTTGCCGACCTCGGCGGGGGTTGAACCCGCGACCTCCTGGTCTCCAGTCGGACGGCGCATCCAACTGAGCCATCGAGGCCGGCAGTTAGAAAAGGTCCAAAGGGTTGAGGTAGCTCGGCATAAATGGGTTAATATTCCACGCATCTTTACGCTACATTGATAAACAACACTCATTCGCAATGTCTGATCAGGTCTTTCATTGGCGAATTGCAGAATGAATGCTTTGTTTGCTCTGCCTTTTGCTGTCATTGGTGGCCATGTTCTGTGATTGTGGCCATTCCTCGACACCTTTCATATTATTTTAATAGATACAGTCGACCCTCGTTATCTCGACCTCGCTTATCTCGAATAACCGCTTATATCGAAGTGAAATTCTGGTCCCTGTTTTAACATGGAATCTAAGAACAGGTAACAAAATATTGTGGAAAAGATGAGAAATTGCTCCTATTTTATATAGATTTCTAACTTCAGGAGTCAAATTACATATTCATTTGTTAAATGTGGTTGTTCGATTTATCGTTTTCCTCACTTCCGCAACTCTGATATGCCGAGGTACGGATATCTCGAAATGTTTCAAAAAAGTCCCTTAGAATTCGAGATAACGAGCGTCGACTGTATTATAGGATGTGAGACCGAATATAGATGGTCCTGATCAGACTGCGAACGCGTTGGCTGATCTGGGTGTTCAAAGGTTTTGCGTTCGATTAGGTATTTGTCAACATGCATATTTGACACGTCAAGCATGTCTCTCAAACTTTCTTCGGTTTTGATGACCTTAACATCTTTGGGGAATTTAACAGTTATAAAATGCAAGATTGACCATAAAAGTGTCAATGTGAGCCCTCTATATCGCTATTGATGCCATGGCTGATTTGCATTTGAATTACGTCATGATAACAGGTGTATTCGAGGAATACGTGAACAATAAAATTCCAGATCAGCAAGCAAAGCTGTGCAATCTGATAAAGGCGGGTCATGATCGATGTATAGCATTCATCGATGTATAGCATCAACTGATATTCTAGAGCAGGCAGCTATCCTGTCGGCTCTAGAATATATCGATGTATAGTATCGGCCAACATTCTAGAGCAGCAGCTTTTGGCTGCAGACTTTATCGATGTATTGCCTAGGCCAATATTCTAGAGCAGTCAGCTATCAATGTATAGCCTCGGCTTTTATTCTAGAGTAGACAGCTGTGGGGGTTCTAGAATACATCGATGTATAGCAACGGCCAATATTCTAGAGCAGATAGCTGTCGGCTCTAGAATATATCGTTATATAGTATCAACCTATAGTCTAAAGAAGTCAGCTATCGGCTCTATAATGTATCGATATATAGCTTCAGCCAATATTCTAGAGCAGGTAGTTGTCAGCTCTAGAATATATCGATGCAGGTAGCTGTCAGCTCTAGAATATATCGATGTATAGCATCGGCCAATATCCTAGAGCAGGCAGCTGTAGGCGCTAGACTATATCGATGTATGGTATCGACCTATAGTCTAAAGCAGACAGCTAACGGCTCTATAATGTATCGATGTATAACATCGGCTTTTATTTTAAAACAGGAAGCTGTCAGCTCTAGAAGATATCGATATATAACATCGGCTTATTTTCAGAGCAGGCAACTGTCAGCTCTATAATATATCGATGCGGTATAACATCGGCTTATATTCTAGAGCTAGCAGCTCTCAGCTCTAGAATATATCAATGAATTGCATTGGCAAAGAGTAGGCAGTTATCAGCTTTGAAATACATCGATATATTCTGGAGCAGACAGCTGCCATGAAGGGACAGTCGCTCATTTGTTTTCCGATCTGATTGCACTTATATGTAGAAGAAATTGTTTTTTCTGTAGACTGCACAAACTGGCAAAGTCGTTTTTGTTCGGAACATCATTAAACTCATGCGTATTCACGCGGCATGATTTAAACTAAAATGTGTATTCAGCATCACGTTTGACACTGAACTCGTACACCCCGCATAAAAGAACGGAACATCCAGTACTCCTTTTAGCTCACCTCAGCATAACTCATTCAGTTTTGATCGGATCTTCCTGAAACTTGCAGTTTTGTTGGCATGTATAAAATCTCGGACGAGTTTGAAACCTGGCCAGATCGGATCATTAATCTTAGAATAACATCCCCTTGGTTGCTAAAAAAGCTCTGTTTGAAATTTGTCATCGTTCAGATTTCATCGGATCTTCCTGAAACTTGCAGGTAAGGTGGGCATAGATGAGATCTTGGATGTTTGAAAACTTGCTAAATTGGATCATTAACCTTAGAGTTATGTCCCCTTGATTGCTGAAAAAGTCTCTGTTTGCTTTGTTATCAGGATAACTTGTTAAACTTTGATCGGATCTTCCTGAAACTTGCAGATAAGGTGGACATGAAGAAAATCTCGAATGAGTTTGAAATCTGGCCAGTTTACATCCCTTTGATCGCTGAAAAAGCCTCTGTGTGACTTTGTCATAAGCATAACTTGTTCAGTTTGACAGAATCTGCCTGAAGCTTGCAGATAAGGTGGATATGCATGAAATTTCAAATGAATTTCAAAAAATGGCAAGATTGGGTCATTAATATAAAGTTACGTCCTCTTGCTTGCTGAAAAGCCTCTGTTTGCCATTGTCACCAACATAAGTCATTCAGTTTTGATCGGATGTTCCTGAAACTTGCAGATAAGATGGACAGAGAAAATCTCGGACGAGCCTGAAACCTGGCTAGATCGGATCATTTGTCTTTGAGTTACATCCCCTTGATTGTTCAAAAAGCCTACTTTTGACATGATCATCAGCATAACTCGTTCAGTTTTGATTTTATCATCCTGAAACTTACAGATAAGGTGGACAGGTTTGAAAAAAAAAAAAAAAAAAAAAAAAAAAAAAAAAAAAAAAAAAACGTTTAGAAACCTGCACAATCTGATAGACAGAGTTATGTCCCTTGATAATTAAAGACACATATATTTAACCTTGTTTGATGCATAGCCCCATTAGTTTTATTGGGAGCTTCCTTAAACTTGCAGATTTGCAGGACATGGATATTTTGGAGTTGTGTCCTCCAGATTAATAAAATGCTGTAGACATTAAATAACCTTGACCTACTTTTCAGCACAAGTGAGTGTTACGGACCACCATAATCCTCTTGTTATATATTTTCAGCATCAGATAACGAGATCTGGATATATATTTTTGTTTCATCACAGAAGTTGAAAGAGAACATCTTTAATGAAAATTTCACCTTGTTCAGTGAATCTTGATTGAAAACACGTTTCCAATGGCAAATATAAATTGGATTATTCATCATGTTCATACGCGTAATTATTGGCGTTCTGCAGCGTTTATCAGTCAATTCCTGCCAGAAAGAAATTCATATGGACCCCACCACGCAAAAGCGTGTCTTTTGAGCATATGCGGACAGCGAATGCCCAGATCAGACTGCGCATCCGCGCAGTCTGATCAGGGCATTTGCTGTCCACTAACAGAATCATTGGATACAACCGAATGGACAAATGGAGAACATATTCGAAGACACTTTTTTTTTCTTGACGCGGCCAACATATTAAAAAAAAACAAAAAAAAAAAAAACAAAAAAAAACAAACTAACTTATGGCATCGCTGATTTGCTGTTAATGTATGCAGTTAATAAAAAATCCATTTTGATTTCGAAAAGCCTTAAATTCGGTCGCGGTCCTGATTGTCACGTTTGAATGTAAAATTATAAGTGAAAATGCCCAGGCAATGTCACAATCACGAAAGCATAGCCTCCGTGGCACGTAAAAGAAGGAGAGATGAGGAACAAATGAGGATAACTCAAACACCACATATAATTCTTGGTATGCTGATTGGGAATGATGAGTTAATTGCCTGATAACCTTTGGCAAACAATCCGAATTTTTACGGAGTAATTCCTCTTGTATCATCACGAAAACATGCCTATATAATTTTGACCCCCTAAAACCACACTTTTGTAAAATAAAAATGGGGTTTACAGGGGTATACATTATTTTCTTATTCCTGCTCAAAAACATAGATTGTGGGTACTGGTTAGAACCGCCTCGTGGAGGCGGTTCTAACGAGTACCCACAACTTCTGTTTTGTGTAGGAATATGAAAAACATCAGAATTTTTCATCTGAAAAATACCTTTTTTGGTTTGTGAATGTTCAATATATTTGAATAGGCGTGTTTTCGTAATGGGTATGTAGACCGGCCCGACATGACCCTAACTGTTGGCTGGATCGTAAAAAAATCAAACAAGCAAAGACTCTAAAAGGAATGACAAAAGAACAAAACAATTCACATGAGAATCCAGGTTCTCGGGAAGGTAAATGAATACACTTATAAGAGGGTTGACTCTTAAAGTATACAGTTATCCTCTCAAAGTCTGACATTCTATCATCTGCACAACCCAACGTACAGTAATAAAGAATGAAGGAAAAAGAAGCGTAGCAAGAAATCTCCAAGACTGTTTGTTGTACGTTCATCAAGCAATGCCTATAAGATAAGTGTCAATCAGACAGGTTTTACTCAATTTCAAGGAGTGTCTGTTGTAGATGAGAAAGCAATTATAATCTAATACTGATTTGAAAAATGAACGAATCCGGGGGAGGTGCATAATTAAACTCTTCCCGGTCAAGAACAAATTTAGTTTTTTTAGACGAAGTCTTATAAGATCATATGTGACCTAAGCCTAACAGCCTCTGTATGGAAGAATGTACGTGCCTTGAAGCGATGATAAATCTCATGAAACTGTCATTTTTGTCAAATACTGCGATTCAGCTGTCACTGTGTACAGTTTAAATCATCTTTACAATATGATCTTCAAGTTCACGCCAAAGTCGAGTTTCGAAAGTCCAAGAAAACCTCCTCTATTAAGAATAGCAATTTGACAGAATTTATGATGTACATGCCGCAAAGGTGCTTTTGTAAAAAACGAGTCCGTTGAAACAACCTAACCACAGCAAACAACCCCAAAACCACTTTATTTATGTAACGTTTCACACAAAACCACTTACTTTATCTTTTTTCACTCTTAATTACTTTATTATTTATTATCTCAAGTGGAATGGGGTATCAAAGATGTTTGATAGCTCAGTGTGTATACATACAGTTTGATCTGCGGTTTTGCAGCAGATAAACGTAAGTGAAATATGGGCGGGTCAGGGCTTTTGTAAAAAACGAAAAACTTAAATGAATTATAAAGTGATGCCCAAGAAACAGCAAAGTTCTAGATCTAAATGTATATTGTAACATATGGAAGTTGCAAGTGAACATCTCTAAAACAAAGGTGGTTCATCACGAAAACACGCCTATATAATTTTGACCCCCTTAAGCCCCACTTTTATATGGCAAAACTGGGGTTTACAGGGGTATACATTTTTTTTCTTATTTCTGCTCAAAAACATAGATTGTGGCTACTCGTTAGAACCGCCTCACCGAGGCGGTATTAACGAGTACCCACAATCTATGTTTTGAGCAGAAATAAGAAAAATATCAGAGATTTTTATCTGAAAATTTTCAGTTTTTTTGCGGTAAAATTTTCTATATATTTGGTTTAAACATATTTTATTATCCAAATATTACATAATACTATACATTGTAGCACATAAGAAATAGGATCAGAACGAAAATATGACTACTTATTTAGTTCTTCTCCTTAACAATTACAGTTGTACAAACAGTGACGGAAAAAATGTTAAACAATATGGATCTCAATTTGTGGATGTGAATTAAAGATGCAGAATTAAAAGAAGAAAAAACACAAACAAATATAAAAAAATATATATAAAGAGCAATGATAAGATAACGAAAGCAAAGAAAAAAAAAAAAAAAAAAAAAAAAAAATATATATATATATATATATATATATATATATATATATATATATATATATATATATATATATATATATATATATATATATATATATATATATATATATATATTGGAAATGACAGTAAGGTCAGAATATCAATTAAAGAGCCATAACTGTTAACTGGTTCATATTAATGCCACTTCTAAGGCTGATAATATCAGTCGTAGAAGTCGCTTTAATATATCACAAGACCTTAAGGGATTTTAATAAAAACAAATGGGGGGATAAGGGCAGCGCTTCCCTGGTAAGTATCCCACAGAATCTACTAACTTTTCAATAGAGAGTTGCATGTACAGAACATTGTATTTAAATGGCAACAACAGTTAAAAGCGTTTTGTGTCGCTTATATACTTTTGGACTTTTTCAAATATAAGAACATTTGTTGTGTATGGTAAAGAGGCATCTCCATATAGTAGAAGATAAAGCGATATTGTTTGATACTCTGATACAGCGTTAAAGAGTTCGTTTCCCTGTGCGGTGTAAAAAGGACAACAAAGTAGATAATGGTGCGAATTTTCTACCTGTCCACAGCGGCAAAATGGAGATTCAGTTATATTTTTGGAGTAGAGATCGCTGTTTAAGTTGCTACATTTTGTTCGGAGACGTGTATGCAAGATCTGTGTTTTCCTATTGCCTGTATAGAAATATTTTGGAATAGACGTTCTGTTGCGGTTTAAATAATTCTTGAAAGAAGTAACCGAACTGGAACGTTTTGCTTCATCGGACAAGTCGTTCCATTTTCTTACCACAGATGGTAGAAAAGACTGAAAATATAGATTAGTTCTAGCGTGAATAGATTGTAGGTTATCTGCATTTCGGAGGCTGTATTGGGATAGATTGTTTATTGACTATGGTACTAAAGAAGAAAGATAAGACGGAGTTAAGTCATTATACATTTTGTAGAACACGACGAGTTTATAATTTTCCCGTCTCTTTTCTAGTGTAACCCAGCCAGTTTCTTGGTACAGGGCATTAAGAGATATAAGTTTGGTTGTTCCAGTGGCGATTCGTGCGGCTTCGATTTGGATTTTCTCAATTTCTTGTTTTTCAAATTGTGTGCAGTTGTCCCATACTATATCCCCGTATTCAAGTAAGGGCCTTATAAAAGTTGTAAATATTATTTCTAGAGAACTCCTGTCCAACTTAAACTTGAGTTTTCGCATAATATTAATCCTGTTCCATGCTTTTTTAGTTATGTAATCAATATGTTGGTGCCAAGTGCAGTCGTTGGACAGAATCAAGCCTAGGTGTTTATGAGATGACACTTCAGCTATTTGTACTTCTTGCATAAACAGGGGTGGGTGAACAGGCTTGTTTAGGTTTCGAGATATCAGCATTGTTTCGGTTTTGATCGGATTGAAGTCAACTAACCAGTTGTTTGCCCAGATAGAAATTTTTGAAAGGTCTGAGTTAAGGCAAACAGCAGATGTAGTAGGATTTTCAACAATAATGTAGAGGCTAGTATAGTCAGCGAACAGGCGAATGTTGGAGCCAATTTCAGCGACTATGTCATTAATGTAGATTAAGAAAATTATTGGCCCGAGTATGGAGCCTTGCGGCACTCCAGCAAGAATATACGTCCAGTCTGACGCGACACCAGGAAGTATAACGCGTTGTTTTCTTTCAGCTAAATAATTTGTAAACCATTTGAGAAGTTCTCTCTGAACACCTGCTGCCTTAAGTTTGTGTAAAAGCCCTGTGTGCCATACACGATCAAATGCTTTCCTGATGTCGCAGAAGACAAGTCTAACTTCTTTGCCCATGTCTAAGGCTTGACAGAATGTATTGTACAAGAAAGTGAGTTGGTTTAGAGTGGAGTCTCCTTGTATGAACCCGGACTGTAAAGATGATAGAACGTTATTATCTCGAAGATGATTGTATAAGTGCTTGAATATAAGCCTTTCAAATACTTTGTCTTCAGAGTTTAGCAAAGAGATGGGTCTGTAATTACCTACTAATGAGGGATCATCTTTTTTATGAATAGGGCTATATATTTGAATAGGCGTGTTTTCGTAATGATATTAAGAAAAAGGGGGCACACTACCAAGAAAACTGAAGTTTTATTATGACGGAAAAGAATTAGAAATTATTTCCTTTTTGCATATTTGGGTACAGTTTTTACGTCTTTGGGTCCTTTCTCTGGGGCACAACAAACATTAGCAGGATAGGCACAAAAAGCTATTTTTAAATTAAATAGTTATCTGCACAAATTTACGAACATAATAGTTAAACACACATTAGAACTGTTTGATAAGCTTGTAACTCCAATACTGAATTATGGGGCGGAAGTCTGGGGATTTTGCAAAGCTGTTCATATTCAAAGAATACACCTTTAGTTTTGTAAAAAGTTTCTAGGTGTTAAGATATCTGCACAAAATAACTTCATTTATGGTGAGTTAGGAAGAACTAGTTGTCAAATACAAAGATATTTAATGATTGTACGGTTTTGGTTAAAGATTGTTAACACACTTGCAAATAAATATATCAGAGCCGTTTATGATATAATGTTACGGGAATTGGAAATTAGTAATAGAAATATTAACTGGGCATCTCTGGTAAAGCACTTGTTGTGTGATTCAGGATTTAGAGAGGTCTGGTTGCAACAAAACGTTGGGGATATCAAAGTATTTCTATCAATGTTTAAACCGAGGTTAAAGGATATTTTTATCCAGAATATTACTGAAAAGATTGAAGGATCGTCACGAGCACTGTTTTATCGTAATATATTCAGTATTGATTTCCCGTCATTTTTAGACTATGTAACAGTTAAAAAATTCCAATAGTTTGACCAGATTAAGGGTTTTGTCACACAGATCGGAAATAGAGCTTTTGTAAACATTGTATATGTGGTTTATTAGGAGAAGTTGGAAATGTTACTATTGTCCCCTATGGAAAATATTCAGTGGTACATGTAAGCACCCTTCAGCTCAACTGGAAACAGTTTATCGGCGCCTACAAGAAAACAAGTCTGTCGCACTGGCAATATATCTGTCTCACCAAGCGAAAGAGTGCCTTCGAGCATGCCCAAAATGTACGGATTCACACCATCTCGCACATGCGCAAAGTCTCACCCATTTTCTCTCCATTATAACATTCTATGGTATTCGATGATTCTGCTGGCGGACAGTGAAGGCCCTGATCAGACTGCGCGGATGCGCAGGCTGATCTTGGCCTTCGCTGTCCGCATATGCACGAAGGCACGTTTTCGCATGGCGCGAAATAATAAAGCGAATAATTGACTTTGCTACAATATTATAAAGACAAAAAAAAAAAAAAAAAAAAAAGATAGAGGGCAAAACAGGAAAGCAGCCTCAAAGCAAAGTAAATAAGTGAACTCGGGAACTCAAACAATCAGACCAGGATCAAGTTCCCAACACCAAAGGGAAATGCAGAGAAATACAAGTAAACAGCCGCAAAAGGAATAGATTGCAAGTAGCATTGGCAGTCATTTCCCAAAAAGGGCGGCAACTTTTACCCAAAGTTAATTGAATATGAGCCAGCGCACGATAAAACCTACAACAAGACTTGTGCGACCAGCGAAAATTTAGATCAGACTGCGCATTAGCGCAGTCTGATCAGAATCTACACTGCCGACATTTGCCTTCTACAGCCTCCAGGGTATCCAAAGAGGAATTAACGAGAAACCTTCCCATACCGGCTTGACGTACAGGCTGGTCTGAGTCTTTGCTGTTTACACTGGTCTTATTGTGGGTTTTGTCGTGCGCTGGCTCAGTTATATCTTTAACTTACATAATTGCCAAAAGAAAAAAAAATATTTGTAAAGGAAACACTACAGAACATTTAACAAAAAGTACCACATTATGATTTTAACCTCAATCTATTAAATCAACAGACTTTCAGAAAAATCCATTCAATTTGTACCCATTTTTCTCTTTACCAATGTATTGATGAACCTACACATTATACAGAACATTCATCGTCAGTAATAGATCTATTATTTGTCAGTAACAAGGACCACTTAATTCACAGTGGTGTTGCCGATGCATTTCTCAACCAAGATCTGAGATATCACTGTCCAATATATGGTATCTTCAAATTCTCCAAACCTAAGGTCAGCTCATTTACACGACGTATATGGTATTATGACAGATGTGATTTCAATGTACTTCGTAATAAAGTAAATGCTGTCGACTGGAACTCTCTTCAAGATAACAATATTCACACCTATGCCAATAATATTCACTCTACCGTAATGTCTCTTGCTACCGAATGCATCCCTAATAAACACGTCAGAGTAAAACCAGTTGAACCCGCTTGGATAATTCGAAAATAAAAAGATACATCAGGAAACGAAAAAGAGCTTATAAGAGAGCTAAAAGAACAAACGTAGCTAATGATTGGATTAAATTTAAAACGCTGCGTAACAAAACCATAAGTGAAATTAGAAGTTCCAAAAAGTCTTTTTATGACACCATTGCGGCCAAACTCTCTTCACCAACACTTTCTCCCAAAGACTGGTGGACTACGCTTAAAAGTTTTATTAGTCCAAACTCAACCAATCAGTCCCTCTCCTTTCACTTAACGGAATTATATACACAGACGAAACTGACAAAGCAAATATTCTAAATGACTTTTTTCAAAGCCAAACTATCTTAAACGAGGAAAATGCTGTTCTTCCAGATTTACATCCACCTGCTTCAATTGTACCCCTTGAAAGCATTATCTTTACGGCCGAAGAAGTCGAATCTATTTTGAAATTGCTTCCTACTGGCAAAGCCTCTGGTCCTGATTGCCTCAGCAATCGCCTGCTACGTGAACTATCTAATGAACTAGCACAGCCATACCAATGTCTTTTTAACCAGTCCATACGCATGGGCACTGTACCCTCCTCATATAAGGAAGCTAATGTCAGTCCAGTCCCAAAAAAGGGTGATTTATCAATTGTCTCTAATTACCGCCCTATATCGCTCTTAAATGCCGAGGACAAATTACTTGAAAGACTTATGTTTAAATACCTGTTTAACCATTTACGAGACAATAATTTACTTTCTTCTCTACAATCTGGCTTTATACCCGGAGATTCTACAGTAAATCAGCTTACATTTCTCTACAATACATTTTGTCAGGCACTTGACTCAGGTAAAGAAGTCAGGGCAGTATTCTGTGACATCAGCAAGGCTTTCGACAGAGTGTGGCATGCTGGACTTCTACTTAAGCTAAAAACTGCTGGTGTCGCAGGAAGCGTCCTGACTTGGTTTAAGAGTTATCTCTCTGATAGAAGACAGCGTGTCGTTCTTCCTGGTGTTAATTCGAAATGGACTTCTATCCGTGCAGGTGTGCCCCAAGGGTCAATATTGGGCCCTTTACTTTTCCTGCTTTATATAAACGATATTGTATCCGAAATTGGCTCGAATATTCGATTATTCGCCGACGATACTTGTCTGTTTATTGTCGTCGATAACCCTGTGATAGCTGCTGGCCAACATAACATTGACCTTCAGAAAATATCGCAATGGGCAACAACCTGGCTTGTATCCTTTAACCCTTCTAAAACGAAAGCAATGCTGTTTTCTCGCAAATTAAACAGACCGCACCATCCACCCATTTTCATGCAAAATCACCAGATAACAGAAGTCGACTCACACAAACACTTAGGCCTGTACCTCTCAAACGACTGCACCTGGCACAAACATATCAACTACATAACTGAGAAAGCATGGACTAGAATAAATATCATGAGACGCTTAAAATTCAAGTTGGACCGTAAATCCTTGGAACAAATATACTTAGTTTTTATCAGACCTCTGCTTGAATACGGTGACATTATTTGGGACCATTGCTTGCAATCCGAAAAACAGGAACTTGAAAAAATTCAGATTGAAGCAGCTAGAATAGCAACAGGTGCAACCAAACTAGTCTCAATCGCTGCATTATATAGAGAAATAAGGTGGGATTCTCTAGACGAAAGACGTAGGAAACATAAACTGACTTTATTCTATAAGATGACAAACGCTCTCGCTCCGCTCTACTTATCCTCTCTTGTTCCACAAACTGTCAGCAGTGCATCACGTTATAATCTGAGAAATTCTAATGATTTACGAACTGTTGAAGCTCGATCTAGTTTGTTTTATAACTCATTTTTACCCTCAGCTGTAAGAGCATGGAACAGTTTACCTTCTATCGCCAAGCAGTCAGACTCAACTAATTCTTTTAAGTACTTTCTTAACAAAGACAAAGATTCAACTCCAAAATACTATTACGCTGGAAACAGACAAGCTCAAATATTTCACGCCAGGCTGCGAACAAACTGTAGCTCTCTAAAATTAGATCTCTTCTTAAAGAATATGTCCGACTCTCCCTTATGTCTTTGTGGCAGTGTCGAGGATGCGCAACACTTCTTTTTTCATTGTGGAAATTACCAGCTTCATCGAACTGTACTTCTGGATGCTGTTTCCCATTACCAGAATCCTAGCCTAAATCTTCTACTATATGGTGATAAAGCTTTGTCACCAGAAATTAATACAACAATATTTGAAAAAGTACAAGCGTTTATTTTACAAACTAAACGGTTTCAACCTAATTGAGCTCAAAATGTACTTGTAGCGGTATAACCACACTAACTGGCTATTTAAGGCAATCCAAATTACCCCCTAAAGGCGCCACCCATCTTTCATCTAACTACGAGGTTTATATACATATATTTTTTTTTCTTATTTCCTTAACTGATTTCATTTATTATGTTATTTTTTTTTTCTTTCTCGTTTTCAATTTATTTACTACATTTTAAATGCTTATTTTGTTTTATTTGTTGTAAAACATGTTATCGCCATAAAGTCGACAAGTTATTACATGCTTGGGAGATGAACTCTATAAGCACTCGTGCTTTCGTTCTAATCCCTCCTTTACTTGAGCTGTTTATATATGTATCACATGTATTAAAATGAAATAAAATATGTTTAAACTAAAAAGTACCACAATGAAACTGGCAAGCAGCCAGAAGGTCCCACAAGGAACAAAGGTCACCAGTAGAACACAGTCTGCAGAGGTCTATTTATTTATCTATTCATTTATTTAAAAACAGTTGTCTTCATGCTTTGGTCATCAGACAGGGCCGTTTTATCTTAGCGACTGACTAGTGCCCTCGGCTTACAGCACGTCTAACACAAACGTGACTTATAGAAAAACCATAATGCACGTCTCCGGATCAATTTAAAGATACAGTAAGCAAAAAATAATGTAATGTACTCACGAAGATATACAAATTTCCAAAGAACATTTCATACATACCAAAAGTTCAAGAAAAAACGTATAGGCATCACGAAACACGCCTATATAATTTAGACCCCCTTAAACCCCACTTTTATATAGTAAAACTGGAGTTTACAGGGGTATACATTATTTTTCTTATTTCTGCTCAAAACATAGATTGTGGGTACTCGTTAGAACCGCCTCGTCGAGGCGGTTCAAACGAGTACACACAATTTATATTTTGAGCAGTAATAATAAAAATATCAGAATTTTTTATCTGAAAATTCTAATATTTTTTTGTGGTAAAATTTTTCTATATATTTGAATAGGCGTGTTTTCGTAATGGGAGACATGAATTACATGTACCGACCATGATTTATGCACAGCTCTTCTATTACGGTTAAGGAGACTAGATATACTTGGCTGATCTTCCGCCATTTTTACAAAAGAGAAAAAAATGTGACTCCCTGTTTTGCTTTTTCTACACACCAATCCCCTTCTGAAAAAGGGTCCTCTCTAAAAGGAAAGAATTTGCTTCCGAGCAAATTCTTTCCGTTTAGAGCAGAGCCTTTTTGAGGAGAGAAATAACACAGTTTCGACAGAGTTGCCACCCGTAAAAGTGTATCCAAGCCCCCTTCAAACAGCATTCATAACAGCGTTTTGGGCAGTCCTCATGCATGACTCGTCCGATTGGTTCATTATTGACCGTAGGGACTAGTGCACTCGGCAATCGCTTGTACACCACGATATTACACAGACATATATACAGGTAATATAAATTATTTCCGGATCAAGCTTACGACACATGATACGTTACGATACTCAATATAGTACTGATATCATTGCATTTTCTAATTCCTAGGGACTACTGAGGTCATATCCAGCGGACACATGACGTTCATACAACGTCGCATTAACGTCGGCATCGACGATAATACGACGTTTATAAAAGACGTGTGCCCGCTGGGTACATTCAATGTGAAAAAAAGACATCCGCTCAAAGCTGAAATTCGACCTTCGATTTCCTCATAAACAGACTGAATAAAACCGAGTCTGCTTGGAATATTTTGGAAATTATAATATAGTTTAGGAGAGATAATATTTATAAAGAAATATTCATACATACAGAATCAAGGAAACGATCCATGCTTTAATGAAAAGAGAAAAAAACCTGAAACTGACCGGACATAGAACACAGACATGACTCGAACTCACACCGTCTACGATAGAATTGCATGACTTAAAGCGCGTTCAAAGCGACCCCAACCTCCCTACACACACCTCCCGCCCATACATCCCATCCCAAGGACTTTTTTTCCAACGACGTTCTTCTCTGTTCATGCGTCGGTGGTTTGAAATGTAACGTTTATTTTGTCATGGTTTGTTCCTTCTCTCTCCTTCTTTTGGTACCCGGTAAGTTTGTGCTTCGTGTTTGTGGCATTTCCTGGATTCCTTCACTTATATAGTTGTCAATGATGGTCGTTATTTACCGTAGCGAGAAGCACGTACGGCATACAACACGACATGACACAGAATTATGAAATAAAGATGACTATAAAGAATGTCTTCTGATCAACTGAATACCACATGGTTGCTTAGAGATTAAAGTTTTCATACAAGCATTAAGTTGTTCAAAACTAAAGATGTCGTTAGTTAACGTATCGTTAAAACTTTGATCATTAAATATGGTATATACGCTAATATTTTCGCTAAAAAATTGTGACTCTCTTTTGCATTTGCAAAAGCTACTTACATTTTTTTCAGCAGAAATACATGTGAATTAGATATTGTACTTACTAGAACAGTTAACATTTTGACCACTAACGATCTCGTTAAGCTAACGACGCTTTGAACAACTGGGCCCAGACACCTAAAATCAAGTAAATGATTCGTGCAACGTAAATTATATATGTGAAGCAACATCAGAAAATGTACCTTCAGACATGTGTGCCCAGTGAATTTCTATATGTTCCATACTTCGGAATATTTTACGATCGCTGCAGCTGCCGTTACGTGCTTTGAGGAGGCCGTAAAAAGCCGCCCTATACTCGCTGTGGTGCTGATATTATTGAACGGTCTGGTCCTGTCGGACTCCTGCACTCAAACATTATATTTGAAAATGAAAATCCGCTCAATGCTGCCGGGATGCGTCATGGTTGTGGCATTTTCCATTATTCCTAATGAACAGTTTAAATATAAAAATGTAAGAGCAGACACCATCACGAAAATACGCCTATATAATTTTGACCCCCTTAAACCCCACTTTTACATAATAAAACTGTGGTTTACAGGGTCATACATTAGTTTTCTTATTTTGCTAAAAAAACATAGCTTGTGGGTACTCGTTAGAATCGCTTCGCCATGGCGGTTCTAACGAGTACCCACAATCTATATATGTTTCGAGCAGAAATATGAAAAAAAAAAAAAAAAAAAAAAAAAAATCAGAAGTTTTCGTCTGAAATTTTTCCTTTTTTTGGTTATAAAATTTTCAATATATTTGAATAGGCGTGTTTTCGTAATGCCAAGGAAATGCCACAATCACGAAACACAGACTTCCAGAGACACCGAAAGAAAGCGAGATGAAGAACAAATAATGACAAAACGCCACATATGAAACCAACGACGCACAAAGAACTTCAACAGAGGAACCCCTTAAAATGATCAGTAGAAAAAAGTACTGGGGGCTTAAACCAGTTTTACTCACTCGAAACCAAGTCCGTAATTTTCTGATTTTATTTGTTCCGTATTTCTAAATGTACAATGTACCATACTTCGGAATATTCTATGATCGCGGAAGCTGTCGTTACGTGCTTGTAATGAGGGCGTAAAATGCCGCCCCATACTTCGCTATAGTACTGATATTATTCACGGTCTGGTCCTGTCGAACTCCTGCGCTAATACATAATACAGTCAACCCTCTTTATACCAACACGCGATACAACGACATAATTCGTTGTAATGGCAATTTGAATGTCACGAACCTTCGCTCAAGAGATGACAGTTAATAAATAAAAGTGCAAGAATATTGCATTAAAACTTCAAGCAACATGTGTTTTGGATATTTGTTAGAATCGCCTCAGTGGGTGCTTCTAACAAATATCCAAAAGAAAACGTTCTTTGAGGAAATAAGAATAAAACAAGGCCTTCCTTACATATCAGTCTGTCCATTAAGGATTCTTTTCCTCAATCAGTTTATTTTAATGACAACATCTTTGAACAAATGTTGTCGTTGTAAAGAGGGTTCACTGTATGTGAAAATAGAATTCCGCTCAAAGCTCCCCCTCCATACTCAAAAGGCGTCAGGGTTGTTGTAGTTTTCATTTTTGCTCATGGGCAGACTCAATAAATGTATAGTGAACCCTCGTTACAACGACAGCATTTGTTCCCAAAGACGTTACCATTAAAATGTATATACTGTTGTACAGAATACTTAATGAGCAGATTGATATGTAAGAAAGGTCTTGTTTTGTTCTTTTCTCCTCACAGACCATATGTTTTGGATATTTGTTAGAATCGCCTCAGTGAGACAATTCTAACAAATATTCAAAAAATATGTTTCTTTAAATTATCAAATACAATATTCATGCATTATTTGTGACCAATTGCTACCTCTTAAGCGAAGGTTTATCGACAGTCAAATTGTCATTCTAACAATTTTTTGCGTTGTTTTGGTCGTCGGTATAAAGAGGGTGTCTTTATAATTGAAGATACCCAGGAAATGCAAAATTACGAAATACAGCCTCCCCGAGGCACCAAAAATAGGAGAGGTGATGAACCAATAATGACAAAACAAACGCTATATATGAAACCACCGAAACAAAGAAGAACTGAAATACAGCAACAGACGACCCGCCATGGAACAGCTGTTGAAAAACTGCTGGAGGCTTAAGTAAGTTTTACCCGCGTGAGACCTTGCCCTTAATTCTAATGCAGCTCAAAATTACAAATATATGTTCAGTCCGCATAGGGGTCCTCTAACTCATCTGTGAAACACATATAATCAAAAATACTGGGATGACAAAAATGACTAAATGGCAATTTGAAGCCAAAACACACACACACACACACACACACACACACACACACACACACACACACACACACACACACACACACACACAAAAAAAACAACAAAACAACAACAACAAAACAACAACAACAACAAAAAACAACAACAAAAAAAACCCAAAAAAAACAACAAAACAAAAACACACAAGATCAAGACCGACCACAGACATTACTCATACATAGTATTCGTCAGAAATCGCACATTTGAGTATATGCGTCCAGCGAAGATTCAGGTCAACCTGTGCATCCGTGCAATTTCATCAGAGTCTTGATTGGGCACATTTTTGATAGTCACGGATGCGTAGGCTGATTTGGGTTGTTTGCACTTGTGAGAAGATACATTTTCTTAATACATTCATGCTTTTCACAAACTACTTGTTTTCTCGCTAAAGAGTGTGCTGGTTAACCGCTTACAGGACTAAGCCTGCCCAGTAAACGTGTGGTTAGGTAAACTGACCGCGCTCAACATGACCCCATTGGGTTGACTGGGCCGTAAAACCTCAACACAAACAAACAAACAAACTATTTGTCATCATACATGAACACGACAGTTCTACATATTTTCATTAACGTTTGTATGATATTTTCTACATGTGAGAGAAATATTGTCAAACAGTATGCATATGATGCGCAAGGCACGAAAAGGACCCTTATGAAATCTGAGGACAACGCAGGCCTTGATCAGCCTGCGCATTCGCGCAGGTTGATCAAAGCCTTCGTTGCCCGCTACCAGAATCAATCGATACTATAGTATATGTCGACGAGCAGAGAATGTTCAGATCGGACTGCACGGACTGGACCTTTGCTGTTCGTATATGGCAGAAGATTTTTCACTTCGTTGCTATTTTCTACATAACAGTTTTTTAAACGCCCGTCTAAATTCTGGTGTACTGATATAGTACAGAAACGGGTTAATAGTAGAATTACAGTAAGATGTCCAAAATACAAGCTCATAACCATCACGTGATATACAGGATGGACAAACAGAACTGACATCCCACACGAAATGGAACGGAATCCAAGTAACAGCATAGCCTACAACGACATACGTCAGTGTCACAAAAACACCTCTGTCACGTTTTTGTCTGCGCACTACGTTCGGCACAGGTTCGTCAATTTCCCTATCAGGATGTCGGGAGGATGTTGCTGACTGCTGCTCCACGGACATTAAAACTGATTGTAATGGATCGGCCTGTTGTGATAAAGGTAACGATGTATATATTTGCGTTGAACTGGTGTGTCCTTTTTGAGTAAATACTCCAGAGGTACTTTTATTGTCCGTCTGAATGACTGATACATCTACTTTTTGTATTCTTGCGCCGCCTTCAGCCGCCAATATCCGTCCACGCTTACGCATAAAAATAAAGACCTTGAAATAACAGAACAGCATCACAACACAGGGACCATGGTATCCTAAAGTTGCTATAATTACGACAAAGCCTTTGTTTAAGGATGGATCCCACATGCATTCTCCCGGCTTGGCGTTGTGTAGGCGATCAGAGATACAAGCAGGCAACCATATGACAAGCATGTATATCCTTAAAATAAAAGCACAATACTTAGTAATCATAATTCTCAAACAGTCATTAAAACTTAGCATGTTGGGTAAAACATTCAGGAGACATGTTTAAACTACATATATTGTTATATTTCCCAGAAAAATAGGACTGAGATTTCATGTAAATTGTCTCCTTATGAGACAGTTTGCATGAAGTTTCAGATCCTAATTTCTGAGAAAACAAATCAGATAAAACATCATTAATTTGTCACCTGCTAAATCTGCAAGAGAGTGGTTAAGGTTACTAATGTGTTTTTTTCGCCAGTTTAAAGTATTGTCCATATCGTTATTTTGCTATTACGATAACTGATCCGCATGAAGCGGAAATTTGTCTTTGAGCAAAATACCCAAGTGCAATTTATTCTGTTTTATACACAGTTAATACGTTCCATAGAAGACACTATTTATATAAGTGGGTTTCGAAGGAGTTCATTAGATTTTCGGATTGTTTACGGTGATCTGGAAATTCTCCAACGCTCAGTTTTCAAAGACACATTATTGTTTAACGCGCTCTATATTATTGGTCAGCGAAGTGTTGTTTAGATTCTTCAAATATTGAAGAAATACTGAGAAATACTTTTGAGGAAATAACATTCGTCAAATTCTTTGCTATACTTCGAAATTTTTCTCAAAAGACATAATCGAAATTTCTCTCAAAAGACATAATCATTAATAGAACAATAGAATTTAAAAACAACTGAGAGTTGAACACAGTCACGAAATTAGCTCAGTATCCGAATGTACTAGAGTAGCTAGTTTCGACCAATTAAACTTCAATAAAAAATGTATTAAGCGTAGCAGCGGGACCAATGGTGAAGTTGGCTAGCTGTTAAGGTGCTTTAAAGCCCCAACTCCCCACATCCCCCGCCCCCCCCCCCCCCGGTGGTTTATTCTACTGACCGTTCTAAGGTGGTGGTGTCGGTGTTAGTCTTACTCGCTAGGGGCAGAGAGAGAGAGCTAATCTTGGTGCTTTCCGTATGTTTGTTCGTTTTATGTTTGTTTGGCTTTGTCTGTTTCTTCTTCCTTTTGGTGTCTGGGAAGGGCTGTGGCTTGTAATCGTGGCACTCCCTGGACTTTTCTCTTACCTTTTTTTTATAATTGTGGCACTCCCTGGACTTTTCTCTTACCTTTTTTGGTTCCAGTAAAATTGATTTGATCCCGGCCGTCCCCTTATTGACCGTTATAAAAGAATTGGCTATAGCCTGGATATTATGCGGTAGACTGCATGCATAGTTGTCAGCCCAATGAGTGTTGATGGCTATTCTGTACTCTTTAATTGCACGACGGCGGTTTGGGCGTCAGACTTAATGACAGCCTCTTCGTAAAACTTTAACCAATGGATTGGGGCTTGACGATATGTCTTTGGCTTGGCCTGCCATTGTTCAACTACTGGTTTTCTTTCTACTCTGGCATACATTTGAATTTTAGTTTTCGCTTTGATACATTGACTGAGTTGGGAGCCTTTATGCGAACCGAATTTTTATGTATATCTGTATTAAGAGTAGCATCGGTACCCAGGGTGAAGTTGGCCAGCTGTAAAAGAGCTTTAAACCCCGCGGTGGTTTACTCTACTGACCGTTCTAAGGCGGTGGTCACGGTCTTTCTCTTTGTTGTTTTGTGGTTTATTCTACGAGGCAATTTGTTTTATGTCTTACCTTGTGTCATTTTGTTCTTGTGTTTTTCAGTCCTTTTAGCATTGCGATTATCTCGCTTGTGGAAGAGAGAGTTAATCTTAGTGCTTTTTGTACGTTTGTTCGATTTGCGCTCGTTTGGCTTTGTCTGTTTCCTCTTCCTCTTGGTGTCTGGGAAGGGCTGTGGCTTGTAATTGTGGCACTCCCTGGACTTTTCTCTTACCTTTTTTGATTCCAGCAAAATTGATTTTATCCAGACCATCCCCGATAGTTTATATTACTATCCGTTCAAAGACGGTGGTTCTGGTATTGTTTGTTCTGTGTCTTGCCTTGTGGCAGATCGCTGTGGTGCTTTGTCGTGTTTTGTCCAATTTGTTGTCTTACTGTTGTAATTTGGTGCATCCTGTCTTGCATTGTGATAGAAGGAGCTGGTTGCTTTGCGTTATGAAAACACGCCTATTCAAATATATTGAGAATTTTACCATCAAAAAATGAAAACTTTCCGATGAAAAATTCTGGTATTTTTCACATGTCTTCGAACGAGTACCTACAATCTATGTTTTTGAGCAGCAATAAGAAAATTAATGTATACCCCTGTAAACCACAGTTTTACTGTATAAAAGTAGGGTGTAAGGAGGTCAAAACTATATAGGCGTGTTTTCGTGATGGCTTGTATTTTGTTTGTGATATGCGTATCGTCTATAATGGTTTGTTTGCTCATCCCCTTGGTGTCATTGGTAGGCTAAATTCTGTGATCGTGGCTCTTCAAAAATGTTTTCTGTACTATTTTTATTGCTAATTCATGTATATCAGGTGGTCCTCAGTAAGGATCCAAGAAATTACTTTTCATTTTTATTCTGTCTAAAGTTATTCAAAATCACGCCCAAAGAAAGTTTCGATGTATACAAGAGCGCCTAGTTTTACATACTTTATACGTCTGTACCAATACATTTTAAAACGGCATAGCCCTAAATATTATTTTTTAAACTAGTGGTCAACCGTAATAATTTCTTGGTCATTTTCGTACAATTGGAAATGTAACTGACATTCTGGTTGTCAATTATTATACCTAAAGCTAGCGTTTTCTTTTCCTATATGTTGTTAACCACTACCGGCATCTCGTTTGTGTGTACACAAAACTGTTTGGTCTTATACATCATACATCATCTATATATATTAGTATTACTATCATGTGTTGAGTAAAACAGCTACTTGATATATTTTATATTGCTTAAATCCTTGCATGAAAACTTTAAAGGTCGCCCCTTACTTCGATATAGTGCTGACACCAAATTTACTAGTACTATGGTACGACAAAGCCCTTGCAGTAAATTTGATAGTAGGGTTCATATATTAAGTAAGGTCGCTCGTGCAAAAAAAAAATTATATATTTACATATCTGGTACTGAACAAAATATGCATTCTTAATCGCAGGTGCTGCCTTATCATATTGCAGTTGTAACGACCTAACACTCCTATCTTCGATTATCTGCCTAGGAAGATTACGCATAGCTTGTAGCTATATATTCAATCGCTGACAACTGCGTCAGGGAGTCGACTCGTTGGCTCAGTGGTTAGAGCATTGGATTTTTTCACCGGGAGGACTGGTTTTGAATCCCACGATCGGCGGGAAACTTTTTCAGCCATACTTCATTCCCTTGTAACGATTTTCATGTCGTAAGAGGGGGCTCGTCCGGGATAGGACTTTATATGCCGAAAATGGCTTCACGTCATCATAAATGATGACTTCCTTGAAAAGGTGGAGTGTTACGACCTAGCACTCCTACCTTCGATCATCTGCCTTGGCAGATTAAGCATAGCTTATAGGTATATATTCAATCTCTGACAACTGCGCCAGGCAGTCGACTCTTTGGCTCAGTGGTTAGAGCATTGGATTTTTAAACGGGAGGATCGGATTCGAATCGGCGAGTCGGTTCTAACGAGTACCCACAATCTATGTTTTTGAACAGAAATAAGAAAAATAATGTATACCCCTGTAAACCCCAGTTTTACTATATAAAAGTGGGGTTTAAGTGGGTCAAAATTATATAGGCAAGTTTTCGTGATGTAGGCACCAAAAGAATGAGAGATGAGGAACAAATAATAACAAAACAATCACCACATATGAAACCACAGACGCACAAAAAAGAAGAACAGAGGAAGTCATTTTATATATGAGCCTGCGCACGACAAAACACTGGCTCATATCATTTAACATTTACGTAACATATAAATGAAGTTTACCAAGAAAGGTCACAAGCACGAAGCACAGCCCATCACGAAAACACGCCTATATAATTTTGACCCCCCTTAAACCCTACTTTTATATAGTAAAACTAGGGTTCACAGGGTTATACATTATTTTCCTTATTTTGCTAATAAATATAGATTGTGGTACTCATTAGAACCGCCTCGCCAAAGCGGTTTTAAAGAGTACCCACAGTCTATGTTTTGAACAGGAATATGAAAAAATGTCCGATTTGTTTTTATCTGAAAATTTTCCGTTTTTGGTTGTAAAATTTTCAATATATTGGAATAGGTGTGTTTTCGTAATGCATCCCGAGGTACCGCAAGAAGAAGAGATGAACAAACAATGACAAACACAATGGTACAGTTGCAATAACCGACATACAAAAAAGGCAACAGAAGAATCACAATTTAGTAACGTTTATTTAAAAAAAGGTAAGAGAAATGTCCCGGGTGTGCCACAATCACAAACCGCAGCCCTTTCCAGACACCAAGAGGAATAGGAAATAGATAAAACCAAACAAGCTCAAATCGGACAATGCTAAAAGGACTGAAAAACACAAGAGCAAAATAACACAAGACATAAAACAAATCGCCTTGTAGACTTACACCACAAAGCAACAAAAAATAAGACTAACGCCGGGACCACCCCCTTAGAACCGTTAGCAGAGTTAACCACCAGGGGGTATAAAGCACTTACAGCTAGACAACTTCACCCTGGGCTAAAATTGGGATGATGGTACTAATCAAGCCAGCAGCATACTTTTTTTTTTAAATTATTCTTCTCAGGGGAGTTCGTCGGAAGTCTCCGACAGAATAACTTGCTGCTTGGCGTACACTTAAATATTGCCGGTATCTTTAAATTACCATGTTACAACATGGATACATTTTAGTAGCTTGGAACATTAGATATGTTATGTTTTTTTTACAAACATTAGCATTTTGGAGTATAAACAAGACACAACAAAAAACTCTGTTAGTATTTAAAAATAGAACCTCTGCACTATTAGTGCTGAGTCCATTTTATAAATACTTGGGGAAAAAAGAAACGCAAGTTCAAATTTTTAAATACTGAAAGTTTGTTTGTGAACAAATCTGTATTTGGTGACATTAGTGTACTTCCCCGTGTATGGATCACACAAAATCACTGAAGCGTGAACACAGGCTACACAATATCGTTGTACCTGAATTTCGTTATATCCGTGCTGCACGGGTAGTGTCGCGTGGTAGAGACTTTAACACATTACCAAATCGAACTTTCGTTCCATTCGTATCGGTTGCACAAAACGTTTGTTGTTTGAGTTTGTTGAGAGAAATGGTACGCTTATCGCAACTGGATAGGGGTAGAGCTATTGCTCTTAATTTTGCATGGTCGGTCGCAACGTGCCGGCGCGCAGCAATTTGGGGTGCATGAGTCGACGATATCGCGCTTAGTTCAGCGTCTTAGAGCTACCGGTAGGTTAACTGACCGTCCTAGGAGCGGACGTCCGCGCGTTACGACGCAACGTCAAGATAGACGTATACGTTTTGTACACCTTCGTAACAGGTTAAGGACGGCGACAGAGACCGCAAGAGAAGTTATCGGAACACATGGCCGTCGTGTGTGTCCAAGGACAGTCAGAAATCGCTTGCGATAGTTCGATTTACGTCCACGCCGTCCTTACGGTGGGCCCGAACCTTACGCCCAGGCGACGTCAACGCCGCATGCAATGGCTGCGTGCCCATGCACCAAATCGGTTTCGACTGGCTGACTGGCGGCATGTAATGTTCAGCGATGAGTCGCGATTTTCGCTTCAGCGATCAGATAGGCGACAACGAGTGTATCAACGTCTTGGTGAGAGTTATTCTGACGCTTGCGTACGAGAAGTCGATAGATTTGGGGGAGGGGGTCCGTAATGGTTTTGGGTGGGATTTCTCATGGGCTGAAAACGCCCCTAGTGGTTATTCAGGGTAATCTTACAGCCGTACGCTATCGGGATCAGGTGCTTATGCCTCACGTCCTTCCGCTTGTCAATGCTCATAATCTCATATTTCAGCATGACAACGCAAGACCGCATGTTGCCAGGGTTTGTCGCGACTTCCTCAACCAGAATAATGTCCAAGTGCTCGATTGGCCCCCATACAGTCCAGATTTAAACCCAATCGAGCACCTTTGGGATGCGTTGCACAGGAGGGCCAGGAAGCGCGTCAACGTACCGAACAACGTCGCACAGCTCCAGCTAGCTCTTATTCAAGAGTGGAATAATATCCCTCAAAGGACCATTGAAAACTTAGTCGGGTCTATGGTTAGAAGAGTGAGAGCCGCGACAGCAGCCCGTGGTGGACACACGCGCAATTGATACCCATTATTCAATATCGTTGGGTGTCTGTGTTTAGCGCTATTTATTGCAAACGTCGTCTGCTATACGACACTAAACCAATAGCATTTAACAGAAAATGAAATAAAGAATTTAAAAAATTAAACAGTCAAATGAAATCCACAATTTTCTTTAAAAATACAACCCCAGTATTAATACTTGCGTTGCTTTTTTCCGCTAGTTTTATTTAGATTTAGGTAGGATCTGTCTTTAAACTAATAAATAGAGGATATTTACTCTTTTGCTGTGAATACCATACATATTGTCATCGAGTGTAATGAAAACATCATTTTTTTCACGAGTGCGAAGCACGAGTGAAAATTTGAATATATTCATTACCCGAGATAAAACATTTTTATGGTATTCACTGAAAAAGAGTAAATTTTCTTTTTATTTTTCTGTTTACACGCCAATGCGCGTTTCTGACGTCATAAATAACGTCACCAAACAAAACATGAACGTCATGGCGTCGACGCTCAGTGCTTAACATGTGAAACGCTGGAGAGACGACAAAAAAAAAAAAAAAAAAAAAAAAAAAAAAAAAAAAAAAAATCGGCAAATCGAAATAATTTTGATACCAAAATGTTCTTTACATTTTAACTAAGAAAATGCATACCAACACTTGATACTTTAGTTAAGAAACAAAGAAGTTAGAGGTGTTAAAAAATCTGAAGTGGAGGTAAGATCCACATCTGAAACAAGGAAGAAAACCGAAGTCGCCAAAAGCGAGGAGTGAAAATATAAATCGTATCAGTCACTAAAGTGAAATGATACGATATCATTTCACTAGTGAATGATACCACTTTTATTTTCACCAGATATACATTGATTTCACCGCTAACAATAAAATAAAAATTAATTTAGATTCATAAGGTATTGTATTCCAAAGATTTGTGACACATGAAGATAACTAGATAAAGTGAATGCATGCACACTGGTCACTTAGTGTGTGATTGCCATATTTTATGAAAGAGTGCACTATATAATATTGATAGCTTTTGAGAACTGTACTTCAGCATCGCCTGCACATTGGGTAAAAACTGTTATCAACGGGTGCTTTGTCGTTTCGGCCCTAGGTCAATTATTTGATTGAGAGTTTCGGCCCAATATTTAAACCGCCGATAGGATTCGTTTATGGATGCATAGGATGGTAGGGTGAGATGTATGGACTTATTAAAGGAGAACGCAATATAAGTTGTAAGTATATCTGGGAGTAAAGTATTTAACAAGCCATTTATTTTGATGCAAGATAATCGACCTAGAAATAAGGAAGTTAAGGTGGTTTGAATATATTTAAAATGGCTGTCATGGATGCCGCCATATTGTAGGCTTTGTGACGTCACACAGCTCAACTCAAATATGCGAAACCAAATTATAAAGGGGTTTTAAGAATAATTTTGCTACAGATTTTTTATAATCTTTTAATTCTAGTGACAAGCAATCATTTCCCCCAAAATAAACCAACTTTATGGGAATAAGTACCTTTATGAAACGAATTTTAATTTTTATGAAACCTCAGTAAATATTCAAAATGGCGGCGCCCATTCTACCTATGTTAAAATATTCAATTGTCTATGAATTACTTACATGTTCACCGATTTTGATCAAATTTGTCTCAAAATACATTGTTTGTAAAGTTCTTTACTTTAAAGTAAAATACCTTTTAAGGTTGTGTTCCCCTTTAAGGTGTCGTCTGCGTATGGCTTGCAGCAGAGAAATACAAGACCACGATAAAAGATTACTTTCCTACAGTACATGATTGGCATACAAGTATGGTTTACGACAGATATATTAGCACACGATAAAATGATTGGATTTCCGCGGTTTATGATAAACAGACAGAAACGTACGGCTTGCGGGAGGGAAATACCCGTACCTGATAAAACATTACCTGACTGCAGTACACGATTAGCATACACCAAAGTATGGCTATCAGCAGAGAAATACTAGATTACCTTGCTGCAGTTTATAATTAGCATACAACAACATATGGCTATCAGCAGGGAATGCTAGTACACGTTAAAATATTACCCTGCTGCAGCGTATGGTTAGCATACAACAACGTATGGCTATCAGAAAGGAGATATTAGCCTTGCTGCATTTATGATAAGCATACAGAAATGTATGGCTATTAGCAGGGAAATAATAGCGCACAAGGTTGCCTTGCTGCAGTTTATGATGAGCACATAACAACGAATGGGTATCAGCAGGGAAATTTTAGCACACGATTAAAAGATTACCTTGCTGCAGTTTATGATAACCACACAGCAAGATATGGCTTACAACAGGGACATATTCGCACACGATAAAAGATTACCTTGCTACAGTTTATGATAAGCAAACAACAACATATGGCTTGCAGCAGAGAAATATTAGCACACGATAAAAGATTACTGCGCTGCAGTACATGATTAGCAAACAACAACGTATGGGTTGCGATACGCAAATATTAGCACACGAGTAAAGATGTCAAGCATACAAAAACGTTCCACACAGTAGTTACCAAGATGCAGACTTTCAGTATATATGGCAATTATATGGTTGAGGTTTTTGCAAAAAGTTTGTCGTATATTCTTAAGCATTACAGTTGATATTTTTTATTTGTAGCACTTCTTTGAATAATTTAAAGTACGATTGTTAAGGTTTTTTTAAAATCAATTAAACCGTAGTTTTTTGTGTTAGTTTTAGCAGGTTTGTTAGTTTGGTATTTTGTTTTTGTTTGTTTGTGTGTTTGATAGTTTATTAAGAGAAGTTTCATTTACTTGGTATTATTTAGTTTCTTTTTATTTCCCTTTTAGCACCATTTGACATGGAAAGAATGACTCTTTATTAGGACAATATGGTCTAAATTACTTTCTTAAAGTCTTGATCCTGTTTGACTTTTATTGAATCGCAACATAATGACTCAAACCCTTTAACAGAGACACGATTGAAAATCAGATATCATTTCACTATTGAAACAGGAAGATGGAACGGCATAGTCAGGGATGATAGAAATTGTACTTTTTGTCAGTTAGATATCGGTGCCGAATATCATTATATAATGTCCTGTAAATGTTTCAATACTGAAATGAAAATATTAATAAAGAGATATTATTTTGATCACCCAAATACTTTAAAGTTTAAGCAGTTAATGAATACCAAAAATGTAAAAGAATTATAGAAAGTATGTTGTTTTGTAATCCATATTAGTGAAACACTCGTGTAGTATTTTTCTGCAGCTTGCATTATTACTATTATCATTTATCATTATTATTATTATTTGTATTGGTATTTCTTTTTGTAACATGAAATTCTGCAAAGCAGACACAAAACGTAGCCGCAGCGTCGAATCGATGTCGCCGCGGCATGGCGAAGTAATGGCGGCGACGGAGCGAGGCTGCCGCATATTGCATTATATATGCGGCATATGCTTAATTGATAACATAATGTTTAAGTTCATTAGTAGAAAAAAGGATGACTGTTGTTTATATATGTATATTTAAGTTTAAGCAGTTAACGAATACCGAAAAGGTAAAAGAATTAAAGAAAGTATGTCTTTTTGTTATACATATTAGAGAAACACTTGTGTAGTGCATCCTTCCGGTAGTATTTTTCTGCAGCTTGCATTATTATTATTATTATTATTGTTATTATTATTATTATTATTTATCATTATTATTATAAGTTGTATTAGTATTTCTTTTTGTTACAAGAAATTCTGCAAAGCAGACACAAAACGTAGCCGTAGCGACATGGCGAAGTAGTGGCGGCGACGGGGCGGGGCTGCCGCATGTTGCGTTATACGTGCGTCATATGCTTTATTGATAACATACTGTTTAAGTTCATTAGTAGAAAAAGGATGATACTCTGTTGTTTATACATGTATATTTGTGTATGTATGTTTGTATGCGCGTGAGTATGTGCGTGTGGGCATGTATGCGTATATGTACTCATGTACTTGCAGATGCGTGCTCGTGCATAGGCATGTGCACGCATGCGTGGGCATGTGCACGGGCGTATGCATGTATGAACAGCATATATATTAGTATGTCCTCTTGTTGTTAACTATGTTGACCTAGAGTGAAAAAATTCTTATTCGATATTCGGATTCACTCAGTTTGATGGGTGTGACTGGGACTTGGCAACTAAAACTGCTCCTAGATAGAAAAAAACAGAAACAGAAACAACAAAACACTACACTGAAGAAAACAGGGCTGAAAATATGGCAACTTGTGGTATCATGATCAACACAGTAGAGAAGTTATTTCTGTCATTTGGTGAGCAGATTAAAAAGTGACATTGGCAAACAGTGTAGACCTAGATCAGACAACATAGAACGCAGCGTCTGATTAGGGTCTAAACTGCTTGCATTATGTACAGGATTTTCTATAAAAATACACTGACACCCATTCTACTGGACATGCACCTGTTAAAAAAAATAAGGTACATGAAGGAGAGTCAACTCGGCTTAAACAGGCTAATATAAGTCCCCCCGTCTCTGTCTCTCTACGTGGATGTATGTGTCTGTCTCTCTGCGTGCGTGTGTGTAATGTTAATTATCAAAGAAATATTATCTACTTACCAACTACTGATTATAGCAATTATGCTGTTCCTCTTGCTGTTGCTGTGGTGGAAGCGGCGATAGTGTTCACTCCAGGTAACGCTCCAGAATCGGTCAACAGAAATCAGAAGTATCGTGAATAAAGAAACAAATGTCATACCATAATCTAGGAATACCCATATGGCACAGATGAACCCACCAAATGGCCAATAACCAAGAATCATCTCTGTAGTGTGAAATACCATCCCCGTCATGCCAACAGAAAAATCTGTCACTGCAAGATTGACTACATAATAGTTGAAATTTGTGTGTAGTTTCTTGTTGACGAACACTGCCACAAGCACAAGCACGTTACCTAACATTGTCAGTAGTGCAATGATATATAACAGTATGCCTACTGAAATATCTACCCTCCAAGTTAAAAGAGGAGTATTAAGATCAGTCAAAGTGTTGTTAACAGTTGTATTATTCATCGTGGTTGTTTAATAATTAACAAAAGAAATACTCTTTTCAGCTCCTTAATAATTGCAAACTTGCTCCACTCTTTATTAACAAACAATACAGAAAAATACATCTAATGTTTTAAAAGTTATACCGTAACACATCTTTTTCTTTTATGGTTTGTTCTTAGGCTGTGTTTGTGAAATATTAAACAAACGTAACACTTGTAAATGTATCATCGAGATTCAAATACTTAAAGCATAAAACGACAGAAACTTCAGAAATATACTGTTGGAAGTATTAAAAAAAAAAAAACATTCTGAGAGGAATGACCCTTGAGAGCAATGAATTCACTCACAAGTCTGTTTAGCTTATTTCCTCAGTTCACAATAATGAGCAAGACAGTTTTTATAGCGCTTAAGAGTTTTTTTTTTCTATTGACTCCGTTAGACGGAATCATTATCTACTAATATAACCAGCTCTGATTCTATTATGATTTCATACAAAGTCGTCATTTGCTACTGATTTTTTCATTTCAGTCTTTCTCATATCTAATATGCTATCTGTAGCTGTATTCAGAGAGATTAATCACTTATTAATTTGCAGGTTATAAAACGTTTTTTCCTGCTCAACTGAGCTGAGCATGAAATTTTCTCTGCTAATAAATATGAAAACGCCAACAAAAGTTAGCATTTTCATATACAATAGCAGCGAAATTTTCATGCTCAACTGTGTTTAGCAAGTAAGAATTTGCAATTATTAGTAATTTGAGATTTCATCACGAAAACATACCTATATAATTTTGACCCCCTTAAACCCCACTTTTATATATAGTAAAACTGGGGTTTACAGGGGTATACATTATTTTTCTTATTTCTGCTCAAAAACATAGATTCTGGGTACTCGTTAAAACCGTCTGATCGAGGCGGTTCTAACGAGTACCCACAATCTATGTTTTGAGCAGAAATATGAAAAATATCAGAATTTTTTATCTGAAAATTTTCATTCCTTAATGGTAAAATTTTCAGCATATTTGAATAGGCATGTTTTCGTAATGATTAGCAGGACTTTCATCTTGGTTGAGCATGAAAAGCATTTTCTAACCTCGGGGCCTAATGAAGTCAAAAAGTGTCTTCAAAGATATGGGGAATGCTTAGCCTGTGCATGCGTAGTTTGATTAGAGCATTTGATATACAAATCTATACTTAATTGTAGAATTAAATGTTTATGTACGCGGACAGTCAAATCTCTGATCAGATAAAAAGATCTACAACTTGGCAAACGGCTATTACTCATTACAGATTCTTTATCTATACACCATGGCCAATGTTTAAAGTTGTACGAAATAACATCTATAATTCAGTGTTGAACCTGACCGCGAGCAGCAAAGATCCCGACCAGGCTGTGCAGATATTTGCTGCTTGCCAAAACATGTTCTAGCCCATGCCTGGATCATATAACACAAATATAAGCGAAGATAGCCAGGAAATGTCATAATGACGAAACACAGCCTTCCCGAGACAACAGAAGACGAAGAGATGAAACAATGGGAAACACAGACAACTTCGGAATGGGGCTGAAACCAGCTTATTCGCGCGAAACCGCACCCTTTACTTCTTATCTTGTTCAAAATTACAAACATACGTTCCGTCCGCCCAGGACTTCTATGCCTCGCCAGTGAAGCATCACAGTGAGACACACATAAGCATCTTTGGTTCTAAAGGTATGTTTTAGAATTTTATTTTACTTCACTTCAGCTGGTGTAAAGTGTTCTGTGGCGGCCGTAAAATGTCTCACTTTGAAATTTGAATAATGTTTAATCGAATTTCTAGTGGAACCACAGTAACTACAAGATAACTCTTATCTTTGTACAAGTACTTTTGCATTGTATCTATAATGTCATATATTTGCCTTATTTTCTTGCATTGTATTGTATGACGTTACGTTATTAGCGTTAAGCAACGCATGGTTAGTATGCAACGTTAACGGTTTAACTCCTGAAGATATGTTAAAGCAGTTAAACCGGTAGAAAATAACAAAATAAATTAGAAGTACCTGTGAAATCGGACTTGGTTGTATTGTATATTATAGTATTTCCTTGTATACGGATATTTTCTTGGATATATATGAGAGAGAGAGAGAGAGAGAGAGAGAGAGAGAGAGAGAAAGAGAGAGCCTTTGATTACAATTGTAACCGGTTTCACTATTACAAAGAACATCAGGAAGATACAATCATTATGAGAAAATTACGTCGGCATCACGGTAACGACGTACTTAAAAATATTTGCGGTATAAAAATAACGTCGCGAATATATTTAAATAACTTTCAGTTACTATTCCATAACGTCCGATTCAGTTTTTGGTTGAAACAGTCCTATGAGATACGTCTCTTTATATAATTGCGTTATCTCTTTAGTTTTGTACAAAGGGTGTACTTCCTATTGAATAGCAAAGTCCTTAGCACGCTTAACAATACAATCATTAATGTATAGGTGTCTGACGTTTATCTGTCTGATTTGTTACCTGTGTATTGTCATGTGATGTCGCCTATTTACTTTTCTTTGCAACCACGATACTGCATCACATAAATTAGATTCTTTATATCAAATTTCATATTTGTTGTAGCTTTGAACGTCTTACCACAGAAGAGTTTTTCCCAAACAGAAGCAGTAACTTAAGTGTCTTATGTAGCATTAAGTCAAGGAACAGACACAGATGTCCTGAAAAGGGAAGGGATGCAGAGTGTTCATGAAATTGGCACAGTTAAGATGGACAGGCCATGTTACCAGATTGCCTGATGAACGTTTGCCAAAGAAAATTATCTATGGAGAACTACAAGTCGGAAAACGTTCCCATGGTAGTCAGGGAAATCGAAACAAGAACACCCTCATAGCCTCTCTTAAAGATTTCAACATAAAAACAGAGTAGTGGGCACAGATTGCACAGGATCGAGGAAAGTGGCGAGGCCTCATAAGAAGGGCTGCTGGTGAATACGAAGCAAAAAAAAAACAAAAAAACAACGAAGCCGAGCAGAAACGTGCGCAGCGGAAAGCCAGAGCTAAGGCATCACCAACAGAGCTTTCTTCCTCAGACCTCTCTTGTTCTATCTGCAACAGGCAGTTTAAAACTAAGATTTGTCTTATCAACCGTCTTAGAACACACTTGCATTTGATTAGGATTGGTCTTTGTCAGTAATGACAGACGAGCGATACATATATTTCCCAAACATAATGTACTGACAAATTCCACAGTTTGGGCGATTGCATCTGTACCTGGTGGAGTCTTCATAATTATCATTAAACCTGACATGAGTAATCCTATTTGACTTTTTAGATTCATAAACTACGTTTTTCTAAATTTATCGCCGCCATGCTGAAATAATGTCCAAATATAACGTTGGTTTGAAAACACTTCTGCATGACGGTCTATCTGAAACTGAATTTTAATTGTAGCATATCCTGGGTATCTTCGTGTATCTTCTGGACGGAACGTTTACAATGTAAAAACAGTTTCGTTTCTCAAATTTTCGTTGTTAATATACGCATAGGTATTGACCAATTGAGATTCAGTAATGGATCTGGATCTTGACTATCATAAGAATTAGCTTTGCAAAGCTGAATGTCGCTAGGATATTTTTTTATCCAATTGTTCAAATATATATACGCTCAGAAAGAGCCGCAACCACAGATTGCAGTAAAACCTGACACCGAGAGAAAGAGCAAATAGCTCTCAGAAGAAATAACCTATGATTACAGAGCCAAGACACCCGAGTGCATCACTAAGCTGTTAGATGACCTGAAGTGAGAGCATCTTGGGGCAGGCAGAGACAATGAAAGACCATTAGGAAAACACGCCTATTCAAATATATTGAAAAATTTACCACCAAAAAATGAAAATTTTCAGATAAAAATTCTGATATTTTTCATATTTCTGCTCAAAACATAGATTGTGGGTACTCGTTAGAACCGCCTCGGCGAGGCGGTTCTAACGAGTACCCACAATCTATGTTTTTAAGCAGATATAAGAAAATAATGAATACCCCTGTAAACCCCAGTTTTACTATATAAAAGTGGGGTTCAAGGGGGTCAACATTATATAGACATGTTCTCGTGATGTCAGCAGAAAGATATATGTACGTCAGTGACAGCCGCACCAGATGACTATCCAAGTTCTTTCAGCAGAGCAAAACAGATACCACATATTCTAACCCATTTTGTTCAGTTGAAGACTGTAACATACTATCATCAAGACTAGTGTCAGCAGCCTTACGAGAGGAATTCATGTCCCACCTCCAGGCCGAATGCGTAAAAACCACACCAGAGACAGCAGTATACAAAGTTTTATCAGAATCTAAAACTTTTAAACACGTACATGTTCTGAAGATATCCGGATCACCATCATTCTACCTTGCAGAGCTAATTACGGCCTGATCTATGAAGATCCAAGCTTTATATTCTGAAGTAGAAGAAGCGACGTCACAAAACAGCACTATAACGAAAAAGGAAGGAACAAATCAAAGAGGAACTGCAAGAGGATACCGCCTTGGGATGACAAAAGCCAAAAGCTGGGTTTACAAGCTCTCAACCCTCGCCCTTAATTCCGATGCAGTTCCAGCTGCTTAAACTTGTTCAGCCCGCGAAGGGTCTGATTCCCATAGTCCCCGAAAGTCTAAAAATCTGGTTCCCATAGTCTGTAATGAATTAGATAATTAAGTAATTGCGGTCATGGTACCAAAGCCGTATTATTAATTGAGAAATTATTTAAGTGTTCGACGACAAAATAAAACAAAAAATGTTTGCAAAATTCATGCCTTGTTGTAGAAGTTTAGCAGAGTTAATAAGGAACTCAGGAACTAATACAATTAGATCCACATCAAGCCCCCAACACCAAAAGGAAAGACAGATAAATACAATAAAGCAGCCACAAAATAACCAGATGGCAAGCAGAGTTGGTAAATCTTTCCCAAAAAGGTGGACACGTGTTACCCAAACTTAACTGAATATATAGTCAACTTACATAATTCTACAAAGAAAAACATTAGAAAGTGAAACACTACATAACAATAAACAAAAAGTACCACAATAAAAGTACCGCCTTGGAATGGTCAGTAATGAATTACTAAGGGAGCTTAAACTAGCTTTACAGGATCCTAACCCTCGCACTCAGCTTGTATATTAGTAAAACCATACATTTGTTTAGTTCGTGTGGTAACATTTATTACGGCTTTTTAAAGTCACTTATGATACTAGATGCTCTTGAAAAAACGAATAAGAAGTCCTTTGTGGGACGTTATAAAAGTCCAGGGAGTATCCAAATATTCTCTTTTGAGATAAATCTGCATTACAGGCAAATATACAGTTAGCTGTTGATAAAATTAAACCAAAAAATTAAATATTAGTAACAGAAGAAAAAGCTTTTAGTGTCTTTAGCAAGCTTTATCACCACTTCTTCAAAATACATACGTACCTAGAAATTGAATTAAGCGCTTCAATAACATTGGCTTGAATTTCTGCAGAGCGAAACAACAAAGAAATAAAAGAACAGAAACAATACCGCAAAACCACCCCAATTCACTTGTATAATTGGTATTAAACGCTAAAGTATTTATTGCTTATTTATGAGAGTTCATTCTTAGCAAGATGATTGAAACGGCAACGGCGTTTGTTCGGTTGGTGCTTGTTTAGATTTGTCGGTTTCCTCTTCCTCTTCAGGTCTGGGAAGGGCTGCGATTTGTGATTGTGGCACTCCCTGGACTTTTCTCTTACCTTTTTTTAAGAATGTTTTATATCAGTGTCAAATACCTTACACAAGCTATCGCCCTCTTGAAATGTTATTGCAAATCATAATATTTATAATAAAGGCTCAAATGAGCGGCAAAAAAAAAAAAAAAAAACCCTCAAAGCAAGTAATTTTAAAGGAAAAGTACATTAAATAATAATCAAAATAGAATACAAAAACCCTGTTAAAGTAGAAGTTTTTGTGAAAATGTATGAAAATCGAAATTGGACTTAGAAGATTAAGGATATGTTGTCATCGTTTGGTATGAGTTAGTCAAGTCATAACCATCTAATTATATATGGAAAATATAAATAAAACAATGCAACAGAACTACGGACAAACGGAATCCTCCTACTACAATGTCACCGCTTCGCTAGCGATTTGGAACAATAGTAAAGACGATGTTCGGGAAGCAGAACAAGTAGAGGCCATAGCCTATTAATGACACTAAGGTAAATATACTATGACGGATACGTAGCACAAACACCACCTAAAGTAAATCAACCAACTCTCTCTTGCGCGACAAGGTTTTATTAAGTCTCTTTATATACAGCAATGAAGTTTGCAAAGCTGAATAAAGTTTTGCTTTGTGCTAGGCATTCAGTTTTAACTGGTGTAATGGGCCAATGAGTATGTCGATAATCTTAAATGTCTTCATGTTTTCAATGCAGTTAGCATGGGTTCGAATCACATTTATAACTGTCATTTAATCTAATATATATATATATATATATATATATATATATATATATATATATATATATATATATATATATATATATATATATCTGTGGACGTTATAGTGTGTGTGTCAATTGCTCTCAAGGCTTAGTAGTTTTAGAATCTATTATCTTCATTAAGCCAGTGTGTCCCAGTACTTTACTTTAATGTAGTTTAATTATTCGTATCCTTTGTGACCAATGGGCTGTTTTCGGGAAATCTGAAGATGCATATGTATGTATTTGTCGAAGTCCAAATAGGAAGTTAGCCAGATCTGGAATCTTGTAGGCCACATAGGAGTTCTTATTTAGACCATTTCATTTTCCAGAAGATCGTTTCTCTCCCAAGTAATTTCATAACTGTACATGCTGTACACATAAAAAATGCTTTAGTGGTTAATGAAATTGGCACTTTAAATGCCTCTGTTGTACCTATTCAACTAGTGATAGCAGTTAGCTTTTATTAGTTGAAAATGTTCTTGGTTGGAGATGATAAAGTTATAAACTTGAACTCATTAAAGCCCTCCAACACACACACACACACACACACACACACACACACACACACACACACACTGTAGTTTTTCTACTAACCCTTCCAAGGTGGTTCTTCTGTTGTCGTTCTTATTTTTTTAATGCGTCTGTGGGTTCCATATGTGGCGTTTGTGTTGTCCTTATTTGTTACCTATCTCTCCTTCAGTTGGTGCCTCGGGAGGACTGTTCTTCGTGGTTATTGCATTTTCTGGGTGCTTCAATGAAATTTTTTCATTGTCTTTGAAATACCTGACATGGACGTAAGACATAAAAATATAATCATGAAGACAGAGAACATAGTCAGACAGCTGATTTGCTTATTAGTAGTGAGGAAATCATTGACAATGAATAAAAATTCTAGGCAGATTCCGGATTTGGCTAAATTCTTATTTTGACTACAACATATTCATTGTTTTGCATTGTCATTACTTTTAGAACCTATGTACCTTCAATACAGCTGTCTGACTGCAATATGGCGGATTGGAAACGTCTCATCGTACTTCTCGATAATGTAGTTTATATTTTCCTATCGTTTGTGATCATTTAGCCTTTTCCGAGAACATTGAAACTGTATATGAGCGTCACGGATGAGGCCTTATTGACCAAAGATAGTTAAACTTAACATGGTCCTGTTTGTGGTTTTCTTGAGTTCTGGCTTCAAATTGTAATTTGGCGTTTTGCTTTGTTTCATCACAGTGTGTGACTATATGTATCTCATTGTGATGTTTAACATATAAGGTAGAGGACACCTATGCGGGCTGAAAAAAATGTAATATGGAGCTGCATCAAAATTGAGGTTGAGGTTTCGCGTGAATAAAACAGATTTTAAGCCGCCCCCCCCCCCCCCCCCCCCGCCCCACTAATATGGTGTTTTTATTATACGTGTTTCACTGGGACGTTTCACGTATGAGGTAGAGAACCACTTTGCAAAACGAATATATATTTGTAATTTGGAGGTGCATCAGAATTAAGGGTGATGCTTCTCGTAAGTAAACTGGTTTAAGCCCCCCCCCCCCCACCACCACACGCACAAACACACACATGTGGTTTTACTACTGAACGTTCCAAGATGGTTCTTGTGATGCAGTGTGTCTGTTTCTGCGTCTGTGGCTTCATATGTGGCGTTTTTATGTCCGTATTTGTTCCTCAACCCTCCTCCTTTTTGTGACTTGGGAGGGCTGTGCGTCGTAATTATGGCATTACCTGGGTATCTTCAATTAAATTTATATTTGTGCGTCAGTGGCTTCATATAGAGTGTTTGTTTTTGTCATTGTCTTTTTCTTTATCTCTCCTTCTTTATGTACATCGGGAAGGCTGTGACTGTACATAGCATTTCCTAGGTATCTTCACATATTTTTGTGAGTATGTTCATGCTCTCTGATGTCATTCCTTTAAGTATCTATTTATATTTACTAGAGCTGATATTAATGATTTGTGAAGGCGGTGAAAACGCCTCCCCATATTTTGATTGTGTGTCGCTTGTGATTATTAAGCTCATTCAGGGATTTTTGAAAATTTTTAGTCTAAAACTAGCAAATGTCCCAGAAAACTTGACATTTTAGTTTTTTTTTTTAATCTTTTTTTTTTGAGTACGTTCATTGCCTTCAATGGTATATGAGAAGCTATTCCTTTTAGAACGAATTTAACCTCTAGTGCTTTTTACTACCGACCGTTCTAAGGCGGTGGTTCTTAAAGTGTTCGTATTGATGAGGTTTTGTAATTCATTTATATTTTTGTGGCTGTTCGGTGCGGGAGACTTTGTCATTTTAGTTTGGTGGATCCTATCCGGCACTGCAATCATCTCGTTGGGGACGAGGCAACTGGTTGCTTTACTTGCGTTGCATTATGAAAAAAAAGGTAAGTGATAAGTCCAGGGAGTGCCACAATCACAAACCGCAGCCCTTCCCAGACACCAAGAGGAAGAGGAAACCGACAAATCCAAACAAGCAAAACTGGCATCGGGACCCAGGGTGAAGTTTGCTAGCCGTAAAAGTGCTTTAAACCCCCCGGTGGTCTACTCTACTGACCGTTCTAAGGCGGTGGTCCCGGTGTTGGTCTTACTCTTTGTTGGTTTGTGGTTTATTCTTCGAGGCAATTTGTTTTATGTCTTACCTTGTGTCATTTTGTTCTTGTTTTTTTTTTCAGTCCTTTTAGCATTGCGATTACCTCGCTTGGGGAAGAGAGAGCTAATCTTAGTGCTTTTCGTACGTTTGTTTGATTTGTGCTCGTTTGGATTTGTCGGTTTCCTCTTCCTCTTGGTGTCTAGTAAGGGCTGCAGTTTGTGATTGTGGCACTCCCTGGACTTTTCTCTTATCTTTTTTTGTAACGTCGGTGCTGTACGTCGTAGTTAGTTCCTCTTCCTCTTGGAGTGATTGTTAGACTATGTTCTGTGATTGAGCGATTTCCCGGTCATCTTCTTAGTAATCTTCTCAGTGAGAATTTCTCCCCGGTACATTTGGCCTGATATTGCTGAAATAAATCTCTTCTTTGGTCAGGAATGTTTATATATATTTCAGTTATTCATATGTTCTTCTTCCATTACATTTCTACATTTAACTTTTTCCTATATAAACAATCTAATAAAAAAAAGATGTAACAACATAGCAGCCGCGTCAGAAAACAAATTTTTATCACTTGCGAAAACAACGAAGAGCGCCGACCAAAATACAAATTCATTGTCTAAGCCATAGCTGAGCGCACACATCACATTAAACTGTACATTGTTGTTCCAATGACGTGCTTCAGAGATCGCTGTATCAGCAAATTTAACAGAAGAAACACAAATGTCATGTTTTATTTTCCTAGAAAATAGTGTCCATGCAAATTGTCTCCTGAGAAGACAATTTTTCATGTAATTTCAAAGCCTACTTTCTGAGTAAAGTAAGCAAAATATTTCACAATGTCGTAAGCTAAAACTTGTGCCCAGCATGCTTAGTTTTTACTTTTTCCTACTTTTCCGCCTTACCGTATTTACCCTAAGTTTTTGGACACCTACAGTCATTTTTATACTTGACTTAAAAGTTCAAACAGTCCATTACATTGCCTCTTCTTGTACCAACAATATGCTATTTGCTCAGGCCTGTTTATCATCATATAGTCGAACCTCGATAAATTAAACATCTTTGAGAACTTGTAAATTTGTTCGAGACATGGGTAGTTCGACCCACTAAGTATTTATAGCACCAGATCAGGAGGCAAATGGAGATAATTTAGGGATGTCTTTTCGCTCTTCTGTATAATAATGATATGTTGAGTGTCTCATTTTCCTGGTCTTTTTTTTTTTATCACTGAACCAATTCCGGGATCCTAGCCAGTACAGCAATCGTTATTAAGAATGAAGCCCTATTAGGTCTAAATTCACTTAGATAAATATATCGGCATATTATATTACGTAAAGAGCTCATTATGCTTTCAGAGGTCATTCCTTATATAATAGATTTACCTTCACTGCATCTAACGTTAATGTCGTGTCTGGTGGCCGAAATACGTCTCCCAGCACATCACTGTAGTGAAGTGATTTATACAGATATGCTCCAATATTACATATTTACATTCTTTATGACAACGAATTCAGTTTAACATCGAAATATTAGGCAACAAATGCTGACGTTATAAAGTGGGTCCAATTATTATTTTCTACATAACAGCTTTTTAAATGTCCGTCTAAACTCTGGTGTACTGATATAGTACAGGAATGGATTAATAGTAGAATTGCAATAAGATGTCCAGAAAACTAGTTCATAGACGTCACGTGATATACAAAATGGGCATACTGAACTGATAATAAACACGAAATGAAACGGGATCCAGGTAACAGCATAGCCTACTACTACATAGGTCAGTGTCACAAAAACGGCTCTATCACGTTTTTGTCTGCGTTCTGTGTCCGACTGTACATTTTGCACAGATTCGTGAACATCCTCGTTACGTTGTCGTGAGGATGTTGATGATGATCGCTTCTCCAGGTTACCTGTTATCTGTTGTGATAAGGGTAATGACGTAGATATTTGCGATGTACTTACGTGTGCCTTTTGCGTACACACTCTAGTGGTGCTTTTATTGTCCGCATTAATTTCTGAAACATCTATTTCATGAATTCTTGCACCGCCTTCAGATGCCATTATCCGTCCACGCTTACGCATAAAAATAAAAACCTTGAGGTAACAGAACAGCATCAGAATACAGGAACCTTCGTATCCTAAGGTTGCCATAATGATGACAAAGCCTGTGTTTAAGGATGGATCCCACATACATTCTCCCGGTTTGGCGTTGTGTATGCGATCGTAGATACAAGCAGGCAGCCATAAAGCTACCATGAACAGCCTAAAATAGAATAGAAAAAAATAAAGAAATGATTACCTATTTCATGCAGTTAAGAGGACAGACTCAACCATATATCAGTGTCCATCTCTAAATGGCAATTACTATATGTTACTTAGATGCAATTTCATTATGTCATATATCAAATACAAGCTCATAAACTGAATTGTATTGTGTTATTAAATGAAATATAAATATTATGACTTTATCAAACTTTTGAATTCAGATTTTTTGTTATCGTGAAATTCAAAAGTACCATTTCTATAACATACACACACATAAATATATATATAACAATGTATATATATACATGTGTATGTATATGTATATATATATATATATATATATATATATATATATATAACAATGTGCCACAGACTTTTGCTAAAGTTTCTCAAAAGAAAGGAATAACAATATGATCGAACAAAACTTTCTTTAAAAATACAAATGATGTAAAAAAGATAAGAGAACAGTCTAGGGAGTGCCACAATCACAAGTCGCAGCCCTTCCCAGACACCAAGAGGAAGAGAAAACAGACAAAACCAAACAAGCGCAAATCTAACAAACGTACGAAAAGCACTAAGATTAACACTCTCTTCCCCAAGCGTGGTAATTGCAATGCTAAAAGGACTGAAAAAACACAAGAACCAAATACCATAAGGCGACTAAAAAAAATCGCCTCGTAGAATATACCACAAAGCAACAAAGAGTAAGACTTAAACCGGGACCACAGCCTTAAAACGGTCAGTAGAATAAACCACTGGGGATTTTAAAGCACGTTTACAGCCGGCCAACTTCAGCCTGGGTTCCGATGCTACACTTACCACAGAAATACATAAAAATTCGGTTCGCATAAAGGCTCCCAACTCAGTCAATGCATCAAAGCGAAAACATAAAATTCAAATTAATCACTAATGACTAATTCTGCTTTATGCCAGAGTAAATGAAAACCAATAGTTGAACCAATAGTACCCCTAAAATCCCGCTATTGCAAAACACAGCCATCCCGAGGAAGGAAGAAAAGAGATTACTGTCCTTCAGCATCTCTCGGAAAGAGGTGTTTTTTTTTTGTTTTTTTTTTTTTTGTTGTTGTTTTTTTATTTTTTATTTTTTATTTTATTTTATTTTTTTATTTTATTTATTTTTTTTTTTTGCTTGGCGTTTTATTTAAATTTACAGCCAAAATTTGGTCTGACCTATGCCATATTTTTTTATAGAAAAGTGATTTTTTTTTTTTGAATGTTTGACTCAGAAATTAGTTTTTAGTTTTCTTTATTGAATTTGAATTATTGATGTTTCACAACAATATTATGAAAATTTCAGAAAAAAAAAAAAAAAAAAAAAAAAAAAAATGAACAAGCGAAACTTGTTGAAAATCTGCATCCAAGTTACCTACCCTACAGATTTTGCTGCATAATTGCATTCAGTTTTAAATTGTAGATAAATCTAACTTTTCGGAGCAATTCAGAAAACTTATTAACCGTTATAAAAGAATTGGCTATAGCCTGGATATTATGCGGCAGACTGCATTCCTAGTTGTCAACCCAATCATTGTTGACGGCTATGCTTCACTCTTTAATTGCACGACGGCGGTTCGGGCCTCAGACTCAATGACGGCCTCTTCGTAAAACTTTAACCAGTGGGATGGGGCTTGACGATATGTCTTGGCTTGGCCCGCCGTGATTCAACTATTGGTTTTCATTTACTATGGCATACAATAGAATTAGCCAGGAGTACCCGTCTTTGTTTATTATAGTAATAAATTTGATTTTTATGTTTTCGCTTTGATGCATTGACTGAGTTGGGAGCCTTTATGCGAACCGAATTTTTTATGTATTTCTGTATTAAGAGTAGCATCGGGACCCAGGGTGGTTAGCTAGCTGTAAAAGTGCTTTAAACCCCCCGGTGGTTTGCTCTACTGACCGTTCTAAGGCGGTCGTCCCGGTGTTAGTCTTACTTTTTGTTGCTTTGTGGTTTATTCTACGAGGCGATTTGTTGTATGTATTTCCGTGTGTGCATTTTGTTCTTGTGTTTTTCAGTCCTTTTAGTATTGCGATTACCTCGCTTGGGGAAGAGAGAGTGCTTTTCGTACGTTTGTTCGGTTTGTGCTTGTTTAGATTTGTCGGTTTCCTCTTCCTCTTGGGGTCTGGGAAGGGCTGCGGTTTGTGATTGTGGCACTCCCTGGACTTTTCTCTTACGTTTTTTTTAATATGAGAAAAAGTGACAATATTTGATTTTTTAAAAAAAAAACAAATGAAAAAAAAAAATTTGTGTATAGGTAGTTACGACAAGTAGTTCTGCATTAAATCATGACAAAAGTTTGCAAAGTTACTTCTTATTTACAGAACGCCAAGCAAAAAACTACATTCTGAAAGATGCCGAAAACACAGTAGGAGCAAACATTGAAGTCACACACAACAGAGAAAGATAATACTATTCTGTATCAAGACCAGAGTTTAAAGAGCATGTGTATTAGTAATTATGCAAATTGGACGATAAATAAAAGAGCTGAATAACATCGAAGAATAGTACCCATACACATTTTCAACTAAAACCTTTTCGCTGTCATTGGAAAGCTCTTTCTTTCAAGACTGAAAAAGATGACTCAACATGTCTTTTCCAAGTACCAGTCAGTACTATGCAAACGGTCAGATATATATGTGCAATTTGGCTAGGTTTTACCGATTAACAATCAAGAATGCTTTAAAATGTGCATCTTCCACTGACACATTTACAGCGGACAGAAATTATTCCCCATTGTTAAGCATGAAACACAATGACTACCTTATTACTTAACATTACTTATTAGTAACATTACTTATTACTTATTAGTTACAGACCAATATATTATTTCAAGATGCAATAAGGGAGTTTATGGCAATTACCTCCAGCTAGTAGTCAACTTCTTATTCCAGTATGTAACAGTGACCACTGAATGTTTTATGGTACAAACGACAAGAAAATAGATACTACTATTTACTGTTAAATTTAAATTTCTTTTAACTGTAAGCTCATTATACCAGACAAAATGTAAGGTACTGATTGGCTAGAATATATATATATATAAAAAGTATTTTTGTTTCCACATTCGGGTTAAATCTAAAAGTATCCTTAATATGTTTACTTTTCGACACTTTCAGTATTTATTCACAGCGCCATATTTGCATTTACAATAAGAAGGCCGCGTCAAGGAAACATGTCTTCGAAAACATGTGACAAAGGTACACATTTGAAAATCGTTCTGTGTTATTCACAGATACATTAGGGCGTTTGTCGATAATATGGTGCCATCTCTCTTACATAATTTGATGATTTTCTTTCCCGTATTTTATGTAGTCACCACAGCAATTTTTATGAAAAAATATAAGTGAAGATACCAGGAAATTTCACAATCACAAAACCATCATGAAAACATGCCTATATAATTTTAATCCTCTTAAACCCCACTTTTATATAATAAAACTTGGGTTTACAGGGATATACATTATTTTTCTTATTTCTGCTCAAAAACATAGATTGTGTACTCGTTAGAACCGCCTCACCGAGGCGGTTCTAACGAGTACTCACATCTATGTTTTGAGCAGAAATATGAAAAATATCAGTTTTTTTTTTATCTGAAAATTTTCAGCTTTTGGAGGTGAAATTTTTTGTACATTTGAAAAGGCGTGTAATGAAGGAGTTTCTTTTTATCTGAAAATTTTCCCTTTTTTGTGGTGAAATTTTCAATATATTTGAAAAGGCGTGTTTTCTTAATGCAAGGCCTTCCCAAAATACCAAAAAAAGGAGAGATGAGGAACAAGTAATGGCGAAACAAACGTTACATATGAAACCACCTACGCATGAACAAAGAAGAACTGCAACAGAGGAACCACCGTGTAACGGTCAGTATAAACCTTCTTAGGGGCTTAAATCTGTTTTACTCGCGCGAAATCTCACCCTTACTTCTGGTGGAGCTCCAAATTACAAATATATTTTCGGTCCGCACAGGGTTCCTTGGCCTCATCTGTGAAACATCACAGCGAAACACATATAATCAAAACAACTGTGAAAAAGCAAATGGATCAATGGGGATCCGAAGCCACAACACAAAAAAACAACAAATAGGACCGTGATGTGCCCGATCTAGGACAATGATAGTCAGGCGACAACAATCTGAAACAAACTGAGGAGGGTGCCGTCATTTAGACTGAGGACACCACTCCCTCCCCTCACCCCCTCCCCCCCCCCCTCCACACACACACACACGCCGTCCCGCTGTGCAATTAAAAAGGAAAGCAGCGTTACAAACCATGATTGGGTAACAACCATGCATGCAGTTTGCCGCAAATATCCATATTATAACCTTTTAAGTCAAATCAGTGGCTTTAATAATCGGAATAAACTTTTAACTGCTTAATGTCTTAAATCATATTCTTCGAACAACATTTGCTAAGTTTTGTCGCGATCATTGATGAACTAATTTGCTTATACTAGATTGCGCTGTCGATCAACCGCCATCGCGTGGAGGGAGGCGTTCACAATAATATTCTAATGTTTTTTTTTTTTGTGTGTGTTTTTTTGTTTTTTTTTGTGTGTGTATGTGTGTTTTTAAGCGTGGGGATAATAGCAGTTATCGGAAAAGATGGCTATGACGTCATCGCAAATCGTACAGATAATTTCAGGGGTACAGAGGAGATGGGCATTCAAAGGAAATGTGCGGAAATAAGGCTATAAAGACGAACAATACGGTTAAACAGTATAATTTTCTAGCAGCAAGAAACATACAATGACTAAATTATGAGTGCAGGATGCAAAATTCTGAATAATAAAAGAAATTATATTTATTTTAAAATAAGGTCCTAGTAGTTTGCACTGTCAGTGTCATTTTCTAATTAACGCAAACTTTCTATTTAACAATATCCTTTATCAAAATTGGAAGATTTTTTTTTCTTCTTTTTTTTTAACTTCTGTTTTTCGGGCGCACAGTAGTTTTAGTACCAAAGAGCAGATTAAGAGGACATATAATACCTATTGGTATGAATACGGATAACTGACCATTTCAAACTGGTGTTTATCAACTAACACACATATTTGAGTTAATTTTGTTTGGTTGGTTTACGGCAGTGTTCGACTGTATAAACTTCGAAAGGTCTAATTCTGTGCGTATTTTCACCTGGGGGGACTTTTCTTGTTTTTTTAAAGAATACTGAGCCATTGCGCGTCCAGAAACTATGTACAGGGTTTACATCTTTATCTTTACTTAGACGTTTTACCTCATTAACTGATTGAAGTAAATCAAAGTTAAACTTGGTTAAATCTTCATTTATGTATATTTTCATGGGGTAACCTTTCAAGTTTTTCTTGTTCATGAAGACTTTCCGTTTCGATTCATAGCGCATGAACTTAACCAAAATCTGTTTCTTTTGCTTGCCAACAAAATGACATCTGTCAATGTCAGACGGATGGATCGCAGAAGGATCTGCTGATGTGTTAACCTTCAGCACTACTGAATTTGTGAACCTTGTTATATGTTCTGTGAGGGCCTGTTCAGAATCTATATTATCAGGCACAAATAAATTATATAATCTCAATGAATATCTGCGACTATACTGCTCTAAGTCATTTTTCTCGAGCGTTAGGTTCTCAAAATTAGATGTTAAGTGTTTAATTTCACATCCAAGAGATTTCAGTTCCTCTTCCAGACCATGTTTTCAGATTTAGTAGCTTTTTTCTGTGCTTCAATAGTAGCTGACTGAGACTGAATGGTAGCAACAAGTTTTTCATTGTTATCTAATAAGGGATTCACAATGGATTCTTGTTAGGCTTTCACAGCTGCAGCAATACTTTGTTGGATGAAGGGAGTCAATATTCCAGATAAGATGGGTGCGATCTCGCCCACAAAATCCGCATCCTCAAAGGTCTTAGTAACCATGTTAGAAAACGAAGACCTGCCTAAATTGCTTTTATCTGGCAGCGAACTAGAATTTTGTTTTTTTGAGTAGAAGAGTACCTTCATCACCCGATGAACCATGTTCTGCAAATTTCCTTTTTGAGATTGGAGATGTGACTACCTGCATCTCTGAGAAGACGTTCAAATCACACGACTTGGGCAAGGAGAGATCTTCAGACGTAGTATTGCACGCCATGATTTATGCAACGTTTTTATATTACAAGAGTGTTTATAGCACAAATATGGTAATGCGTTTTGAATAGGCAGCAAACACACTCAGCACGTTAGATGTAAACATAGCACAGATCACGTGCAATTGGAGAGTATAATAAAGGGTATCAAAATAATTGACCATATGCAGTCCTCAATCTTCCTTTCTATTTATTTCTCCATGTTATTGTCAAATATCTAAAATAGTACCTTTATGTATGGCCTATTCTGTAAATACCACAAGTGCTTCATATAACATATACCAGCTTTCCACTTCACTTTCCCTAACTGTTTTGTACCCTCGCCCGTGTAAGATTTTAAGGTCCCTTTTCACATGACATGATAAAGCGTTACAACGCAAACAACAAATTTTCTTTCGGAAAACACATTACACAAAAACAATTCCTCATCCGAGAGCAGGACCAAATATATTTATTATTAGGCTATTTTTCCTTTTGCCGGTTAGTAATTACTGGTTCATAGTCCAAAACGTCCAAATTTCCAAGAAATTCAAGGAGAACATTCACTCGCGACCACTCACGAAAGGCGACATTTTTCCCCCATCAGCTACCCTGACGGCACCGATAACGGCCCGCTATAGATTTATAAAGAATGCCTACCGGATATTTGACGACACGTTGGAATGTTAATTTCTAATACAACATAAAACCCGTCATTAGAAGGACCCTAAGATGTCACAAAACATAATACTGATGGCGTAAACATTCACGTGCATGTCTTTATTTAGAAAACACAGTTCGAAATTAGAATTTAATAAACACAGCTGCAACTGTAGACCACTTTAAATGTCCTTTATATTTAACAGACAATGCATCGTAGTCATGCAACTGAGTACACTAACCCTAATGCGTGATTAGGTTAGTTGTTATATCGACACAGACGTCATTTCAGTTATAAGGACAACATATTTAAATGCTCTTTCCCTCTCTCTCTTTCTCTCTCTGATACAAATATCTCGCTCTCTGGTTCTCTTCTTGAGTGTTTAATACAAATACAAATCTCTCGCTCTCTGGTTCTCTTCTTGAGTGTTTAATACAAATCTTCTACAAATCTCTCTCTCATGCTATCTTTTGGACCTTAGTCTCTCTCTCTCTCTCTCTCTCTGACTTTCTGAGTGTAAGCATTCGTGCAAGCGCGTGCTACAAAATACAGTCGACTCTCGTTTTCTCGAAGTCCAAAAGACTCTCTGAAATACTTCGAGATATCCATAGCTCGACATATCAGATTTACAGAATTGAAGAAAAAATAAATCAATTAATCACATTTCACAAATGAATATGTAATTTGACGCCTGAAGTTAGAGATATATTAAAATATTGTGAAAAGAGGAGAAATTCCTCCTTATAGGAGCAGTTTCTCCTCTTTTCTACAATATTTTGATTGCTGCTGTTAGATTTCCATGTTAAAACTCGGGCCAGATTTTCACTTTGAGATAAGCGATTATTCGAGATAAACGAGGTTGAGATAACGAGAGTCGACTGTATTTAATTTATATTTTAGGAAGTATTGTCTTCTTACCAACTACCAATAATAGCGATAATGCTATTCCTCTTGCTGTTTCTATGGTAAAAGCGGCGATAGTGTTCACTCCAAGTAACGCTCCAGAATCGGTCAACAGAAATAAGAAGTAACGTGAATACAGATTCAAATGTCAAAGAATAGTCAATGAATATCCAGACAGCGCAAATGATTTCGCCAAATGGCCAGTACCCAAGAATCATCTCCGTAGTGTGGAATAGCATCCCCGACATGCCAACAGAAAAATCTGTCACTGCAAGATTGACTACATAATAGTTGAAATTTGTCTGTAGTTTCTTATTAACGAAAACCGCCACAAGCACTAGTGCGTTACCTAACATAGTGACCAATGCTATGGTATATAACAGTATTCCTATAGAAATGTCTACTCTCCAAGTCAAATGAGGAGGACTTAGTTCAGTTAAAGTGTTGTTAACAGTTGTATTATTCATTATTTAATGATTAGAGGTAAAAAATACAATTTTCAGCTCTTACATGTCAACAAACATTCCACATTCTTAGTTAACAAAAAGTAAAAAAAAATTGCATTTAATCTTTTAAGGGAGTGGGAAATGATGCTCTTTCAGGGCAGACAACTTCTTCAAAACGTTTTTGTCTCCCTTCTGTAAAGGTGTTCACTCTAAAAGGAAACAATTGGGTGCAAATTCTTTCCTTTTAGAGTAGACTTCTGTTCAGAAGGGGTTAGTTTAGTAAAAAGTAAACAGGAGACAAAAGTTGTCTCCCTTGTTAACAATGGCGGAAAAATTCTACCAAGTGTACAGTCCCCTTTAAGCACATTTTTGTATTTTTGTTTTCTTTCACTGGGGTTGCAGTATCTGTTGTGTTTGCGATAAATTACAGACAATTCTGTTTATATACAAACATAACACTGAGCTGTACGATGCAAATATAACTTGCGTAAAATTACAGAAATTACAGAAAATTATCGTTTCAAGTATTAAGTCTCTCTAGCGGCTTCACTCTGTTCACTTTAAAATATGTGCAAGTCCGTTATCATAGACCCCAGGATTGTTTTCTGTCTATTCTCACAACCAAATGAATTATCTACTTATATTAGCGACTCCAATCTTTAGATTATAATACAGAAAGCGAGTCTAAGCGGAAAGACGACATTCGCTGCCTTTTCTTTCCCATTAAATCCTCTTTCATGTCTAATCGGCTGGCTGTAGCTATCCGAATCAAAACGAAACCTCCAGTTTCTTGAAGATACGATCGGAGAGGGCCCGTCTGTCAAACGAGCTGCGTCAAGCAAAAAAATGCCTTCGAACATGTGCAGAATGCGCAGGTATTCCAATCATCCTGCACATGCGCAGAGTATCATCCGGGCCTTTTAGCATCGTTCTTACATTCTGTAGTATCCAATGATTCTGTTAGCGGACAGTGGAGGCCCTGATCAAACTGTGACCCGAAGGTACATTTACGCTTGGTGGATTTCAAATGAGCCTGTCAAGTAAGATGTGCCTTCGACTATATACAGAAAGCTTAGAGTTAGATCATAATTTGCATCCGCTAGTCTGATTACAGTCGTGCTGCACATTAATAATGCACAACGTTGGAAAAAGACTCTTATGTCATGTGCGAACAGCGAAGATGCAGACGAGTCTGCACATCTATGTATTTTGATATAAGCAGTCTCTGTTCGTCATCACGAAAACATGCCTATATAATTTTGACCCCCTTAAACCCCAGTCTTATGTAGTAAAACTGGGGTTTATAGGGGTATACATTATTTTTCTAATTTCTGCTCAAAAGGATAGATTGTGGGTACTCGTTAGAACCGCCTCGTCGAGGCGGTTCTAACGAGTGCCCACAATCTTTGTTTTGAGCAGAAATATGAAAAATGTCAGAATATTTTATCTGAAATTTTTCATTTTTTGGTGGTAAAATTTCCAGTATGTTTGAATAGGCATGTTTTCGTAATGTCAACATATGCATACTACAGTATCCATTGATTCCGTAAGCGAACAGTAAAGGCCCAGATCACTAAGTTTGCTCGAATTCACAGGCTGATCTTGTCCGCACATTGCCGCAAATAAGGTCCCTTTCGTGCGTTACGTATTATTAATATATTCTGCAATGGAGTCGAATGATCCTGTGCGCGGAAAGTATAAGGATCTATCATGGTGTGGGGGTTAGAGAAAAATCCGTACCGAGGATCACACTCTGGCATCACGAGGCTTGCCGAGTGATGCCAGACCGTGATCGCGAGGGACGGATTTTTCTATCTACCCCTCACACCAATGATAGATTTTTTTCTTGCACATCTTTTATTTCTGAATGTAGAGTTTTAATAATGCAGTCACTTCGATCAAGAGAAAAACCACCTGACCATCCGTAAGCAGAACTTGGCTTTCCCAAATATGACCTGAGCTAGGCTCGAACCACAGCGGTGAGAAACCTAATGGATTAAGAGTCAGTAATGACGTCCTTACTTTCAGTGACGTAAACCTTAACATGACATTTATTACAACTAGTGCATATCAAACACGTGAGAAATCTCATTTTTTATGTTACCCTGGTAGGATAAACTTGGTAGATAGGAATTTCTATCCCAGGGTTAAATCCAGGATTTCCTTATCTGGTGTTCAAGAAAAAACAAACTCTGATAAGACTGTAGGATGTGCAAGCTAAGCTGGGTATTCGTTCTCTGCACGTGCTTCAGTAACATCTTTCACATGTCGTGGTTCAAAAACATTCTACAAAATAGGGGTGTTTTTATATAAAATACAGTCGAACGTCAATAACTCGAACATCTTCGGGACCATGGAATGTTTTCGATATATGGGTAGTTCGAGCCTCTGAATGTTAATCATGACGCCAGTCAGGAAGCAAATGGCAATAATTTAGGGATTTGTTTTCGATCTTCTAGACAATAACGGTATGTTGAGTGTACTCATTAGAATCGCCTCGATGAGGCGATTCTAATACTCATAGAATCGCTGCGATTCTGATCAGTACACATAGCATACAATTTTATGTTAAAATAAGAAAAATTCCTGAATTAGTTTCTTTTTTTCCTTGAGCTTTCGGAAGAATTTTGCAAGGAGTCAAAAACGAGTTCTAATTAGCCATGGTAAACGAGCCATCAGTGTTCGAGCTATTGAGGTTTGACTGTAGTATAGAAAATGTCCAGGAAGAACCTTAATTACAGAACATAGCCTACCAATGACACCAGAGGAAGAGCAAACCAAACATGGCAGACAGTACACATACTACATATACAAACCAACGAAAACAAAACAGTCAGCCTCCCTTCCCCAACGAGGTAATCATAATGCCAGACTGCATCTCATTACGAAAACATATCTATTCAAATATACTGAAAATTTTACCACCAAAACATGAAAAAGAAAATCAGATAAAAAATTCTGATGAAATATTTTTTTAATATTTCTGCTCAAAGCATAGATTGTGGGTACTCATTAGAACCGCCTCGCCGAGGCGGTTCTAACGAGTACCAACAATCTATATTTTTAGCAGAAATGAGAAAAATAATGTATACCCCTGTAAACCCAAGTTTTACTATATAAAAGTGGGGTTTAAGGGGGTCAAATTTATATAGGCATGTTTTCGTGATGTACTAAGCACAACAATAAAACCACAGACATGACAAACATGCAAAACGCCCCGCATCGAGCAACCACAATGCCACACAAAGAATAAAGACACATTTAAGTGAAGATACCCAGAAAAAGCCACGATCATGAAGCATACAGACAGAAGGAGAGACGAGGAATAAAATAAGGACAACACAAATGCCACATATGAAACCGCAGCTATACAAACAAAGAAGAACTGCAACAGAGAAACCACCTTGGAACGACCAGTTGGGAATTTACTAGGGGTGTGGGTGGGGTGGGGTGGGGGAGGAGGGGCTAGTTTTACTAACGCGAAACCTCACCCTTAGTTTTGACGCAGCTCCAATTTCCATCACGAAAACATACCAATACAATTTTGCCCCCTTAAACCCCACTTTTATATAGTAAAAGTGGGGTTTACGGGGGTATATATTATTTTTCTTATTTCTGCTCGAAAACGTAGATTGTGGGTACTCGTTAGAACCGCCTCGGCGAGGCGGTTCTTACGAGTACCCACAATCTATGTTTTGAGCAGGAATATGACAAAATATCAGAATTTTAATTTGAAAACTTTCAGTTTTTGGTGGTGACATGTCCACTATATTTGAATAGGCGTGTTTTCGTAATGCAAATTTATGTTCGGTCCCCATAGGGTTCTCTGCCTCATCTATGAATGAAACATCACAGTAAAGCACATATAATCAAAACCGCTGTGATATAAAAATGCAAAGAACTCAAGCATCACGAAAACACGCCTATATAATATTGATCCTCTTAAACCCCACTTTTGTATAGTAAAACTGGGGTTTACAGGGGTATACATTATTTTTCATATTTCTGCTCAAAACATAGATTGTGGGTACTCGTTAGAACCGCCTCGGCGAGGCGGTTCTAACGAGTACCCACAATCTATGTTTTGAGCAGAAATATGAAAAATATCAGAGTTTTTTATCTATTTTTTTTTTTAATTTTTGGAGGCGACATTTTCTATATATTAGAATAGGCATGTTTTCGTAATGGTGCGGTCTGAAGCCAGATCATAAGAATTTTGAATGACAATGATAAAATGCTATACATGCAGGTACTTTATGATAACAGTATCCTTGTTTAAAAAGATTAGCAGATAAAATTTTATTTCGATTATTAAAGTAGCTTACGTGACTAGAGACTGAGAAATAAATACATCGTATAATGTATCAGGAGGGACATCGCCATCCAACTAACAATTTCAAAATCAAAATCGTCCCGTTTGTCATAAATTTTAGTAGAGGTTTTGTCATTAAATATTGATAGCATTAAATCTGGAAACGGGTGCTTCGATGTCAGAGGTATTAGTTTTATTTAACCGTAGTTCTTTTGGATACATTGTAACAACCAGACTGATCAGAGTCTTCGTTGTCCGCATGAAAAAAAGTTACATCCTATGATATACAAAATGCACCCAGTAAACAATATGATGAGACTGCGCGAAAGTGCAGGCTGATCAGAATCTTTGCTGGGCGCGCATGTCCGAGGGTGCTTCTCGGACGTCATGGCTCCAACCGGATCATTACGAAAACAAACCTATTAAAATATATAGAAAATTTCACCTCCAAAAGCTGAAAATTTTCTGATTAAAAAAACCCCCGACATATTTCATATTTCTGCTTAAAATATAGATTGTGGGTACTCGTTAGAACCGCCTTTTTGAGCAAAAATAAGAAAAATAATGTATACCCGTGTAAGCTCCAGTTTTACTATATAAAAGCGGCGTTTAAGGGGGTCAAAATGTTTTCTTGACTCGTTTTGGTCTTTGTTTTGGCGTGAGAGCCCTTATACTTTGTTGTGCATCGTATGAAATTAATATTTCTTATTCAGAGTAACAAACAGTTTAAATTGAGCCGTGTCATAAGGACAAAGGGTCGTCGGGGCGTATGCGAACAGCAAAGATTCACATCAGCCAGAGAAGCCGCATAGTCTGATAAGGGTGTGCCGTTGCCACTATACTTTGCATGTTTGTTGATTCTGTAAGTCCCCAGTTAGGATGTACAGGCTGACCCTTGGCGTACGGTGTACGTATATGCACGAATACTCCTTTTTCTATGGCGAAACGCAACTGTGGGGTGTAATTTGTGATTTTACACACCTACACAGGTATATGCTTCAGTCTCTCCCTTCCGCTGATTCAAGAAGGGCAGTTGTCAGTTTCTGGCGAAAGAATGTGCACAATACTGGTTAACCGCTTAGAGGACTAAGCCTGCCCAGTAAACATGTGATTAGGTAAACTGACCGCGCTCGACATGACCCAATTGGGTTGACTGGGCCGTAAAACCTCAAGACAAACAAACAAACAGGTATATGCTACTTTCCATCCAGTTGCATTATCGCTTTTTAAAAGAGACGCACCAACCAATATTCCTCAAATATACAATTATATCTATTTTCACTACGTGCGTTTTATCAATCAGGTACATGTAAGAAATAAATAAGACCACATTACGAAAACACGCCTATTCAAATATACTGAAAATTTTACCATCAAAAAATGAAAATTTTCAGATAAAAAATTTCTATATTTTACATATTTCTGATCAAAACATAGATTGTGGGTACTCGTTAGAACCGCCTCGGCAAGGCAGTTCTAACGAGTACCCACAATCGATGTTTTGAGCAGAAATAAGAAAAAATAATGTATACCCCTGTAAACCCCAGTTTTACTATATAAAAGTGGGGTTTAAGGGGGTCAAAATTGTATAGGCATGTTTTCGTGATGAAAAGTGCACCAATAATTTTACAGCCCCTACCTAGGCGCTAGGCAAGACAGATCGAAGAAACGTCATAAAGACGTGATAATGAGATCCCAGTAGGGGTTGGTAAAGGGGCCTTCTGAGGGATATAATATTTTGGAGGAGATATTACCTGTGGATCAGATAAATAAGCCAGTACTAATTTCCCTTTTGGTCCACTAAATGTTTATCATTCATTGACTGCATACCTGGACCCAGTTGCTCAAAGCATCGTTAGCTTAACGAGCTCTTAAGTAGTCTAAATGTTAACTAGCTGTTCTAGTAATTGCAATATCTAGTTAAAAGGTATTTTTGCTAAAAAAAATGTGAGTAGCGTTTGCAAATGCAAAAGCTACTCACATTTTTCAGCAAAAATATTAGTCTATATGCCAAATTTAATGATCAAACCTTTAAAGGTATGTTAACTAACAACATCGTTAGTTTCGAACAACTGGGCCCAGGTTTTGTTTGACCCAGTCTCTTATATAGGGATCAAACATGGTTTTTCATGCATTAACATTCGCCAGGTCCCGTGGGAGGTGTTGAAAACCGAGGCCGAAGGCCGCGGTTTTTAACACCTCCCAAGGGACCTGGCGAATGTTAATGCATTGAAACCCATGTTCGATCGCTCTTATTGCATAAAAACTGAAAACATTTGATACATTTCGCGTTATTTCTTGCACTATTTTGTTTCGCCTTTTCACCGATGTCTCGCGAACGTAATTTCCACTGACTATGCTCATTCTAGGGCCGGGCAGTAACGGCAGCAAATCTGTGGCCCCTGTACGAACATATTGAAAGTTGCGTAGCCGTGCATTAACAGCGCGTGAATTGCTTTGTTAAAACACGGCTTTCCGCCGGTTAATGCACGGCTGTTAATAACGGGCGACACTGCTTTTTATGCAATAATAAATGATAAGACGAATGTCCGAGACACATCTTGTTTTTATGTCTTTAAGTCCATTAAGCAACATATTAAGTAATTGTATTCTAAATGGCTTATATATAAAAAATGACCATTAGGCGAAATATTAAACCTTAATGCTATCCTTGTTTTTTCTATACGTAACGGTGACATATATTTTAATGTGCAGCAAACGTGTGTAGTCTAATGCTAATAGAACACAGGGCTCTAGATAAATTGATCTAAAAGTATTGATATTTTTCATTTTTCTCTGCAAAAACAAATATTGTGAGTACACATTAAAAGCGCCTCGTCTAGGCGCTTCTAATGAACCCCAAAACATATGTTTTCGTGGAGAAATGAGAAAAGTATTTCCTTCTCATCTAGAGCTATGTAATATTTTCAGCATAAAACGTCTGCAAACAGAATTGAATAAAAGTCAAAAAAGAATGGAAATAAAGAACACATAAAATCACGAAAATCGGAGACTCGGTTTGATTGAGTCTCTCCATATGCAACACTGTAGTTTGCGAGGCTGCATATGCTCCATAGCGCCGGCTTAAGCGGTATTCAATTTTCAAAATAACCAGAATGGACTCAATGATCCCAAAGGAAATAAAATATAACCTGCACTATGATGATGCACGGGGTGACTTTTTACGGCCGCCACACGGCACAACACCAGTTACTGTAGAGTAAAATAAAAGTCAAATAAGTTTGCCTTTGGAAACAAAGAACACATAAAATCACGAAAATCGGAGATTCGGTTTGATTGAGTCTCTTCATATGCAATACTGTAATTTGCGAGGCTACATCGCCGCGAAGCCACTCGTTATGTTAATAAGTATATGTAATGTATACCCCCATGTTCCCCAATAACATATAGTGTTATATAACAGGGTGTTCAATTGTTTTAAACAACATGTTTACTATGTTTCCATAAATAGCTTTATTTACTATGTTTCCAAAAATAACTTTCTGGAATGTTCAACATGTTTACAATAACATGATGTTTACTCCTTGATTCTGGACTGAGTTGTTTTTGGAATGTCATGGAAGATTTAGAAGTTTCTTGATTGGAACTGGAAAATAAGAGATGCTTGTAGTAAATTCTTTTTCTAGAACCTTCTTTGATATTATATAAGGAGAAAAGATTTTCATCTGGGCATCTTGGTATACTTTCACTGGAAATTATTCTATACTGGATTACTTTACTATTTTATTCATTCTGGACTTAAATTCTGAATTCAGGAATTTTAAATTGTGGGATCAGAAACTGATATTCAAAAGGATTTGTTTTATAAATTCTCATGGATTATTTTTGAGGGACTTTGTGACATAAACTTGAAAGGTACTGTCTACTTACATTCTTTTGTTTTGAATCTTGTCTTATTTTTTTTTTTTTGTGAATAAATATTGTTAATAATTTAAAGCTTGTTGCTGGTTTCACTTTCATTTCTTTCTCGTTACGCCTGGCTCGTAACAGAAATTGGGGGCTCGTCCGGGATCGAACATTTTCTTGAGCTAAAACAAGTTTGAGCTTTTTAAAGAAAACAAATATTGATTTTTAAAGAAAAAAAACAACAAAAAAACAAACAAGTATCGACTTTTAAAAAAAAATATAAGTAAAAGCAAGTATTGACTTTTGAAAAATATCAATAAATAAACTCTGATTGATAAATTTACTTGATAAAACCAGCAAAAAGCAATCATGACATTTGACCTTCAAGCTTTCATAGCTGCGCCTTCGCAGGAGCTGTTAAATTTGGCCAAAAAGTCAGATTTGTTGGACATTGCTGCTCACTATGAATTAACTACCATCAATAAGTCCATGTTAAAACAGGAAATAAAAAATAGTTTGGTCCAATTTTTGGTTGATATGGAAATTCTTGATTCTTCTGCTTTGTCTCTTGTTCTAGTAACTCAGACAGGATTGCAAATGCGAGAGCTTGAAATTCAGAGGCAAATTGAGTTTGAAAAATTAAGATTAGAGCAAGAAAAAATTAAAATTGAACAAGAAAGACAAATGCAGATAGAAAGGGAAAAATTAAAACTTGATGCAGAATTAAGAATGAAAGAACTAGAATTGCAAAACATGACGGTAAAACGGCAATCTTTAGACTCTGGCGCTCATTTTGATGTTACGAAACACATCAGATTGGTTCCTCCATTTCAGGAAAAAGAGGTTGACATATATTTTCTTCATTTTGAAAAAGTAGCAGAAAATTTAAAATGGCCAAAAGAGCATTGGACCCTGCTTTTGCAAAGTGTTATAATTGGGAAGGCTCGAGAAATTTATACTCAGCTGACTGTCGAGCAGAGCTCCAATTATGATACTGTAAAGGAATTAATTCTTAAGGCTTATGAGTTGGTCCCTGAGGCTTACAGGCAAACATTTAGGAACTGTAAGAAAGAAAATGAGCAGACCTATGTAGAATTTGCTAGAACTAAAGAACAGCTATTTGATAGGTGGTGCTCTTCAAAGAAAATTGGCTGTAATCATGAAAAACTTAGGCAGCTCATGCTTGTAGAGGAGTTCAAAAGGTGCATAAATTCAGACATTAAGTCCTTTTTAGATGAGAAACAGGTTGAAACTTTGGAAGCTGCAGCTCGACTTGCAGATGATTATGCTTTAACACATAAAGTTTCCTTTATTAATAAGTCAAATCCCTCCAGAAGACCATTTTTCCCACAATCAGGATCCAAACATAGTCCTAGTAATCCATCTGGCAGTCATAGCCAAACATTTACTCCTAAACCCAAATCTTCTGGTAAAAACAAGGATCAAAATCCCTTATCTCAACCAATTTGCAATTATTGCAAAAAGACAGGTCATATTATATCTGAATGTTTACATTTGAAAAGAAAGAAAGAAAAACAAGAGGGGCTTAAACCTACTGGCCTTACCTCTTTACGGTCAAAACCACAGTCAGGTGTTAAGGAGGAAGATCCTATCCAGACCGAAAGGCCTGAGACTGATTCTGTTATGGAGATTTATAAACCATTCTTATCAGATGGTTTTGTGTCACTAAATAGTGACTATGCCCAGTCTACCCCAATTAAAATCTTACGAGATACTGGAGCTTCTCAATCCCTTATTTTAGCAGATACTCTGCCTTTTTCTGAGAAGACTTCTTCTGGGACAAGTGTCCTTATTCAGGGTGTAGAGTGTGGATTTGTTAATGTTCCTCTTCATAACATTTATTTATCCTCAGACTTGGTAACTGGTTTAGTGGCTGTTGGTATTCGACCTTCTTTACCTTTTAAAGGTGTTCACTTACTGTTAGGCAATGACTTAGCAGGAGATAAGGTTGTGGTAAACCCACTTTTGACTAACATACCTTGTATTGATCAGCCACCTGATCCCATTGAGCAGGAAATCCCTGATCTTTACCCATCTTGTGCCGTTACAAGGGCCATGGCTAAGAAAGCAAAACAGAATGATGGGGAAATTGATTTAACTGATACCTTTTTGGGTCAGTCTTTTAAACATGAGATTACAAATTCTCTTTCATCCAGCCTGTCTGACAAACAGACGGAGTTACATAACAAGTCAGAGTCCAGTCATTACTCTGCGATATTAAATGACCAAGGTCAAGGTCATGACTTGGTGTCAAGGTCCCAGCTTTGTAAGGAACAGCATAATGATCCTGAAATTTTGCCTTTGCTTGAAAGGGCTTTAGATGAGAAAGAAATAGATCAAGTCCCAGTCTGTTTTTATGTCAAAAATGGCATTTTAATGAGAAAATGGCGTCCTCTTGATGTCTCAGCAGAAGACGAGTGGACTGTTAACCACCAAATAGTGGTTCCAAGGGTTTATCGCCCTGAAATTTTGAACTTGGCCCATGACACTCCCATGTCAGGTCATTTAGGTATAAATAAGACCTATCACAAAAATCTTAACCATTTTTACTGACCAGGGTTAAAATCTGACGTTTCACAATTTTTTTAAATCTTGCCATACTTGTCAGATGGTAGGAAAACCCAACCAGACAATACCAAAAGCTCATTTACAGCCCATACCTGCTTTTGATGAACCTTTTAGCAGAATAATTATTGACTGTGTTGGTCCCTTGTCCAAAACAAAGTCAGGTAATGAATATCTTCTCACTATAATGTGTGCTTCTACACGTTACCCAGAAGCCATTCCACTTCGGAATATTAAAACAATGAATATTGTTAAGGCTTTGGTAAAGTTTTTCACATTTGTAGGCCTTCCAAAGTCTGTTCAGTCGGATCAGGGCTCAAATTTCATGTCAGGAATTTTTCAGCAGGTCATGCATGAGTTGGGTATTACTCAATATAAGTCATCGGCTTACCATCCTGAAAGTCAAGGTGCCCTTGAAAGATTTCACCAGACACTGAAAAATATGATCAGGTCATACTGCTTTGACACTGAAAAAGATTGGGATGAAGGCATTCATTTGTTGTTGTTTGCCGTTAGAGAATCTGTTCAGGAATCTCTTGGTTTCAGCCCATTTGAGCTGGTATTTGGCCACACTGTGCGTGGACCTTTGAAACTTTTGAAATTTCTCTCAAATGATGACAGTTCTCTGAACTTACTTCAGTATGTATCAGATTTTAAAGACCGGCTGTCTAAAGCTTGTGAAGCTGCTCGGACCAATCTTAAGTCAGCACAAAGGAAAATGAAACGTTGGTATGATGAAAATGCAAAAGAAAGACAATTCATGCCTGGAAACAGGGTACTTGCTCTTTTGCCTATTCCTGGCACACCACTGCAAGCCAGATATTACGGCCCTTACACTGTAGATAAACAGATTAGTGATGTTAATTACATTGTTAACACTCCTGGTAGACGCAAACAAAAACAGTTATGCTATGTTAACATGCTTAAACAATACATAGATAGGGATAGCTCTTCTGTTACACCAATTAGTGTTGTTAGCTCAGTCCCTCAGGAACAAAGTGAAATGAACTCTGAAGACATGAAATTCACCAAATCTGATCCTGCTTCATCAAAACTTCAGAATTCTGACATTCTAAAGGATCTCGACCAGAAACTTTCACATCCAGTCCAAAGAAAAGAACTGAAACAGTTAATTTATCAATATGAACACTTATTTCCGGACATTTCTACAAGGACTGACAAAATTTATCATGATGTGAATGTTGAGGACTCACAACCTGTCAAACAACATCCATATAGAATGAACCCAACAAAACAAAAATATCTTAAGGAGGAAATTCAGTATTTGCTGGACAATGATTTTATTGAACCAAGTCAAAGTGAATGGAGTTCACCTTGCATTCTTGTGCCAAAACCTGATGGAACATATCGGATGTGCACCGATTACAGGAAGGTCAATAATTTGAGTAAAACAGACACTTTTCCCATACCAAGAATGGATGACTGTATTGACAAAGTTGGAAATTCAAAATATATAACTAAATTTGATCTTCTGAAAGGATTTTGGCAAATTCCTCTCACAGAAAGAGCCAAAGAGGTCTCAGCATTTGTTACTCCTGATGGATTATATCACTATAAAGTAATGCCTTTCGGAATGAAAAACTCTCCAGCAACATTTCAACGCTTAATCAACACTATAATAGCTGGAATCGAGCATTGCGATGCTTACATCGATGATGCCATCATATACAGTGATGAATGGAATCACCATCTTGGAACTATCAAAGCATTCTTTGATAAACTAAGTGAAGCAAAATTGACAATAAACCTTGCTAAAAGTGAATTCTGTCATGCAACTTTAACATTTCTTGGACATGTTGTGGGTCATGGTCAGGTTAAACCTATAGAGGCTAAAGTTGAAGCTATTTCAAATTTTCCGGTGCCCACATGCAAAAGACAACTGATGAGGTTTCTTGGTATGGCCGGTTATTACAGAAAATTCTGTAATAATTTTTCTGTCATTGCTGAGCCACTGACTAATTTACTTAGTAAAAGAATGAGGTTTAAGTGGACCAGTGATTGTCAGAATGCCTTTGATAAAATGAAAGCCATACTGAGAAGTGAGCCGGTTCTCTTGGCACCGAATTTTAATAAAGAATTCAAGTTAGCAGTAGATGCGAGTGATGTTGGTGCAGGTGGTGTATTACTCAAGAGGATGACAATGGTGTGGATCATCCAGTTTGTTACTTTTCCAAAACGTTTAACAAACATCAAAAGAATTATTCTACAGTAGAGAAAGAATGTTTGTCTCTCATTCTTGCTCTTCAACATTTTGAAGTTTATCTGACTTCTTCGTCCTCACCTATTGTTGTTTTCAGTGATCACAATCCACTGACTTTCATCCATAAGATGAAAAACAAGAATCAGAGGTTGCTCAGATGGAGCCTGTTGTTACAGGAATACAATCTTGACATCAGGCATATCAGGGGAAAAGATAATATTATTCCTGATGCCTTGTCCAGAGCATGATGTCTTGATCTGTGGTTTCCTGTAACTTGCTATATATAAGATAATAATTGCCTTTATCAGTATTTTATTTTATGATAATTTTATGGCAAAAGAAAGCTTTATTACATAAATCTTTCTTTTCCCTGAAGAGGGGAAGTGTTATATAACAGGGTGTTCAATTGTTTTAAACAACATGTTTACTATGTTTCCATAAATAGCTTTATTTACTATGTTTCCAAAAATAACTTTCTGGAATGTTCAACATGTTTACAATAACATGATGTTTACTCCTTGATTCTGGACTGAGTTGTTTTTGGAATGTCATGGAAGATTTAGAAGTTTCTTGATTGGAACTGGATAATAAGAGATGCTTGTAGTAATTTTTTTTCTAGAACCTTCTTTGATATTATATAAGGAGAAAAGATTTTCATCTGGGCATCTTGGTATACTTTCACTGGAAATTATTCTATACTGGATTACTTTACTATTTTATTCATTCTGGACTTAAATTCTGAATTCAGGAACTTTAAATTGTGGGATCAGAAACTGATATTCAAAGGATTTGTTTTATAAATTCTCATGGATTATTTTTGAGGGACTTTGTGACATAAACTTGAAAGGTACTGTCTACTTACATTCTTTTGTTTTGAATCTTGTCTTATTTTTTTTTTTTTTTTTTTTTTTTTTTTTTGTGAATAAATATTGTTAATAATTTAAAACTTGTTGCTGGTTTCACTTTCATTTCTTTCTCGTTACGCCTGGCTCGTAACAATAGTGAAAACTGATTTGTGCAGGGTTTACATTATTGGGTGAATTCTTTAGCGAATTTTCAGAACACTGCAGCTTTTCGAAAGTGTCAACTTATTTGATATTTCAATCATTATTATCACTAACAGATTTTTATGCACCAAAGGGAGCTTCTGTGCCATTGTGTATTGTTTGTGCCTCCGTGGTTTCATATCTAGCATTTGTATTGTCCTTATTTCTTCCTCATAGCGACTGCCGTTCCAAGGCGGTGCTTCTGTTGTGGTTTGCTATTTCTGTCATTGTATGTCTTTGCATGTCCTGGTGAAGTTTCGTTTAGCCAATTTTTAGGAAAGAAACTGTCCTTTTGGCTTTCTTTTTGTAGTGTTTTTATTGTGGTGCCATTGCTTTAAGTATACGCCCTTCTTTCCTTTTGGTGTCTTGGACGGAAAGTATTAGGTACATCATGAAAACATGCCTATATAATTTTGACTCCCTTAAACCCCACTTTTATATAGTAAAACTGGGGTTTACAGGGATATACATTATTTTTCTTATTTCTGCTCACAAACATAGATTGCGGGTACTCGTTAGAACCGCCTCGTTGAGGCGGTTCTACAGAGTAGCACAATCTATATTTTGAGCAGAAATATGAAAATATCAGTTTTTTATCTGAAAATTTTCAGTTTTTGGAGGTGAAATTTTCTATTTATTTGAATAGTCGAGTTTTCGTTATGAATTGTATGATTCCTGATCGTTGCCTACCGTTTTATTCTTTTAGCTCCTCGGGAGGGCTGTGTTGCGTGACTGTGCCATCTTCCGGGTATCTTCACTTATATTTATGTGCATATGCTCATTTCCCTCAAGAGTTATTCCTTATATATTTTATTTATGCCCCAGGCGGTTTTACCGTTGACCGTTTCAAAGCGGCACTTCTGGCCTTTGTGGCTCAGTTGGATGCGCCGTCCGACTGGAGACCAGGAGGTCGTGGGTTCAACCCCCACCGAGGTCGGCAACATTCTTTCGTGGAGATTGATCATGAAATATTTGATCATGAAATATTTTCTACGGTCATTCCCTTCCTTCCGCTGATTCAAGAAGGGCAGTTGTCAGTTTCTGGCAAAAGAATGCGCACAATACTGGTTAACCGCTAAGAGGACTAAGCCTGCCCAGTAAACGTGTGGTTAGGTAAATTGACCGCGCTCGACATGGCCCCATTGGGTTGACTGGGCCGTAAAACCTCAACACAAACAAACAATCTTCTTCGCTTGACTGTTTTGTCTTCGTTTGTTTGTTCGACGAAATGCCATTTTGTGTTGTCATTCCATGTAATCAAATAATTATCTGGTGTCTTGTGGGGCGCTGTGTTCTATTGTCGTGACCTTCTCTGAGTGTCTCCATGTTTAGGTGTATATTGATTTGGAGATTTTTATAGACACGACCCCTTTGCTTTTATCAGAGATTTTCTTTATAGTTTCAGAATATCTTGTGTATTTACTTATAAGCGATTTCAGGTGGATGAAGATAAAGCAAAATATTGGTATTATTTTTTTTCCTCCAGGATTTTCAGTTCAAGTTCAGTTTTATTATCAAAGTATCCAGCATTCATAAATACTGAATGTTTTAGAATAAAGGCGAGGAGCCCCTTAAAGAAGGTGCCTTGTTTGATATCTACATTTTTACTGTTGATCGCTTCAAGGCGGTATATCTGCTGCAGTTCTTCTTTGTTTTTGTTGTTTTATTTTTCGTTGTTTTGTATTGTCATTCTTGTCATAAAACTCCCTATCCAAATGCCTGGGAGGGCTGTTGTCCGTGACTACTCATTTAAGAAATGAATTTTATTTTTTTTCGAAGTTCATTGAGGTATGATCGCAGTGGGTCGCGTGCAAAGTGAATGAACCCCTTCACGCGACCCACTGCGACCACTCAATAAATTACGGAAAAAACCAAGTTCATTACTTATATTTACATTATTTTTCTCGCGTATCTTGGAGAGAACTTCACATTACAGGCTGCATTAAGGGCAGGCGGATTACATTTGGATAGCTTAAGAGCGGCGACGTCATCACAACAGTAGCAGCGTCCAATCAAATCTCCGAAAGCGTCATTTGTTTTGACGTCACGTCACTTTGCGTGATCCATTGCGTTCATGGAGGAATGAACTACACTGGGTTCTTTAGGTTTCTCTAAGAGTCTTAAATCGAAAATGTAAATATTTCATATATCTCAGCCTGTTTGCGTGCTGCTTTAAATATATGCAGTATACCCGTGAGTGCATGCATAACAGACCATTTTTACCATAAACACATTTAGAGAACACAATACTATGTAACACAAGAGATGTGACAAAGTAACCAAAGTCCCCGCTGCACGAAGCAACGGCAGACAAACCAAGAATCAGAGGATAAGTGCTGCCGTTTCGATCGTGACATGTCTCAAAAAGCTTAGTATGATAGTGAATTTTCATGAAAATATTCCAGAGGTTTAATGAGCTACAGTCCCCAGCTAGCATTCTACGTAAATCTACATCGGGCCGTCATCGGCCCGTCAGCTACCCTGACGGGCCGACGACGGCCCGATATAGATTTACGTAGAATGCTGACTGGGGTCCGAACACCAAGAGTAACGGAACCATGGACAAACGGAATCCTACTAGCACCAATGACCCCCGCTTCCTTAGCGGCTGGCGACAATAATAAAGATGTCCGGACCATAGCCTATCCATGACATCAAGAGGAAGAACGCAAAACATACAAAGACCAATGCGTAACGAAAATCACGAAAAGCAGATCAACAAAATCTCTCTTGCCCAAAAAGATGAGCAAAATGCCAGACAACATCCACCAAAATCAACACCTTAGACAAGGCAAAACTTAAAACCGCAGCGAGCAACAACAAGCCCATCTTAAAGAACGACCACCACAAAGACCGCCTTAGAACGATCAGTAATCAAAATTACGGTTGTTAATCAAATTTCACCCTAAGTTTAAATATTGTAACAAATTAATGTATTGTTCGACTGACACAGAAGCACCCTATCTCAACCCGTGAAATCCATATAAAAACATGTAACTCCATGAAACAAGGATAAGGAATAGGTAAACACTTCGGACACTGATGATCGGACTTGAAAATCACTAAGGTGAACAATAGACGACCATGTGTAAATGAACGGTGAGGTGTATTTTGTTTTTCATCGCGTATTCATGTCATTGTTTACATCAAACATAAATACTGACTCCATAGTGGATAACAATGACACTAATAATCATTACGAAAACATCCCTATTCAAATATACTGAAAATTTTACCACCAAAAATGAACCTTTTCAGACAAAAAAATCTGATTTTACACATTTCTGCTCAAAACACAAATTATGGGTGTTTTTGTGATGATTAGCTTTACCGCATAGTTTAGTAGCCGCAACGTCAGAAAACGTACCTTCTGATATGTTCACCCAGCAAAGACTCAAATCAGCCTGCGTTTCCGTGCAGTCTGATGAGATCTAGAGTATTCTGGTGCGCATGAAGAAACTTTACATCCTTGATTAGCCAAAATGCGCCAAGTAAAGTTTCTGATCAAACTGCACGAATGCACAGGCTGATCTGAAGCTTCGCTGGGCACACATGTCCAAGGGGGCGTTTTCAGACGTTGCATTTCTTATATTGTCACGCTATTGGTCTTTCAGGACGCAACCACAGGTTTATTTGAAAAGTGTATTGTTTCGGTATATACGACTCTCGCTATCTCAAACGCTGATAGCTTTCACAACTGCTCAATCCAAACTAAATTAAAGGACAATAATTATTTAATTTGTCATATGCCACTTATATACCATTCCCTTCATTACAAAATACTATTATTCTAACCAAACATTGTGGTCACTGTGTGTTCAGAATAAACTTCAGATACCGGGAGTCGACTGCATACTGAAAAATACAACACTAACTGGCAAGTACTGGACTCTGTTGCGCCTAAGGACGGTCAAAACGGGTCTGAGGTGAATGCCTATTTGACCACGTTTCAGGGTGGGTAACGCCTTACTGTATCTCTACACAGACTAAAAACGTTAGAATTTTTTATGATATTTTTTACACATATACTATTTACAACATAAAATACTTAACTACAACACGAACCATATAACTGCAATACCTTTTCACGTCGGCTTCGACAAAGAACACAACACAATCGGAGACAATACCGGATTATAATTTGATTAATCTGGCCTGATCAGTCAAAATTTTGACGACCAGTACATTTCCCAACCGAGTGCGGTGAATTTTATCGTGCCGATGCGAAGAGGAATTCCCCTTTCACTGCACAAGAAACAGTGTATAGCTCCTAGGATATCCTTTTGTTACCCATTACGAAAACAAGCCTATTCAAATATACTGAAAATTTTACCCTAAAAAATGACAATTTTCAGATAAAAATTCTGATATTTTTCATATTTTTGCTCAGCGAGGCGGTTCTAACTAGTACCCACAATCTATGTTTTCGAGCAGAAATAAGAAAAATAATGTATACCCCTGTAAACCCCAGTACTGTATAAAAGTGGGGATTAAGGGGGTCAAAACTATATAGGCGTGTTTTTGTGATGTCTTTCTTTCCATTGTTTATATAATCTTATGTTGCACCTTACAACTTTCGTCATTAAAACTATATTTTATCACAGATTGAGCGCGTTTGGCAATTTATGTCGCGGGGAATACACTTTATAAGAAAACAAGGGTTGGTTGCTTTACGGTAAGCAGCTATTCTGATCTATTCAGTAGAGAAGAGAAGTCTTTTCGCCGTTCTCTCATGGCGACGACTTGATAGTGGTTAGTAGCCCATGATGTGTTCTTCCCTGAGGAGATTATTACATTCAAGCGCTCACCAGAGGATGAAAGTTGGTGAGAGGGTATAATAAACGTTAAAAAGATTGCCTTTGGAAACAAAGAATACACAACGGACTAGAAAATTAGAGTCTCGGATTTATTGAGACCCTTCACAAGCAGTAATGGAAGTTTGTAACACTGCTTACGCCCTCTAGCGTTCACATGGGCAGAACTCGTTTTCAAATATACCACAATGGGCCCGATGATCCCAAAGGAACCTAAAATACATTAATAAACATACTCTAATTGTACATTCTATAATAACACAAGATGAAGCCTGCTTTTATATGACTATAATATTATTCTACAATAATGACGTAGGTCACCAAGAAGAGTGAGTGATATCATTGACGTCGCGACGGAATCACTGCCGTCATGACTAATCTATCACTGATGTCAATGTGACTCCTCTCGTGACCGACTTCTCGATTGCCGACATCGGCACCGTCGATAGTAAGCAATCCACTGACTGTCGACACCGTCGCCCGACCTCATCACATGCAAGCTTCATTTTTCAATAAGACAAATCACAATATTTTCATAGTGCCTAGATAACAACAAGGCTTTGACATTCCAAATGTAGCGACCCTAATATTATGAAAACACCACCTTAGCTGGCAGTAAAAGCAAGCCTAGAATTGTAACCCATTTTATACATAATATAATTCAGTAGGTCACATGTCTAAGGGAGGGTACTCTAGAATCAACTTCAATTAATAAAACTGAGTGTTTTGACTTGTAATTTAACAGACGACCTATTTACATGAGTACGTGCATCTGAAATTGCACCGATCTTAATTACAGGAATTGCACATAATCGCGTGTCCTCAATCAACAAAATGCACAGGTATGTGACTATGTGCATGTCTGTATGTTCGTGCGAATGTGTCCGCGCTTCCTAAATTTTTATGAAGCCGCGCGATCCCCTATGATACTGCCATTTCCACGTTTAAATAAGCAAGTTCGATCCTGCACTGTTCTTATTTCCACCAAAAGTACACTTTGTGTCTACGGCAGAGAGACCCTGGTCAGACTGCACATAGCCAGCGCAGTCTACTTAGCAATCTTGACAATATCTACAATCTGCGCAAACTCGGGAAATTCTGACCAGATTGCACAAAGCCAGCGCAGCCTTTCGGTACTCCCAACAATAACCATCACGAGAACATGCCTATATAATTTTGACCCCCTTAAACCCCTCGTTTACATAATAAAACTGGGGTTTACATGGGAATAAATTATTTTTCTTATTTATGCTCAAAAGCTTAGATTGTGGTTCTCGTTAGAACCGCCTCGGCGAGGCGGTTCTAACGAGTACCCACAATCTATGTTTTGAGCAGAAATATGAAAAATATCGGATTTTTTTTAATCTTAAAAATTTCTTTTCTTTATTGTATAATTTTCAATAAATTTGAATAGGCCTGATTTCGTAATGAAACCACAGACGCACAAACAAACTTCTGAGTTTGTGACACTTCATGGACATCATATTTACTGTTCTGTCCAGCTGGTATTTCTATCCTTGACATTTGCCCCGAAATATGTGAAGTGAATCTCTTATTTGCTCGTCAATTTCTAATCATATTTTACTTGTTCATTTGTTCTTCTTCCGCTACATTTCCACATTTAACAATTGCTATATTAACAATCTAAGAACAAGACTGAGGACGTCACAGCCACGTCAGACGGCAGTATTGCTGTCATACCAACATACCAATTCGCGGTCTACACCATCCCTAAGCACAAATACCATAACCCCACTAACACACAACGACATAACAACGTTGCCCCGACGTCGCCGCGACGTCATAACGTCGCGCCTATGTCGGAGCGACGTCGATACGACGTTGTGTGCCGTTGTAACAACGTCGCGTCGACGTCACCGCGACACCATGACGTCGGCGCGACGTTGCTACGACGTTATGTGTTTACTGGGAATAGGCTATACTTTGCTGTTCCAATGACCTTCAGGGAAGGCCAAGACTATTTAGTGTACCACTTTCTGGGTAAATTAAGCATACAACATTTTGAATCTATTTTCAGAATTTCTCCCAGAAAATAATACGTCTGTAGTTTCATATGTGGTGCTTGTGTGGTCTCCTTCTTTTGGTGGCTCGGGAGGGTTTATCTTCCTGATTGTGGCATTTATATTTTAAAAAAAAATCATGTAAACTTTCTCCTATTTAAATTCTCCTTTTTAAATTTACCAAGCATGCCAAGCCTTCACCTTATGTTATTCCGCCTTATTATATTTACCCCAAGTTTTTGGACACGCAAACTTACCATACTTTCCCTAAAACTTAACCCATTGAAGATTAGAGACCCCTAAACAGGTAACTGGCAAACAGTGCAGACCCAGATCAGACGCCGCAGAACCGTCTGATCAGGGTCTTCAATGTTTGCATATAGTTCAACCATTTTTCTTATGGTTATAAAATGATGGATGAGTGGCAAACAATACAGACTCTGATCCGCCGCTCTTTGCTGCATCTGGACTGGTTCTTCATTGTTTACTCCAGCCCTTCTGGCCGAATACTATAGGGATCAAACATGTTTTTTTCATGCATTAACATTCGCCAGGTCCCGTGGGAGGTGTTGAAAATGGAGGCCGGAGGCCGCGGTTTTCAACACCTCCCAAGGGACCTGGCGAATGTTAATACATTGAAAAACGATGTTTGATCGCTATTATTGTATAAAAAGTGAAACATTTGCTACATTTCGCGTTATTTCTTGCACTATTTTGTTTCGCCTTTTCACCGATGTCTCGCGAACGCAATTTCCGCGGACTATGCTCGTTCTAGAGCTGGGCAGCACACATCCCGTGACGGCAGCAATTTTGTGGCCCTGATATAGGCATATTGAAAGTTGCGTAGCCGTGCATTAACAGTGCGTGAATTGCCTTGTTAATACATGGCTTTTCGGCGGTTAATGCACGGCTGTTAATAACGTGCGGCATTGCTTTTTATGCAATAATTCGAGTTAATGCAGACTATTTTATTTGTAGTTAACGGACTGTTGCTTTGCTATATTGTCGTCGACTTATAAGTGACATCGGTTTTTAAGAGTTACACCTCATTGGTATACGACATCACTCACACAAATTATGTATTTCTTAGTTGATAGTAATAGAACATTCATTTTTTCCCACATACTTGTTCAGCTCTCTTTAAAACGGCATTCATTATAACCGCAAAATTAAATATAACGTCCTTAAGAGATGGTCTGGTCCAGAAACTTGACACGTCAGCTGTATTTCATTGTGCCAGTGTAGTCATTGCTCTCAAAGGTAATCCCTTTTAGAATCTATTCACTAGCTAGTCTGGCCCTGGATACTTTACACCTCAGGTATTTTTTTTTTCTCTCTCTCTCTCTCTCTCTCTCTCTGTATGTGTGTGTGTGAGTGTGTGTGTGTGTTCATTGCTCTCAAAGCTTATTCTTTTCAGAATTAATTTGTCTTCACTATAACAGATGTTAATTCTGTGTGGCGGCCGATAAACGAATCCCCGTACTTCACTTTAGTGAAGTTTATATGCTCCAGTTCTTTGTGAACACAAACCACCTTCTAAGGTTTTATGTAGATACTACAGCAATTGTTATGAAAAAAAAAAAAAAAAAAAAAAAAAACAGCTAGCATTCTTTATAAATCTACAACAGGCCATTATCTGCCCGTCAGCTATCCCGATGGGCCGATAACGACCCGCTATAGATTTATGTAGAATGCTTGATGGGAAGGTGCATCTCTGTTTGTTAGGTTTTATTGTACATCTGCAAGTATATTGGTATCGTAGGTTACGTACCACAGCTTATTGTGCTCTCAGAGGTTATTCCTTTTAGAATATATATGAGCCAGCGCATGACAAAACCAACAAAATGGCATGTGCGCCCAGCGAAGGCTCAGATCAGCCTGTGCATCCGCCCAGTCTGATCAGAGTCTTCGCTATGCTCTCAATGGGTACCTAAGGACCTATACTTTCTAAATGCGGACAGCGAAGACTGATCAGACTAGGCGGATGCCAAGGCTGATCTGAGTTTTCGCTGGACGCCATTTTGTAGGTTTTGTCATGCGTTGGCTCATTTATCTTCTCTACAGCTGATGTTAATGCCGTGTGTGGTTGCCGGCAAATGTCTCCCTGTTTCCAGTCAGCATTTTACGTAAATCTATATCGGGCCGTCATCGGCCCGTCAGGGTAGCTGACGGGCCGATGACGGCCCGATGTAGATTTACGTAGAATGCTAGCTGGGTTCATCCTTTTAGTGTCTACAATGTGCTCTACTGTTGTAAGGACGGGGAGTCCAATTATTAACTTCTACATAAAAGCTTTTTAAATGTCCGTCTAAACTCTGGTGTACTAATATAGTACAGGAATGGATTAATAGTAGAATTGCAGTAAGACGTCCAGAATACTAGTTCATAGACGTCACGTGATATACAGAATGGGCACACTGAACTGATAATAAACACGAAATGAAACGGGATCCAGGTAACAGCATAGCCTACTACTACATAGGTCAGTGTCACAAAAACGGCTCTATCTCGCTTTTGTCTGCGCTCTACGTCCGACTGTACGTGTGGCACAGATTCGTGAACATCCACGTCATGTTGTTGAAAGGATGTTGATGATATCTTTTTCTGGTTCCCTGCTATCTGTTGTGATAAGGGTAATGACATAGATGGTTGTGATGTACTTACTTGTGAGTTTTGTGTACATACTCTTGAGGTGCTTTTATTGTTCGCATTAATTCCTGAAATAGCTACTTTATGAATTCTTGCGTCTCCTTCAGATGCCATTATCCGTCCTCGCTTACGCATAAAAATAAAAACCCTGAAGTAACAGAACAGCATCAGGATACAGGAACCATCATATCCTGAGATTGCCAACATAATGACAAAGCCTGTGTTTAAGGATGGATCCCACATACATTCTCCCGGTTTGGCGTTGTGTATGCGGTCATGGATGCAAGCAGGTAACCATAAAGCTACCATGAACAGCCTAAAACAGAATAGAAGATAATACATTAATGATCATATATTTAACAGATAGTCTCAATCAATGGTCATCTTTGAATAGTTATTATTCTATGTTTACCAAGTGTAATTTTATTATGTTATCTTTCAAATGGAAGCTGGAGAATGAAGGTACATTACATGCGAATTTAATTATTATAACTTTATTGATATTTTTATCGAATGAAATACAAATGGTATGATTTCTTCAATTCTTCAACCGTTTAGATACAATTTTTTATCGTTTCGTTAAAAGGTCCTTTTTTCTGAGATAAGCGTATAAAATGCAAGCACTGCTACAATGGATCACAGACTTTTGCTGTTGTTTCAAAGAAAGATAAAACAAGTCGACCGGATAACAGTTTAATTTTAATAGAAATGAAGGCAATGATCAGGAATCGATACAATTACCTAACACCTTCCGTTCCAAGACACCAAATGGAAAGAAGGACGCAGTTAAAGTAACCACAATCAAAGCACTACAAGCAGAGAGCCAAAAGGACAGTTCCTTCCCAAAAATGGTCAAACGGCTTTCCAAAATAAAAATGTCATTAACACATACATGCAAAGACAAACAATGACAGAATTAGTAAACCAACCACAGCAGAAACATCGCTTAGAACGGTCAGTAAAATGTTATTGGGGTTGTGGGGGGAGGGGGTGGAGATCGGGAGGAGGGCTTGAATCAATGTTACGTTTATTCTTCATCGTGTTGTCTTTCGGCTTCTCGGGAAAGCTGTGCTTTGCAATTCTGACCTTTCCTAGTTAACATAATTTATATTTCTGTATTTGGACAGCAAAGGTCTGCGTCTCTGTGCGGTTTGTCCCTTTGCTGTTTGCAAAAAGCCACAAGTGGCTCTCCCGTTTGTAATAGTAAATATCATTAAATTAACTTGGTCAAGTAAAATGCGCTTAAAACATACATGCGAGTGAGTAGCAAAGGCTCAGAGTTGCTGTGAAATCCATCACAAAATCATGCCTATATAATTTTGATCCCCTTAAACCCCACTTTTATATAGTAAAACTTAGGTTTACATGGGAAAACATTACTTATCTTATTTCTGCTCATAAGCATAGATTGTGGGTACTCGTTAGAATCGCCTCGCCGAGGTGGTTCTAACGAATATCCGCAATCTATGTTTTGAGCAGAAATTTGAAAAATATCAGAGTTTTTTTTTTTATTTCATCTGAAAATTTTCAGCTTTTGGAGTTTAAAATTTTCTATATATTTGAATAGGTGTGTTTTCGGATTGCTTGTTCTATTCAGGATTAAAGCTCTGCGCACATCTTGTTTCTGTTCTTTGATTATTGCGTTGAATAAATCTACAAGTACACAGCAAAAGTCGAGACCGGACTTTGTAGCTATTTGGTCTGTCCTTGTCTGTATACGTCCCTACATTACGAAAACATGCCTATTCCAATATATATAGAAAATTTCACCTCCAAAACTGAAATTTTCAGACCCCCCTCCCCCCGGCTCCCCCCCCCCCGCCCTGATATTTTCATATTTCTGCTCAAAATATAGATTGTGTGTACCCGTTAGATCCTCCTCGCCGAGGCGGTTCTAACGAGTACCCACAATCTACGTTTTTGAGCAGAAATAAGAAAAATAATGTATACCCCCGAAATCTCCAGTTTTACTATATAAAAGTGGGGTTTAAGGGGTGTCAAAATTATATAGGTATGTTTTCGTGATGAAGTGCACCCTATCACTGCAACAAAACGACTTAATGAAAATTGATGGCCATATATATATATATATATATATATATATATATATATATATATATATATACAAAGTACACACTATCGGTTTTATTGAGACTCTTCATAAGCAGTTAAGAAGTTTGCAACACTGCTTACGCCCTCTAGCGTATACATGAGCAGAGCTCCATTTTCATAGTTACAACACTGGGCCACATGATCCCAAATGAAATGAAATACAACAATTGTCCATATGTCCCAAAGGAGTTGAAATATATTGTGCACTATGGTGAAGTACGAGGAGACATTCTACCACCGCCACACGGCACTCACACCTGCTGCAGTGTAGTAAAATAAACGTCAAAAAGATAGTCTTTGGAAACAAAGAACAAGTTAAAACAATTCTGATTGTTTTAACTGACCTAAGTAGATCAGACTGTACAAAAGTGCTTTTATTTGTGAATATTTTATACTATACAGTATTCTTTGTATGAATGAAATTATCATTTTGGATAGCCGTTGAGAAAGATACTGTCCTTTTTGGCTTTCTGCTTCTATTGTTTTGATTTGGGGTACCGTTGTTTAAGTGCGTCGTTCTTTCCCTTTGGAGATATATCGATTCCTAATCACATGCCTATATAATTTTGACCCCCTCAAACCCCACTTTTATATAGTAAAACTGGGGTTTACAGGGGTTTACTTTATTTTTCTTATTTCTGCTCAAAAACATAGATTGTGGGTACTCGTTAGAACCGCCTCGGCGGTTCTAACGGGTACCCACAATCTATGTTTTAAACAGAAATATGAAAAACTATCAGAGATTTTTAATCTGAAAATTTTCAGTTTTGGAGGTGAAAATTTCTACATATTTGAATAGGCATGTTTTCGTAATGCGTACTCAGCTATGTTCTTAATCGGAATGCACCGACGGTTTGAGCATTTGCTTTCTGTATGTGTATATCCCGATTAAGAGCAGTTTGCCGCGAAAAGAACCTTTAAGTGAAATGAGGTAAGTCACACAAATAATGGATTTATTATAGAAACAGTAAAACAGAAATCAGCCTGTGCAACCCAACAGTAATATGTGCACGTTCACCTTTTTGCAGAACATTCTACAGTCAAATTTGATTTTGTAAGGAACCAACGAAGGCCCTGGAATCTTATGATGAAATTGATCATTTTTTATTTGCTACATGGATTGGTATATATCCAAATGGCACAGTTCGCCACGGGTTAAGGGATGAAAACGACACCTTATAAAGAGTACTGTACTATTATTTGATGACACATTGGGACGTTATTTCGAATAATGCATTGAAACTCATCATTAAGAAAACCCTTGTCTTACTTATTTCATGGTGTCGAAAGGCATGATACGGATGCCGTAGATATTCACGTTTTTTAGAAACAAAAGTAAGAAAATTAAACGTTAAAAAACACAACACCAACTGTAAACCACCTTAGATTACCATTAACAAAGATAATAGTCAGTCTGACAGTCAAACACAGTGTCAGGCTAAAATAAAGGCTCGTTTCATCTAATAGACATGGCTGCGTAGTACAATATTCCATTTGATAATGATAAAATCAGTGATATGTTGTTTTAAATCTAAGTACTGACTTTACATTTTATGCGATTTTCAAACACGTTGATGTCCGTCATTAATGAAAGAGAGACGTTGTATGTAACACAGTCACAGATATAACATTCATGGAATAAAATACACTATCCCTATACTGTGATTAGTTATCATAACACAGAGGTCGTTTATATTATTAGGACAGGAGTTATAAATGCTCTCTTCCGCTCTTTCTCTGTCTTTGTCTAATGATTAATACAAATCTAATATACATCTCTTGCTCTCTGGTTCTCTTCTTGGGTGTTTAATACAACCCTCACTCACTCTCTGGCACTCTTCTGTGTGTTTAATACAAAGCTAATACAAATCTTTCGCTATTTGCCTCACTTCTAGAGTGTTTAATACAATTCATAAATAAATCTCTCTCATTCTCTGTCTCCCTTTCAGAGTGTTCAATACAAATCTATCTTTCAGGGTGCTTGATACAAATCTCTCTAAGCTAAATCTCTCGATCTCTGGTTCTCTTCTAGAGTGTTTAATACCAATCTTATACAAATCTCTCTAATTCTGGCTCTCGTCAAGACGGATTAATACAAATATCTCGCTCTCTGGTTGACTTATTGGGAGTTATATACAAATCTTATATAAATCTCACTCTTTGGCTCTCTTTCTGAGTGTTAAATACAAATACAATGCAAATCTATCGCTCTATTACATTTTTCTGACTTAAATATGTCTCTGTCTGTCTGTCTCTCAGTCTGTCAATAAGTCTGCCACTCTCTCTCTCTCTCTCTCTCACTCTCTCTCTCTCTCTCTCTCTCTCTCTCTCTCTCTCTCTCTCTCTCTGTGCATGCATGCAAGCAAGTGCTAGAAATATAATGTTTTCTTACCAACTACCAATAATAGCAACGGTGCTATTCCTCTTGCTGTTTCTATGGTAAAAGCGGCGGTAGTGTTCACTCCAGGTAACGCTCCAGAATCGGTCAACAGAAATAAGAAGTAACGTAAATATAGATTCAATTGTCAAAGAATAGTCAATGAATATCCATACGGCACAAATGATTTCGCCAAATGGCCAATAACCAAGAATCATCTCTGTGGTATGTAACATCATCCCCGTCATGCCCACAGAAAAATCTGTCACGGCTAGATTGACTACATAATAATTGAAATTTGTCTGTAGTTTCTTGTTGAGGAGCACCGCTACTAGCACTAGCGCGTTACCTATCATGGTTACTATTGCAATGATATATAAGAGTATCCCTATTGAAATATCTACCCTCCAAGTCAAATGAGTAGTATTACGTTCAGTCAATGTGTTGTTAACAGTTGTATTATTCATTTTATTTATAATTAAAGAATGAAAGAAAATTTTCAGGTCTTAAATGTCAACAAACGCCACAGTCTAAATTAACAAACAATAAAGAGAACTGCGTACAAGCGTCTTAGAGGGACGGATACACTTTCAGGGCAGGCGACTCTGTCGAAACGTTCTTGCCTCCTTCTGTAAAGGTGTCGTGTCCTAAAGAAAATTACGAAAACACGCCTATTCAAATATATAGAAAATTTCACCTCCAAAATCTGAAAATTTTCAGATGAAAAAAACTCTGGTAGTTTTCATATTTCTGTTCATAACATAGATTGTAGGTGAAAAATGATATATAACCCTGTAAACCCCAGATTTACTATATAAAAGTGGGGTTTAAGGGGGTCAAAATTATATAGGCATGTTTTCGTGATCAGACCCTTTTTTCAGAAGCGGGTTGGTGAAGTAAACAGCACACAGAAGACAAAAATTTAACAATGGCGGAAAATTTACTCCCTTAAACCGCTTCCAATAGTATATATAAATGTATTTATTGTAATATCCGCCTCGTTTGTTAAATAGACAATTAAGTTTATAAACATACCACTGAGTAAAAAGAGTCAAATAAAAATTGCATAAAATTACATATGCCCAGCGGTTTCACTCTGTTTACTTTAAAATATGAGCAAGTCCGTTAGCCCTTTGGGTTGTTTTCTGTCTCATCTCGCACACAGATGAATTATCTACTTATATTACCAGCCGATTATTTAATTATAATACAGAAATAGATTATAAAGCTGTAGCTATTAGAATCGAAAGAAACTTCAAATAATTGAAGATAAGATCGGCGAGAGTCCATTTGAAGCCAAACGTGTAAAAAGGGCTCTTATGTCAAATGCGAACAGCGAAGATCGAGATCAGTGCATATCCGCGCAGTCTGATATGACCATTCTCTGTTCTCCGACATACACTACACAACAAAGGCACGGATCAGTCTGCTCCAATGCACAGGCTGAACTGAACCTGCTATGTCTGCAAATTACATAAGGGTCATTTACGTACGTTGCACATCAAACACATTCTAATATGGCAGAAAAATTAAAGATCCTATACACAGACAGAAAACAAACTCTGATAAGACTGTAGGATGTGCAAGCTAAGCTGGATATTCGTTCTCTGCATGTGCTTCAATGACATGGCGCTGTTCAAACACATTCTACAAAATCGGAGTGTTTTATTGAGACTCCCATTTTCTAATATGTAGTGTGTTCTTTGTTTTCAAATGTAATCATTTTGACGTTTGTTATATAAAATAGTATAGAAGATGTCTAGGAAGAGCCATAACCACAGAGCAGAGCCTATTAATGGAACCAAGAGGGACAGCAAACAAACGATGACAGACAGTACATGTACCACAAACCAAAAGAACGCAAAGTAATCAGCCCTCTTTTTCCCAATGAGGTAACCAAAATGCGAGACTACATCTACAAAGCTCAACAATACCACCACAGCCAGGACAAAGCATGCTAAATGGCCCGCAGCGAGCAGTCACAAGGCCACACAAAGAATAAACAAACACATAACTGAAGATACCCAGGTAGAGCCACTAGCACGATCCACAGCCCCATTACAAAAATCGCCTATTCAAACATATTGAAAATTTCAACACCAAAAACTGAAAGTTTTCAGATACAAATTCTTTTATTGTAACATATTTCTGCTCAAATCTTAGATTGTGGGTAACCTCACCCTTAATTGTGATATAGCTTCCATTACCAATATGTGTTGGGTCCGTTTATGGATCTCTACCTCTATTGATTGATTGTGTTGACTTTTAACGACACGTCAACCCTTGTTGGTCATTTTGTGTCATCTTCCAGAAAAAGGGAGATAGAAGAGATAGTAGAGATGATGAAAGAGAGGGATAGGGAAGAATGAGGAACAGGAATGAAAGTGAAAGTGAAGAAAAAGATTTAAGAAATAAAAATAAAAACATTGCCCCTCTACCCTTACCTGCTACAAGGATAGCAGGCCTTGCCCAACTATAAGCCAATATCAGTTGGACGCCCCTGGTGACATAAGATACACGACACCTCTGTCACACCCGAACACCCCAAGAAATCCTCTACCTCATCTGTGAAATAGCACAGTAACAAACATATTGTCAAAACCACTGCGATGAAACAAAACAAAAGGCTTATTGGCGATCTAAACCCGAAAATAAGGAAACCACATGCAGGACCAGGATGAGCCCGACCACATCCAATGATAATCAGTCGCCGAATATCTAAAACAGTTTCAGGAGGGGCCATCATTTAGTTCAAGGACCGACCAATCGTCAAATAATAAAAGAGAACAGTATAGTTATCAATCATAACTGGGTTAACAACCATGTATCTGCCGGCCCCACTGGCTCAGTTGAATGCGTGTCCGACTGGTGATCAGGAGGGTGCGGGTTCGACCCCTGCAGGATCGGTAACATTCTTTCGTGGAGATTGATCATGAAATATTTTCTACGGTCATTCTTTCCTTTCCGCTGATTCAAGAAGGGCAGTTGTCAGGGTTTGGCGAAATAATGTTCACAATACTGGTTACTCGCTTAGAGGACTAAGCCTGCCTAGTAAAAGTGTGGTTAGGTAACGGAGTACCCATCTTGACTGGGCCGTAAACCTCAACACAAACAAACAACCATAAATGCAATAATCTATCTTTCTTGTAGCGAGCGGCAACTTCTTTAATCGTACCGAAAAATCATTTTTTTTTTTTTTTGTTTTTGCAAATAATCTTTTTGATTTAATAGGCTAAATAGAAAGGAAGACAATGATCAGGAATCGATGCAATTATCCCACACCTCCCATCAGAGACATCAAAGGGAAAGAAACACAACCACAAAATAAGTGGACCCTAACGGAAACATCACTAGCAGAAAGCCAAACGGACAGTTACTTTCCCACAAAGTGGCCAAATGGCTATCCAAAACAAAAACATGTAAGCGACACACACATTCAAAGACGAACTATAACAAAAATAAACCATGACAGAAGAACCGCCTTGGAACGGTTAGTGAAAAATGTTTCACTGGTTAGGTATTTATTTCTTATTTATTTCTTAGTAACCAAATAACTGGTTATTAAAAGTCTCAGGCTGTACTGAAAAAATAAATATGGAGATTCAAAAAATGTCATAATCACATAACGCAGCCCTCCGTTTACCGCGGGTAACTGTTAGGGTGCTTAATCTTAGTTTTACGAACGTCGAGCCACACCCTTAATCCTGACATATTCTAGCCACATATACATGTAAATATTGGGTCCGGCCAGGAGGTCCCAGCTCATTGGCGGATGAACAAAGAAAATCGCGTAAATAAATTTTAACTGATTAAAAGAAACAAGCAAATTCCATAGGGAATTTATGTCCCCCGCCTTATTTTTATTTGAGCTGTTAAAAATGCGTAAGTTAAAAAAAAAGTACAAGATTCTGTAAAAAGCATATGCATATCTTCAGACTATGGTTCAGACATCTGTATAGTTTCAGTGGGAATGGTATAAAACTGTAGGAGGTTGCACTCACAAGGTACCTACTACATATACACTTTCATAATATTGAAGCATGAAAAAAAGTCTAAGTTAACAAGAGCTGTCGTAGGACAGCGAGCTCGCCTGCTACGTACATTTTATATTGTTACATTTTTATCACTAAGCCATATAATATAGGTCACACTGACCTAGATGTATTTGTATGTAAATCATTTTGTCACATAGATATAATAATCCAGGTATGACAATTCTCCATGGAATAGTAAAAAAAATAAAAGGCAAAATCACTGAAGCATGAAATATAGGTCACAATGACCTAGATATAGTAAGTGGTCATTCATTGGGTCACATGGGACTAATATCCCAGGTGTGACATTTATCCAACAAATAGTATTCAAGATATAAGGCAAAATCACTGAACCATGAAATATAGGTCACACCAACAGAGATATATTTTGACGTCAATAATCGGGTCACAAGGAACTAATATCCCAGGTGTGACATTTATACAACAAATAGTATTCAAGATATAAGGCAAAATCACTGAACCATGAAATATAGGTCACACCAACAGAGATATATTTTGACGTCAATAATCGGGTCACAAGGAACTAATATCCCAGGTGTGACATTTATCCAACAAATAGTATTCAAGATATAAGGCAAAATCACTGAACCATGAAATATAGGTCACAATGACCTAGATATAGTAAGTGGTCATTCATTGGGTCACATGGAAGTAATATCCCAGGTGTGACATTTATCCAACAAATAGTATTTAAGATTTAAGGCAAAATCACTGAACCATGAAATATAGGTCACACCAACAGAGATATAGTTTGACGTCAATAAGCGGGTCACAAGGAACTAATATCCCAGGTGTTACATTTATCCAACAAATAGGATTCAAGATATAAGGCAAAATCACTGAACCATGAAATATAGGTCACAATGACCTAGATATAGTAAGTGGTCATTCATTGGGTCACATGGAAGTAATATCCCAGGTGTGACATTTATCCAACAAATAGTATTCAAGATATAAGGCAAAATCACTGAACCATGAAATATAGGTCACACCAACAGAGATATATTTTGACGTCAATAATCGGGTCACAAGGAACTAATATCCCAGGTGTGACATTTATCCAACAAATAGTATTCAAGATATAAGGCAAAATCACTGAAGCATGAAATATAGGTCACAATGACCTAGATATAGTAAGTGGTCATTCATTGGGTCACATGGAAGTAATATCCCAGGTGTGACATTTATCCAACAAATAGTATTCAAGATATAAGGCAAAATCACTGAACCATGAAATATAGGTCACACCAACAGAGATATATTTTGACGTCAATAATCGGGTCACAAGGAACTAATATCCCAGGTGTGACACTTATCCAACAAATAGTATTCAAGATATAAGGCAAAATCACTGAAGCATGAAATATAGGTCACAATGACCTAGATATAGTAAGTGGTCATTCATTGGGTCACATGGAAGTAATATCCCAGGTGTGACATTTATCCAACAAATAGTATTCAAGATATAAGACAAAATCACTGAACCATGAAATATAGGTCACACCAACAGAGATACATTTTGACGTCAATAATCGGGTCACAAGGAACTAATATCCCAGGTGTGACATTTATCCAACAAATAGTATTCAAGATATAAGGCAAAATCACTGAACCATGAAATATAGGTCACAATGACCTAGATATAGTAAAGTGGTCATTCATTGGGTCACATGGAAGTAATATCCCAGGTGTGACATTTATCCAACAAATAGTATTCAAGATATAAGGCAAAATCACTGAACCATGAAATATAGGTCACACCAACAGAGATATATTTTGAGGTCAATAATCGGGTCACAAGGAACTAATATCCCAGGTGTGACCTTTATCCAACAAATAGTATTCAAGATATAAGACAAAATCACTGAACCATGAAATATAGGTCACAATGACCTAGATATATTGTATGTGGTCATTCATTGGGTCACATGGAAGTAATATCCCAGGTGTGACATTTATCCAACAAATAGTATTCAAGATATAAGGCAAAATCACTGGACCGTGAAATCTAGGTGACCTGGACCGTAAAATGTAGGTCATCATGACCTTCACTCTCTTACACTTAAACCGATGTCACATAGTTAGCTGATGTATAACCAGTTGTGTCTATAACCTGTAGGCATATAAGATTTTACAAATGTGTCCTAGATTTTGACCCCTAGCCCCACTCCAAGGCCCACCCTGAGGTAAGAACCCAGGGATATGTTCTTTTGGAATCTCAGAAGACTCCTCCAGGTACCCAAATTCTAAATATGAATGCTCTATGAGGAGTGAAAGTCAAGATATAAGAATTTGAAAAACTTTAACACAGTATTACAAAGGTGTCCTAGATTCTGACCCCTAGCCCCACCCAGGGGCATGAACCCAGGGGTTTATTCTCTTGGAATCTCAGAAGACCCTCCAAGGTACCTAAGTTCCAAATTTGACGCCTCTGTGAGGAGTGACTGTTGAGATATAAGCATTTGAAAAACTTTAACGCAGTGTGACGGGAACGGGAACGCAAACGCAAACGCAAACGCAAACGACCGGGATGACTACAATAGCTCTCCTTGTACTTCGTACAGGCGAGCTAAAAATGGGAAAAATTTGAGAAAAGAAAAATTATATCAAGATTCTCTAAAAACCACATGCATATCTTCAGCCTATGATTACGATACCTGTGAAGTTTCAGAAGGATCGGTATAAAACTGTAGGAGGAGGGAGTTGCGCTCACAAGGTCTCCACTACAAACTTGGAGCAATGCAAAAAAGTCTAAATTAAAATGTGAAAAAGGTTAAAAAGAAAATTAACTTAACTTTTCAGAGCATGGTTAAAACATCTGTAAAGTTTCAATAGAATCGGTCCAAAACTGTAAGAAGAGTTGCGCTCACAAAGTACCTACTACATATACACTTTCATAGTATTGAAGCATGAAAAAGTCTAAGTTAAAAATGTAAAAAAAAAAAAAAAAAAAAATCAAGATCCTGTAAAAGGCACATGCATATTTTCAGACCATGATTAAGATAAATGTGAAGTTTCAGAGGGGTCAGTATAAAACTGAAGGAGGAGTTGCGCTCACAAGGTCCCCACTACAAACTCAGAACCATGCAAAAAATGTCTAAGTTAAAAATGTGAAAAAAGTGAAAAAAAAAAATAAATTAAAGATTCTGTAAAAAGCACATACACATCTTCAGACCATGATAACGACACCTGTAAAATTCAGAAGGGTTGGTTAAAAACTGTAGGAGGAGTTGCGCTCACAAGGTACCTACTATAAACTCGGAACCACGCACCACGAACCACGCACCACGCATTACGCACCACGCGCCACGCACCACGGAAAGCCGAATACTACGTCCCCTCGCTTTTCTTCGAAAATGCGGGGGACAATAATACAGGAGATGTCGCGGTAGAGCCACTAGAAACCCAAATCAAAGGCAAACAACTATGGTGAGTCTGATCACAAACGAAAAAGATCAAACGCAGACATTTAAAAATGTTAAGAACTGAGCCGGTATTGAAGTTGAATGTCTTTAATCCTTGTACATAAGTAACAATAAAAGTAGTGTGTTTGGCTTAAACTGTAATGATATAGGTCTGGTAAAGAAGAAATAATACGTTTCTGAAGTTTGGCACCTGACTATCTCTGTCAATGGTTGGGCCCTTCGTGGTCCAACTCGAGATTTTCTTTTATTCTGGTTTCAGCTTGGCATTGAATCTTTTACTTGATTGTGTTTCATTGCAGTTTTGTGATTATTTGTAATTTACTGTAATGTTAATTGATGAGGCAGAGAACCTCATGCTGACTGAAAATATATTTTTATTTATTTTTAAGATGGATCAGAACTAAGGGTGAGGTTGAGGTAGTTTAAACATATTAGATACCCAGGAAATGCCACAGTTACGAAGCACAGCCTTCCCAAGGCACCAAAAGAAGGAAAGTTGAGAAACAAGTAATGACAAAGCAAACGCCACACATGAAATCACCGACGCAAAAAACAAGACCTGCAATACAGGAACTGTTTTGGAGCGGTCATTAGAAAACGAATACTGGGACTCAAACAAGTCCTCCTTTCTTTTTTGTGTCTTGGACGAAAGGTGTTAGGTAATTCTGTCGATTCCTGATCATTGCATTCCGTTCTATTTATTAAAGCGAAACCTCACCCTTCATACTGATGCAGCTCCAAATTACAGACATGTGTTCGGTCCGCACAGGAGCCTCTACCTTTTCTGTGAAACATCAAAGCCAAACACACATTATCACAAGCACAATGATGAAACTAAGCAAAATGCTTAATAGCGATCTGGGCCCAGTTGTTCAAAGCGTCGTTAGCTTAACGAGCTCGTTAAGGGTCATTTCGTTGACTGTTTTAGCGGATTCAATATACAATATTCTGATATTTTTTGCTGAAAAATGTGAGTAGCTTTTGCACTGCAAAAGCTGCTACTCACATTTTTTCAGCAAAAAATTTCAGCATATTTGCGTATCACTCGATTAAAATTTTAACGAATCGTTAACTAACGACATCGTTATTGAACAACTGGGCCCTGAAGTCAGAATACAAGAATACAACAAACAGGACCACGATGGGGCTCACAACAGACATTGATAGCCAGGCGCCAAATCTGAAACAAACTGAGTAGGGAATCATTATTTAGTCTGAAGACCATCACGACAACATGCCTATATAATTTTGACCCCCTTAAACCCCACTTTTATATAGTAAAACTGGGGTTTACAGGGGTATACATAATTTTTCTTATCAAGCGAGGCGGTTCTAACGAGTACCCACAATCTATGTTTTGAGCAGACATATGAAATATATTAGACTTTTTTATCTGAAAATTTTCAGTTTTTGGAAGTGAAATTTTCTATATATTTGAATAGGCGTGTTTTCGTAATGCCGACCACCCTCGTGCAATTAAGGAGGGAAGCAAATTTATAAACTTTTTTTATAAGCAATGTATGCAATTTTCCATGGAATATCAATGTTGTAACCAATCTTCTTGCAGCGAGTGACAATCTTTTTATATAGTTCCGAAAAATCAGTTTAGCCAAGAATTGTTCTGAATTTATAGACTAAGTTGCCATAAAATTCAGGTTTGAATAGGCCTTTTGTTGACTAGTTTTGAAACCAACATTATATTTGGACATTATTTCAGAATGATGGCGAAAAATGCTGTATGTAGTTTATGATAACGGTATGGTTGCTTAAGAAATTTTGCCGTCATTTTTTTTATTTCGATTATTATAGTCACTGACCAACTTGATGCTCTAGCGAAACGAATTTTTAGAGAAATATATACACCAAATGATGCAGAACGAGTACCATCGGCATGCATAAACTGGTAAATTTACAACATCAAAATCAAAGTGGTCCCGTTTGTCATAAATTTTCATTGAGAATATGTCATTAGATAGAGAGTGTAAGAGCTATAAATAGTAGTTAACTGTAGTTCTTTTGTATTAACCATTTGTTCAAAATATTCTTTATCAATATTCAGTAAATCACCCAAATATCAAGCCGTTGAATAGAATAAAATAAAAATAAAATTTGCTCATTTTCGTGAGAAAGGGGCAACATAAACAGAAAGGCGGGCGATTATCAGGAATCGATACAATCGATATAATCGATAAGGTCTCTTTCGTAAAACTTGTCTAAGCCGATCCTAGAATTTGTATCTACTGTCCGTTCTTCTAATAAAAGTGAAAATGCCATTGAAATGCCACGAAGCACAACCTTCACGAGGCGCCAAATGAAGCAGAAATTAGGACTAAAAGAACGACAATACAATTGCCGCCTATGATACCTCTTATGCACACACAAAGAATAACTGAAACAGAGTTACACCTTTGAACAGTTAGAAGAAGAGAAATACTGGTGGTCCCAAGGCAGTTCTTCTGTTGTAGTTCTTATTTGTTTGTATGTCATTTATTGCAAAGGTGCCGTTGTGGCTTGTCATTGTTTGATCCTCGTCACTCCTTTTTCTTTTGTAACTCGGGAAAGTTGGTGAATGTGGACTTTACTTTATTTCGATATATATATATATATATATAATATATATATATATATATATTATATATATATATATATATATATATATATATATATATATATATATTATATATATATATATATATATATATATATTATATATCGTTTTGCTCTGACGGCAGATCGCCACAGAGTATTCTACCTAATTTCGAAGCATGTTTGCGGATTTGTACCGAACGTTGATGTTACACTGGTAAGGGAGAAGACCCTACCAAGACTAACTACATATTTATAATTTGGCGTTGCATCAGAATTACGGGCAATGTTTCGATCGAGTAAGAGTAGTTTTTTTCCCAAGATCGTTCCTCTTGATGCAATCCGTTGATTGTATGTCGTTTATTTCAACTGTACTGTGGTGTCTAGTCATTGTTGGTCCTTCATCTTTTTTGCGTTATTGGTTTAAATTTATCAATATCTAATGGTATAATTCTAATTAAAATTTATGGTAAAGGAGATGACTGTCATATATTTCAGCTTATTTGAAATACCAGAGCATCTTGTCATGCTAATGGTTTTAACGACCTTAATAAATTTCTAACAGCTAAATATCTTAAACAAGGCTATTGGTATCATAAACCTCGCATAACGTTTACTAAATTTTATCGACAGTACTATAAATAAGTTTCTAACCTATGTATCGGCGGCTTGACTAATGCCTGCTTTAGCAAAATATAAATGTAGATACCCGCGAAAGGACTAAATCAGGGAAAACAGCCCTTTCAGCCCTTGGAAGCACTTTGTTCCGTGATCGTCACGTGGATATCTCCATATTCAATTGTGAGTACAATATGACTAGAACAGTTTTACATTTAAGGCATTGCACATCAAGGGACTTTGGGAAATAAACGTACACACCACACCATATTTAGTGTGCCAAATATGCATCTTTTTAAACGAATCTTAGTGTCATTAAATCAAACAGTTGGAAGTAAAATGTTAGAGGCAGATAGTGGCAAGCACTAATAATCCACAACCGAGCGAAACGTTCCGGTCAGCCATAAACATCAAACAGGAGATGCTTACACAAAAGGTGAAAAAGAAAGAAACCCTGACCTACCAACTTCTGCTGTTCGATAGCATAATAGCCGCAGACATCAGGGTCCAGTTGTTCAAAGCGTCGTTGGATTAACGAGCTCGTTAAGGGTCATTTCGTTAACTGTTTTAGCGGATTCAATATACAATATTCTGATATTTTTTTGCTGAAAAATGTGAGTAGCTTTTGCACTGCAAAAGCTACTCACATTTTTTCAGCAGAAAAAATTTCAGCATATTTGCGTATCACTCGATGTAAATTTTAACGACTCGTTAACTAACGACGTCGTTAGCTTTGAACAACTGGGCCCTGGTAGGACATGTTCCCCGCGGTGAACACCAAGAGAATAGCCAAATACACCAACAAAAGGAAGCTCAATACGTTACAATTATCTTGGCTTTAAATAACTTCAGAAAAAGCACAAGGCTTATTCAATTACATTTCTGCAGTTCTGGTGCCAGTACAAAAGTGTAATAACAAACACCAAAGCGCTGAAACGTTTTAATCAACACGGAGACAAAAAAAATAATCTGACTAATATTTCTTTAGATGAATTTCTGACATATAAAGATATTAGGCTATTTCGCGTGACAGAACAAGGTATTATTTTTTCCATGACTTTCAAGCATACAATTTTTATTGAGGACCCTAATAAATTCGTGGCTTTGCGAGAAAATGAAGTAGAATTGGGCCTTTGAAACAATAATGACCCATTTTCAGATAATTGATTATTTAATGACGTTTTCATCGAATCGTTTGATGTAGAATAAATACACATGCTTTATGTTAAATGGCATACTGCAATAAGGATTATCATTTAGTTACTGTTCAGAAAGTATCATATCATAGGTCAGACGTTTAAAAAGAATAATCTACAAGATGTACGAAAATAAACGCAGAAGAATTATCTTAGTAAGCTTGTTTTGATATATTTCCATGAGCTTAAATAACGGAAAATTCATGACCTCGTTTCTAATTAAGAGTTAAGTTTTTGAAAGTGCTGTTCAAAATTTGATGTGGTTTTCTGAATGCAATATACCTATACGGAATAGTTTGAAAGAAACTAGAAATGTTTTGTATGTGTTCATCGATTCATATGAATGATGTTGAAGTAAACGACTTATTGTATGAGCATAATACAATGGGTTAGAATGCTGAATGTTTAGAATTACAAAAGCTCTTTACAATGTGATCTAAGTTTAGGGGAAACATTCACACCTATTTCAATCTCACTCTTCATTTAAATGTCATAAATTCTTAGCTCTTCGACATACTATTTTATACAAAGCATTTATTGGGGAATGATGGTCGATTCTAAAGCACGTAGCATTTCGAAATGTTTGTTGAAAACCTGAGGGATATAAATTATTAACATTTTGGTTTATTATAACGTCCACTGTAAACTTGTCGAGGCCCAGCTTAACGCTAACAAAATTTAGAGTACCCGATCGTTCTTTCTGTTACTCTTTAATCTTCTAAATGTAAATAAAAACAGATGACTATGGTGTACCAAAGGGGTAAAAAAGCAGCGATATCGCTGCTTTCGACTAGTTTGGCACATCATTGAAAACATTGTTTAAATATGTTTCTTATTTTCCAAAAACATGTGGTCTAATACATTGATATTACCCATTTTGCTGCCCATCTGTTGTTTAATAAAACTATTGGATTTTCTTAGTTATAAATTGATTTTCATCCCAACAATTACAAGTCCCATTATTTAATACTACGACTACATATGGTGTGGTAAATACTTATGTTGATCAATTAAGTACTTAGATGCAAATTTAGACAAACGCAATTGACTTAACTCAGAAACTGATTTAGTCAGATCAACATTAAGTTCTCAACATTCTAAACCTATAAACAAAGTCAATATAAAATTCAGGTTCCAATATGCCTTGCAACAAAGGTGTGTTTTAGTCCGATATTGTATTTAGAGACCAATTCGTAGTGTCAACGATAAAACTTAGAAAAAAGTTTTCCGAAGTTTATGATTTCGATACCCTGTTGGAGAAATAAAAAGAAAGGCAATGATCTGGAATCGATACAGTTACCTAACACCTTCAGTTCAAAGACACCAAAGAGAAAGAAGTAAGCACTTAAAGTAAGGGCACCACAATAGAAACACTACAAGCAGAAAGCCAAAAGCACATTTTTTCCCAAACAAGAAAAACGCCTAACGGCATTATGGAGGGTTTTTAAAAAGGTTAACCAAAAGGTAAACCTGGGACGACGGCCGTCCGCCCGTACATCGCTATTTTAAAGGACGGATTTTTTTTAAAAACCCGTCCAAAAATAGCCAAATGGCTATCCAAAATAAAAATTTCACCCAGACACACATGCAAAGACACATAATGACAAACATAGTAAACTAGAGCAGAAGGAACGGTCAGTAAAAGTATTACTTGGCTGGGGGCGTGAGGGGCTTAAATCGATATTAGGTGGCCACAACGCTCGCCTTCATGGTATACACAAGACATTTGTTCAGTCCGCGTGAAGGGTTCCTGACTCATTAGTGCAACATTTCCGAGAACATAACAATCGAACGAATACAGAGATGAAACAACGATGAGACTCGACAGCCAGGATGCTTGACTAGAAATATCCCCAACTAAGGAAGGAAAATTTACAATCTCAAAATCAAAATCATCGCGTTTATCAAATATTTTGCATCGAATAAACCCATCTAAAATAGACAAATGCAAATCCAAAAGCGGGGCTTCTGGCATACAGTAGAATTAGCCATGAGAACACGTCTTTGTTTATTATAGTGATTAATTTGATTTTTATGTTTTCGCTTTGATGCATTGACTGAGTTGGGAGCCTTTATGCGAACCGAATTTTTATGTGTTTATGTATTAAGAGTAGCATCGGAACCCAGGGTGAAGTTAGCTAGCTGTAAAAGTGCTTTAAACCCCCCGGTGGTTTGCTCTACCGACCGTTCTAAGGCGGTGGTCCCGGTGTTAGTCTTACTCCTTGTTGCTTTGTGGTTTATTCTACGAGTCGATTTGTTGTATGTCTTTCCGTGTGTCATTTTGTTCTTGTGTTTTTCAGTCCTTTTAGTATTGCGATTACCTCGCTTGGGGAAGAGAAAGCTAATCTTAGTGCTTTTCGTACGTTTGTTTGATTTGTGCTTGTTTGGATTTGTCGGTTTCCTCTTCTTCTTGGGGTCTAGGAAGGGCTGCGGTTTGTGATTGTGGCACTCCCTGGACTTTTCTCTTACCTTTTTTTTTTTAGTTTTGTTTGAATGCAGTTAAGTAGGATGATGAGTGACCATTCCTTCAAATTAAGGATTATCAGAATTCAAAATATCGTCCAAATATCTCGAAGTTAAGTTAAAAGCTTCTGATCAATAATATCAGCTTATTTATCACCAGGAATAGACATCATAAAACTGCTGCAAGAGAAGCACAATGAGTATCCATCGGAATTCCCAAAATTAGTGCCAAATCTAAAGAAATTCTTGTATAAAATGTATGATGATGCGTCACAAACGTTTCAGCAAGAACAAAGTTTAAACCGTTTTAGGCCATCAGAAGTAAAGAATGCATTCTTTTCCGTGCATACCATCTATGACTTCTCGTCGATTTCGTAAGACTCTGTAACATTTATGGTTGAAAAAACTCGTATTAATATGATTGTAATAAGACTTTTTCAATCGGAAACATTGCCTGAATGTGGCTTTTTCACTTCAGAAGCTATTCATAAACATTCCACTTTATCATCCAAACAACCTATATATAAAGCTCTAGCTTTTCCTTTCGATAATTCAGTAAAATTTCATAGAACATCTTTATTATCACGGAATGTGTTCTAGACGGATAGTTCGAGTTACCGAAGGCTAATCATAGCGCCAGGTCGGCAGGCAAATGGGAACAATTGAAGGGTGTCTTTTCAATCGTCTATGAAATACAGTCGAACCTCAATGGCTCGAACACAAAATGCAATTTGATCATAAAAAAGAACATAACACTAAAATATTCTTAAATGTTTGTTTTGTTGAGCTATCGAAAGAATTTCATAGGGACTAAAAAATGAGTTTTAAACAGTCACGGTAAACGAGTCTTTACTGTTCAAGCCAAGTCTTTACTGTTCAAAGTTTCAATAAACTTACATTAGGTGTCAGTCTTACTCTTTGTTGCTTTGTGGTTTATTCTGCGAGGCTATTTGCTTTAAGTCTAACTTTATATTATTTTGTTCTTGTATTTTTCAGTCTTTTTAGCATTGCAATTACCTCGTTTGGTGAATACAGGGCTTATCTTAGTGCTTTTCGTACGTTTGTTCCATTTGCGCTTGTTTGGTTTTGTCTGTTTCCTCTTCCTCTTCGTGTCTGGGATGGGCTGCTACTTGTGATTGTGGTACTCCCTGGACGTTTCTCTTACCTTTTTTGCCTCTAAGTTCTATATTATTTTGCATAGTACTTGTTGCAGATTTGTTTCCATTATTTATAGGTGACATAATGTCGTCCCTTTTTGAACATCTTAACGTTCTGAAGCTGATGCTGTTGGGGTATTCTTTTTTCTCTCTTTTAATATTTGTTATCTCTGTAAAGGTAATGAAAGTTTTTAAAACATGGTAGATACGATTTAGCCAGAGTCATTTTTAGCCAGAATGATGTCAGCCAAATATAGCGAATTCTTCCAATACTAGATTTATATTTTCCTACGTTTAACCGTCTAATGGTATAATTGTCTCTTTAAACCAAACCTGGTGATTGTGAAAGGAGCTGCTCGCTAAAACTTGTCGTTTAGTTATAAGTTCAAACTCTGAATATTGCACACTTCGTTTGCGCTTCCTCTCAGTATCAAGGATAGACAACTATATTTGATTGGGTTTTTCATTCGTTTCTTCATTAATTATTTGATTCAATCCTTTTTTCTTCATTTTAGATAGTGATGTCCCACGCGCTACAATCTACGCGATTGATATTTTTGAAAATGTATTCTCTTTGTAAAACATGAAGTCACGTGGACTTTTTATGATCGAAATCAACTTTTAACGGCAAAATTCTCAAATATGACTATTACAATCAAGGTAAAATAGTATAGAAGCTGTCCAGAAATAGTCACAATCCCAACTCATAACCTACACATTACGAAAACATACATATAATTTTGACCCTCATAAACCCCACTTTTATATAGTAAAACTGGGGTTTACAGGGGTATATATTATGTTTCTTATTTCTGCTAAAAATACAGATTGTATATACTCATAAGGACTGCCTTGGGAAGGCGGTTCTAACGAGTACCCACAATCTATGTTTTGAGCAGAAATACGAAAAAAAATATCAGATTTTTTTTTTTATCTGGAAATTTTTAGTTTTTGATGGTGAAATTTTCAATATATTTAAATAGGCGTTTTTCGCAATTAATGACATCAAGGGAATGACAAAACAAACCCTGACAGACAGTACACAAGCCACAGACCACAGAGGAGCAAAACCACCAGCTCCCTCTTCCCCGATAAGGTGCCCAGCGGGCACAAGACGTTTATACAACGTCGGCTCAACGTCGATGCAACGTCATGACGTTGGATCGACGTTGAGGCGACGTTGTATTAACGTCATGTGCCCGCTGGGTGATCATTATTCTAAACAGGATCCACACTATCGCAATATAAGACAAGAAATCGGAAAAATAGATGGAAAACAAAAAAAATAAATAAATAAATAAAACGCAGCGAGCAGGCACAAGGGCATACAAAGCAAAAGGCCACAAGTTCTCACAAAGAGTTTATCTATTTTTCATCCTGTGCAACAGGAACTATCGGAGACCGAGTTTCATGGCGATTTTTTTTCATAATCTTAACACGATTGTAGGTAAAAAAAAAAATCAGTTACTGTTTTTCTGAACACCTCGCGAAGATTATTAACAGATATAAAAATATCATGTAAAACACGGGTAATGTACGGCAAACAACATGCTTAAATATCAAACTTTTTTTTTTTACACTTTAGCAGCTTTACATCCTTTTTTTTCAATTACGCTATGATAACGTCAGATTTCAAAGTAAATTACGTTTCGTTTCTAGATGGCTTTATTTCGGCCAGCTATGGCCCCACTGGTGTATTTCTGTTTGCTCCTTCTGTCATTGAGAACTCAACTATGCTTCATCCTATGTCATATATAGCATTGTACTGCGATGGTTTACTACTGATATGCCCTGCAATCTAACATATTGTTTATTGAACAACTGAGGCCAGTAGAAACAGGTGCGACTGAATAGATAGAACAGGTAATTTAGTTGTTAGATCATAAAGTTTCCAAGGCAACACGACAGATTAAAGAACAACAGGTACCCTAATTCGACATCCTATATCAGCCGCACCATAGGAAAATATGCTAACGGGGTATATATTTGAACAGCAATTATCTTGATTAATCAGCGAAGCAGCATAAACCGATATGGACCGTTGCTATTACATATCATTACGAAAACACTCCTATTCAAACATATAGAAAATTTCACCTCCAAAAACTGACAATTTTCAGATAAAAAAACATGGTATTTTTTTTTTCATATTTCTGCTCATAACATAAATTGTGGGTACTCGTTAGAACCGCCTCGGCGAGGCGATTCTAACGAATACTCACAACTTATGGTTTTGAGCAGAAATAAGGGAAATAATGTATACCTCTATAAACCCCAGTTTTACTAAATAAAAGGGGTTTAAGGGGTCAAACTTATATAGGCTTGTTTTCGTGATGGCCTTCGGGGATGCGCATGCCTATTTGTGTCTTCAGTGTCATGAAAGTGCATTTTTACATAGAGCGACTCTAATATCTTAGAATTATTTGGTATGTCACGATGCAATTTTCTATTTTAATGTTCATTAAAAACTGACAATTTAGCTGATGACATCATATATAATGATTATGTTACGCAACGCAATTAAGATAAATACAAATCCCTAAAAATTAAGTTACACCACAAATTCATTATACCCGAAACATCCTTTTTCTGAAATGATTTGAGAAAACTGTGGCATTATTTTCATGTAAATGCAACTTTAATTCTAGAAAAGTCAGAATACAGCTAATTTAACAATTTGTGTTTATATTCACATACTACAAAAAATCACGAACCATCTCATCACGTAAACATGCCTATATAATTTTGACCTCCTTAAACCCCACTTTTATATAATAAAACTGGGGTTTACGGGGGTATACATTATTTTATTTATTTCTGCTTAAAAAGAATGATTGTGGGTACCCGTTAGAACCGCCTCGTCGAGGCGGTTCTAACGAGTACCCACAATCTATGTTTAGAGCAGTAATATGAAAAATATCAGAAATTTTTATCTGAAAAATTTCGTTTTTTTTGGCGGTAAAATTTTCAGTATACATGTATTTGAATAGGTGTGTTTTCGTAATGTTCTAACACATAAACAAGGCATTAAAACTCACTTTTTTCGTAATATTTGTAAAGATATTCAACAACATAACAAAATCTCTCTCTCTCTCTCTCTCTCTCTCTCTCTCTCTCTCTCTCTCTCTCTCTCTCACACACACACACACACACACACACACACACACACACACACACACACACACACACACACACACACACAGCATAATGCAGATTTAATTTTTGTTTATGAAAGATTCACGAAACAACGTCACTTTTTTCTATATTGTTCCATAACCGGTACTTGTTACTGATAGCCAATTTCCTCAAAACAACATCAAAATAAACAAAATAGTAAACAGAGATGCCGATACACATTTATATGGAGGTGTAGGTAACTCTGTTTTTTTTTTTTTGTTTTTTTTTTTATAGATTTTAATATCAGATTTAAATTCGTAAAGCCAACCCACTTATATAAAAGCACTGGACTATCAAGTGTGTCGAACGCCCTTACTCACAGAACAGCGGGCCCCAGTAGCCTAGTGGATAGGAGAATTGATCCATTAGGTTTCTTACCGCTGTGGTTCGAGCCTCGCACGGGTCACATATGGGAAAGCCAAGTTCTGCTTACGGACGGTCGAGTGGTTTTCCCCGGGGTCTCCGGTTTTCGCCCACCTTTGATGAAAGATAGGCTCGATATAAATGAAATATTCTTCAAAGAGCCGTAAAGCCTAAATCAAAAAAAAAAAAAAAAAAAAAAAAAAAAAATAATAATAATAATAATAATCACATAATCCAGCTCATTCACACCCACCGAAAAACACTATAACTGATACGTAATTACACCAGAAGATTAAGATTTTGCCTCCGTTTTGCAAATGGTACAACTGTTACAGGGAAGAGTTGTCATCCGAGTATTTGGATCTTTTCCAAAAAACGAGGGATTCTCTTAAAAGGAAGGCTTTTCTCTAAACGGGAGCAGATCTGTACTTTCAATAGAAACTTTCTGTGAGACAGGAACAAAATATTTATATGTTAAATTTGGCTAATCAGAGCTGAAAAGATAATCGATTATCAGTCATGCCATTGTGATAGATAATCGATTAGTAAACACTGAAGATTTTTGTCATAATTTTAAGTGTCTGCCTGAGCATGACTCTTTCTATGTTATACTTAACTGAATGTATTGGTCAGACAGGCCTGAGCAAACAGTGTAGAACTAGATGAGACGCCGCAAACGCGGCGTCTCATCAGGGTCTACACTGTTTGCCACTCATCCAGCTATTTTTAGACACAAGATTGGGTAGTAAATTGTACTTGTTCAAATTTTAGATAAAGTATGGTAAGGTGCTGAGGTGTCTGAATACTCAGGGTAAATACGGTAAAGTAACAGACACAGATATCAAATGATCGATTATAAGCGAATCTGTAACGATATTTTTGTGGAATTTATCGATCAATTAATCGATTATCCGATTAATTGTGCCGGCCTTAGTCATATTCACTTCCCTTAAAATATCTCCTTTGTCCTGAGTTTGATAGATGATGGATGAGGTATTTCATGTTATTGCCATTCTATATAACCTGGGGCACAACGTTTCCTTCTAGATTGTACGCCCAGCAAAGTTTCAGAACAGCCTGTGCAAGTGCGCAGGCTGATCGCAGTCTTCTCTATCAGGCTGAGTACGCTTTAGATATTTTACTACACACAGAATGCCTTGCGTAGGCTCTGATCAGACTGCGCGGATGCGCAGGCTGATCTGAGTCCTCGCTGGGCGCAACTGCAATCTTGTAAGAAATGCTGTTCCCCGGTTTATACTATAGTTTTTTTTTGTTTTTTATATATATACTCATTTGGGAACACCACACTGAGTGACCAAAACAATGATTTTGTTTTGTTTGTTTGTGTTGAGGTTTTACGGCCCAGTCAACCCAATGGGGTCATGTCGAGCGCGGTCAGTTTACCTAACCACACATTTACTGGGCAGGCTTAGTCCTCTAAGCTTTGTATTAAAACCTGTTCAACGATACATTTTGTAACAACCAATCGTTTTGGAAGCTTTAATTAGCACTACTAAATATACATGAAATATAAAAATGGAGACACGAGCATGTCACACTACTGGTGCATTGAACACACTTATAATTGAACCCTAACGTGGGAAAACGTACCTTATGACATGTTCACAACGAACACTGAAATCAGCCTGCGCATCTGCGCAGTCTTATCAGAGTTTTCCTTGTCCGTATGAAGAAACTAAGCATCTTTGGCTATGCAAAATTCGCTCAATGAAGATTCCGATCCGATGCGCAAATGCCATCACGAAAACATATCCATATAGTTTTGACCCCCTTAAACCCCACTTTTATATAGTAAATATGGGTTTACAGGGGTATACATTACTTTTCTTATTTCTGCTCAAAACATAGATTGTGGATACTCGTTAGAACCGCCTCGCCGAGGCGGTTCTAACGGGTACCCACAATCTATGTTTTGAGCAGAAATATGAAAAATATCAACGGTTTTTATCTGATTTTTTTTTTTTTTCAGTTTTTGGAGGTAAAATTTTCTATATATTTGAATAAGAGTGTTTTCGTAATGGCAGTCTGATTTGAAACTCCACTAGGCGCATTTGCCTAAATCTACGTCTTCTGACGTTGCGGCTTGGCTGTTTTTCATTACGAAAACATGCCCATTCAAATATACTGAAAATTTTACCACCAAAAAACGAAAATTTTCAGATAAAAAAATTCTGATATTTTTTCATATTTCTGCTCAAAACATAGATTGTGGGTACTCGTTAGAACCGCCTCAGCGAGGCGGTTCTATCGGGTAACACAATCTATGTTTTTGAGCAGAAATAAGAAAAATAATGTGTATCCCTGTAAACCCTAGTTTTACTATATAAAAGTGGGGTTTATGGGGGTCAAAATTATGTAAGCATGTTTTCGTGATGGGTTCCACTTCGAGTCGTTCTCACTTTCACTCTTTATCCCAACTCAATTACTATGTACGTCATTCATTCTCATTCTCGTGTTTACTTTAAGGTATACCCTATACCCTATACTTTCTATATCTTTCTTGTAATTAGTTCATCATTTCATGGAGCAGAGAAAATTTATTTTACTTACATCTGTATGACTGTGATCGTAGTATATAGAATCTATTTTCTGATTTGTTAGGAGATGAATTAACCCATTTATGCTAAGCAGACTGCTACTTTAATTCTTTAGACAAGTCCATTTCCACCAGATGGAGTATTTAGTTAGTTTTTTTTTTATTATTACCATGTTTTATAGATGTCCTGTATTTAATGCAAACTGTAGACCCGGATCAGACGCCGCATGATGCGGCGTCTGATGCGGGTCTACGCTGCCTGCCAATGTCCCTTTTTATGGGACACTAGGCTTATATGGGTTAATATAATTCTCAAGGCTTTTTTTCGAATTTCATACTGTTTTTAATGCTTATTACTGTATGTCAAAATACACATATTTACTAAGACATATGCAAAATACCTTTAAACTTAGATTGCGTCCCAAAAAGCCCAGATTTACAGCAGAAAAGCAAAAGTTGTCTCCTATGGCATTCTGAAAATACGTCAATACATTAAAACTCAACTCTTGTCAAAACTCCAACTCCTTTCAGTATATATAATGACTTTGTTTGATGTTTTTGTTGTTGTTTCGCAGCACTTTTGAAAAATAGGAACCATGGTGCCCAGAAAAAGACACAATCACAAAACATAGCCTACAATGAGGAAGCGTAATCAAACTACAGTGTACGATGGACAGGATACACATTAAAATCAAGGAAAAAGAAAGTTACCAACTCCGCCTTCCCTAAAAGCTTATCCACATTAATAATATATTATTGCATAAAAAGCAGTGCCGCACGTTATTAACAGCCGTGCATTAACCGGCCAAAAGCCGTGTATTAGCAAGGCAATTCATGCGCTGTTAATGTACGGCTACGCAACTTTCAATATGATCGTACCGGGGCCACAGATTTGCTGCCGTTACGAGATGTGTACTGCCCGGCCCTAGAACGAGCATAGTCCATGGAAATTGCGTTCGCGAGACATTGGTGAAAAGGCGAAACAAAATAGTGCAAGAAATAACGCGAAATGTAGCAAATGTTTTCAGTTTTTATGCAATAACAGCGATCGAACATGGTTTTTCAAAGCATTAACATTCGCCAGGTCCCAAGGGAGGTGTTGAAAACCGCGGCCTCCGGCCTCGGTTTTCAACACCTCCCTCGGGACCTGGCGAATGTTAATGCATGAAAAACCATGTTTGATCCCTATAATACAGTTTTATTTGCAATACAACAAACACCAGCTTTTTGTAATTTAATGCTAAAAAATATACCCTTCAGGCAGCATAAGCAAATGATCACACGGCAAATATGTTCCTCAGACTGAATAATAAGATAGGCCGCGCCATGCACAAACGTGTCATCGGGCATATGCGGACAGCAAAGGCTCAGACCAGTCTGTGCTTCCCCGCAGTCTGACCAGGATAGCCACTGTCCGCTAACAGAATCACTGGATACTACAGAATGTATGAATAGAGAGCAAAGGCATGGATGATATTTTGCGCATGCGCGGGATGATCTTTTCGCATGTTCAAAGGCATGTTTTCGCTTGACGCGGTCCAAATATAAAGTTATATAACAGCTACAAACGCCTTATTTGAGAGCTTTGTTTTACAAGTTTGTGACAGTTTGTGGCGAAGACAAGTGTTTTAACCTCGGTATAAATACCAGATTCAGTGCCAAAGGAGCCTGGATACAATAAGTATATTTTCCATAATCTTTTTGTGTAGTAAAGATAGCGTTTATGGCTTCTCCCCATACATCAGCATAATGCAGGTTATATTTTATTTCCTTTGGGATCATTGAGCTCATCTTGGTAATTTTGAAAATCGAATGCCGCTTAAGCCGGCACTAGGGGGCGTATGCAGCCTCGCAAACTATAGTTGTGCATATGAAGAGACTCAATCAAACCGAGTCTCCCAATATTCGTGATTTTGTGTGTTCTTTGTTTCCAAAGGCAATCCTTTTTTATTTTTATTTTACTCTACTGTAGCTGGTGTAGTGCCGTGTGGCAGCCGTAAAAAGTCTCCCCGTACATTATCGTAGTACAGGTTATATTTTATTTCCTTTGGGATCATTGAGTCCATCCTGGTTATTTTTAAAATCGAATACCACTTACAGCATATGCAGTCTCGCAAACTACAGCGTTGCATATGAAGAGACTCAATCAAATCGACTCTCCGATTTTCGTGATTTTGTGTGTTCTTTGTTTCCAAAGGCAATCCTTTTTTACTTTTATTTCTATTAAGTTCCTCTACACCAGGCCCCGAGGTTATAAAACCTTTTTCATGCTCAGCTCAAATCAGCTGAGCATGAAATTTTCTCTGCTAATAAATATGAAAATGTTGGCATTTTCATATTTATTAGCAGAAAAATTTCATACTCAGCTATGTTTAGCAAGAAACAATTTGCAAATGTTAGTAATTTGAGATTTATTAGCAGAATAAATTTCAAGCTCAGCTGAGTTGTGAATTGAAAAAAAAAATTTCAAAACTTCGAAGCCAAGTCTCTTTGCAAAAGGGATCTTCTCTACAAGAAAAAAATTTCCTGCCAAGGGGAATGAATTCGTTTCTTTTAGAGCAGAATCCTTTTCAGAGAAAGGCAAAACTAATTTCACAGCGAAGCCTCCATCGAATTGGAAATTATACATACAAAGTCGACTGTTGATTCATTTGAAAGATCGAATCGTCATGACTAGAAGTAGAAATAAAGCACGAGTGTGCATGTGTGCCGTTACCAGCATGTACGTGTATGACAGATTGGATTGATTGTATTTTGAATCAGCTTAATATTCAACTAGCTTTACTTTTATGAAATCAATTTGTATTATCTTTATTTGAAAACACTCGTTCTTAATGAGTTAGCGTGGCGTATGAAACCCTACAAATTTCAATGCTGTCGTACGAAGAGACCATTAAAATCGAGACTGATTTTCGTTCTTTTATATGCTCTTTGTTTCTAAGGACAATCTTTACAGATTTTATTGATTCTGTTTATGAGGAGAACTGCAATTTGCAACGATGCTTATGTTCTCTAGCACCGACATAGCGGTACATTTTTTTTTCAGGATTATTAAAATATGCACAATGATAACAAAAGCTGCGAAATATATATAGTACACTGTAGCAAACAACGTGGAGACTGTTACGGGCGCCACACATGCCTTTATACTAATTGTAATGCAGATAAATAAATTCCAGAAAGAGCCGTCAGGGATTGGCTGCGACTTGTGATTGTGGCGCTCCCTGGACTTTTCTTCATCACGAAAACATTCCTATATAATTTTGATCCCTTAAACCCCACTTTTATATAGTAAAACTGGGGTTTATAGAGGAATACATTATTTTTCTTATTTCTGCTCAAAAAAATAGATTGCGGGTACTCGTTAGAACCGCGGGGCGGTTCTAACGAGTACCCTCACTCTATGTTTTGAGCAGAACTATGAAATATATTTGATTTTTTATCTGAAAAATTTTAGTTTTTGGTGGTAAAAATTTTCAATATATTTGAATAGGCGCGTTTTCTTAATGTGTAACATTTTTTAAGTTTTGGAAGTAAAGAAAATACAAACACTTAAAAAGAAAACAGCAGTCTCGGGTTAAGTGAGTCTGTTCTTGAGCAGTACTGCAACTTGCTACGCTGCTCACTAGCGCTGGCTTGTGCAGTACTTTTTTTCCAAAGATTAACTAAAGGAAGCATTACTAAAACAAACAGACACATTTTTACTGAATCAGGGCATAAACAGTAATACATATGCTCTGCAACCTCAGAAAACGTTCCTTCTGACTCCTGCTTCCAGCGATTATTCAGATCAGCCTGCGCATTTGCGCAGTCTGATCAGTATATTCACCGGGCGCACTTTGGTAAACAAAGGTCGCAACGCCTGACATTGAATCAACTTTGAATCGTTGTTGTTTTAACGTTATGTGCCTGCTTGGTTTACCTCTTGGGTGGCAACACTGATAATGCCCGCGGCAGCGCCTTGAGAGATATGTTACTTTCACATTATTCAAAATTGGCTCATGGACACAAGAGGAGAAAGTATAAAGAAATGTATATGTATCAGTTATGCCATGTACATGTAATGTTAAAGTTATATTGAAACAAAAGGTTAAGTTAATCTTAAAACCTTTCACGTGGGGTTTTCGAAACCTGGAAGCACCCGAGTTTATCAGGAAATCCATACCTAGAAGATAATTGTTGTATAAATGTTTATTATATCATTAGCAATTATATTACTATGGAATCATGGACTGCTTCAGGCAATTTTAATCTTTATACTTCGTTCCTTTACGGGACTATCATCAAAGCAGATGGAAAAGCAATGACATTACGAAAACACGCCTATACAAATGCATTGTTAATTTTACCGCCGAAAGAACGAAAATATTAAGATGAAAAATTGTAATATTTTTCTTATTTCTGCTCAAAATATAGATTGTGGGTACTCGTTAGAACCGCCTCGGCGAGGCGGTTCTAACGAGTACCAACAATCTATGTTTTAGGCAGAAATAAGAAAAATAATGTATACCCCTGTAAACCCCAGTTTTACTATATAAAAGTGGGGTTCAAGGGGATCAGAATTATATAGGCGTGGTTTCGTGATGAAGAAACAAACGCAGCATATAAGACAGTTTACAATTTTGGACGGTATAATGTTTATAGAGACTGACAAACAGAATTATGGATTCCTCTGACATTTGTCATATAAATGCGTTAGTTATCTTTAGTGCAGGAAGACTTCATATTTTTATTTGATATTTATTTTATCAAATAAACTAGAAATGATCAATTTGACGTTTAACAACGCTGTGACAACATCTGAAACAACAGCAAGTCTGTTTAACGATACAATACCTGACAAGACGATCAGTGTTTGCAATAATGCTGTGACAGTATCCAATAAGAATAATTCAACGTTTGATACTATGTTAGAAATACAACATGCCCTTGAATTGACTTGGAAAAATATATTTATAGGAATTGTACTATATATAATAGTTTTGGTAACGCTAATTGGAAATATCCTGGTATTACTAGCCGTGTACGTCAATAAAAGATTACAAACGAAGTTTAATTATTACATTGTCAATCTTGCCATAACAGACGTTGCTGTCGCCGTGACGGCAATGAGTTTCCATACGACGGATAACTTTCTTGGTTACTGGCCATTTGGTGGCTTTCTTTGTGGCGTTTGGATATTCTTTGATTACGGCATGACATTTGTTTCTGTCTTTACTTTAGTCCTCATCTCCGCCGATCGCTTTTGGGGTGTTAGCTGGAGTCTTCACTACCGACGTCATCACAGTAAGCGAAAGACCGTCATTGCTATTGTAATTATGTGGTAAGATATTATTGAGCCTCATCGTGGGGGAAAAGCTCTTCGAAGTTACCGTGGAATCTTTCTGTGTGCATGCCTTGCCCCTTTGCGAGGCCACCTGTCTAGTGCCGCTGACATGGATGTGTGAGAACTACTTAGGTTCAAGCGAGACTGCACAAATTCGCAGACTCGCTTGAACCTTTGCTGTTAACAGACGCTTTCCCACGACCCGGCTCAATTTATAAAGACGGACCTTCTTGATTAATTTACAGTGCATAATTACTAAACAAAATATTTATTACAGAACAACCGCGTTCCGATTCATAATCTGCATTGCATCTCAAACCAAAATATGTATAACGAAGTCCTGTCAACTTTTATCTCTGCAAGTGTACGCAAAAGTCTTAAATGCGTATGATCTCTATAAATTGCTATCCAGTCAAATAAAGCACATAGCAAAGACGTTGCGTTACAAATAAGATATTTTGCCATTAACTGCATGACGGTAGGTCGTGCCGTAGACTCAATGAAAGATAAATCCTAAACACAGACTTTGTCAAAGCTCATTCGTTCACGTGTTGTTTATATAGGCAAACATTGGCTTGAAAGCATTTCTGCAACGACTAGCTACCGACGACATAGAAACGACATTATTGCGACGTTAAATGTTTGCTGAGTTGCAACGATTATGATATCTTTGAGAAATCCCAACTTTCTGTTGCTTATTCAAGCAAACCTTTACGAATTCCGATCAAATTGGCATAGATGTTATAAAGTAAGGAATTATACCCTGTGTTCTGTTTGCTTTCAGGCTATTTATGTTCGCTCTATGGCTGCCTCCATGCATACATGACCGCTTACACAACGCTAAAGCGGGAGAGTGCATCTGGGAACCATCCTTGAACAAAGACTTTGTTGTTGTAGTTGCAGTTGTAGGTCATCATGGTTCCTGCTTTATCATGCTGTTCTGTTATATTAAAGTGTTTTTATTCATGTGCCAGCGAGATCAGGAAATGATGCTCGAAAGTAAAACGAACAAAACGGAAATATCTGTAGTAGACGTTGATCAAAAGAACTCCTCGTTGCCTTATCCGGATGAACATATAGATGCGCACATTACATCAAGTGCTTCCGGAAAAGTGCCCGGAGACGTGAAAGCTTGCTATTCACAAGAAAAGCAAGCGGGATCTACCAACAGGACCCAGATTAAAGACGATCGATTTATGCAAAAACCATATAATATTGACAATTTTCGAAGAATAAAGCGCGATAGAATGCACTCACATCGTCAGAAAAGTGATAGAGCGATTTTTGTGAAACTGACATACGTCATAATAGGATACGCAGTATGCTGGATTCCTTTTCATGTGGTTTTTGACATCAGTTCCTTGTGTCCATCTTGTGTATCACGTGGTGTATATGACGTAGCCTTCTGGATGACTTATATTAATTCGACAATTAACCCATTTTTGTATAATTTCAGTGCACCGGAATTTAGACGCACATTCAAAAGATTGTTGCGTATAAAAATGACGTCCAATAGTAATATACCTGTAGCACAGACAATTTTGAGATACGAAGACGTTTCAGAAAGTAGCCATTCTGTAAACACACATATGTGAAATGTATGCTTCTTAATCATCGCACTAGACACAACACATTTTCAGTCATGATCTGGTGATACTTTTATTATTTCTCAAGGAAAACATTACATTAACTCTTGTCATGCTGAATAAGTTAAGATGCCACGCCCACTTCTAATTGCCAGCCAGTCAGATTACTTGATCCGGGAGTTTGATAGAAATTCACATATTTATTGACAAACAGTGCAGATCCAGTTCAGAAGTCAACTGATTGGATCTGCACTGTTTGTTAAGACAGGGCATGTCATGTTCAGCAAGAGACGGGTTAATAAATATTACCACATATAGATATAAACAGAACATCCGGATAAGGCAACGAGGACTTCTTATGATCAACATCTATTTTATTATTAATGTTTTGTGTTTTCCACTTAAAAGAAGCATCACATTCTTATGTGTTTCATTTCTTGATGTAAAACAATGTCAAACGGTCTCCTCAAAACGGGCGTAAGGCGAAGACAAATGATATCAGCTATGAACGTCAGCCGATATCGTTCTTTGATTACTGAAGTTATAATGACGTAACTCATATTGTCTTGACGTACACTGCTTGCATCGAATACATGTATTTTCTGTAAAACATAATAATGATTAAAACTAACCAGACATCCCCTTCTACAGGAGATGGACCGGTCCCAAGGGTTATGGAAGAAGAGTCCACCTGGCATAAATGGGTTAACAGTTATAGTATTTGCTGTTAGTTTAAGGTGAATGGATACAAAACAAAAAAGCACTACTTTAGGCTTCAGGCGTTTACCACCCTTTTCAAAGGAAAGGATACCAGCAGAAAATGGGTTTGCTTCTCATGTGTATAAGTCCTGTCTGAAAGGGTACTACTATTAAGAAAAAAACAACACTCAATCGTAGGGATAAGGAGCAATTCGTTCCTTCATATGTTGTCCCATTAGCTAAAGGAGGCAAAAGCTTGATGACTATAGTGACCTCCCCCGGAAGAGTATCCATGCACTTTTCGGTACTGATCTGGAGCCGCAACAGAAGCAAAGCTAGTCTGAACAAAGAAATCTGTTACGTTCTGGATTCTACATTTTATACATATAAACTCTCATTAGATAACGTAGATACGGCGGTTATTTCGAATAGTGCTATTGAAATTACTTTGACAAATGCGGACTGGAAAAAACTCGGAGGGGGTGGGGGTCAGGGGGGCGGGGAACCTTGTTGAATTTTTGTCTGCTTTCTGAAAATGAGGAAGGCAAATTCATTCCTATTAGAATAAATCCTTTTCCTGAAGGGCCTTCGTGTTCAGAAAAGAAAAAGTAAAAAAAAAAAAAAAAAAAAAAAAAAAAAAAAAAAAAAAAAAAATGAAACAAAATAAAAAATAAGTAAAAAATAAAAATAAATAAATAAATAAAAGGCAAGAAGTAATAAAAGTTACATCCCATATAAAATTACGGAGACATAGATCAATTACTTTTTTCAGTGTTTTAATAACTCACGTTAGTAAAGCAGAGAGAAAGGTAAATACGAGATGAAGAAACAGGCAGTCTATATAAAAAATACAAATCAAATCTAGTTCAGGGATTTGATACAATTTCGAGGGAGGCAACTGTTAAAATTTGTTTGTCTCTTCTGGAAATAGGTCTTTTAAATTAATGTCCAAATATAACGTCGGCTTGAAAGTCTGTACGAACCTGAAATTTATGGCGACTTAGTCTATAATTCAAAAACATCACGAAAACACGCCTATATAGTTTTGACCCCCTTAAGCCCCACTTTTTATGTCCCCCACCATGTGTGTGTGTGTGTGGTGTGGGGGGGGACATATTGTTTTAGTGCGGATCATGTCGGCGTCGGCGGCGGCGGCGGCGGCGGCGTTGGCGTAGCCACTTGTCTGCACTCTATCGCCTTATTGAATGGACAGATTTTGGCCAAACACATAAATATATCATTGGGAGGGGGAAAAATGCTGATTAGATTTTGGTGATCTTGACCCCATTTTCAAGGTCACAGGAGGGCTTAGATTATTGGAAAATGGGCCGTAGCCTCTTGTCCGCACTCTGTCTCCTTATTGATTGGACAGATTTTAGCCAAACACACAAATATATTATTGGGAGGGGAACAATGCTGATTAGATTTTGGTGACCTTGAACTCATTTTCAAGGTCACAGGAAGGCTCAGATTGTTGGAAAATGGCTTGTCCGCATCCTGTCTCTTGAAGGAATGAATTGATTTTAACCAAACTTGCACGTCTATATTGCTGGGACATGTAAAAGTACTGATTAGAGTTTGGTGATCTTGATCCAATTTTCAAGGTCACAAGAGGGCTTAGATTGTTGGAAAATGGGGTGTAACCTCTTGTAAGCACTCTATCTCCTTATTGAATAGACATATTTTAGCCAAACTTACACAGCTATATTATTTGGAGGGGGGAAATGCTGATTAGATTTTGGTGACCTTGACCCTATTTCAAGGTCAAAGGAGGGCTCAGATTTTTGGAAAACGGCTTGTTCGCATCCTATCTCTTGAAGGAATGAATAGATTTTAACCAAACTTGCAAATCTATATTACTGGGACATGTAAAAGAGCTGATTAGATTTTGGCGACCTTGACCCCATTTTCAAGGTCACAGGAGGGCTTAGATTGTTAGAAAATGGCTTATCCGCACCCTATCTCTTGTAGGAATGAATAGATTTTGACTAAACTTGCACATATACAATGCTGGGACATGTAAAAGAACTGATTAGATTTTGGTGACCTTGACTCCATTTTCAAGGTCACGGGAGGACTTAGATTTGTTCGAAAATTATTTGTATGCACCCTATCTCCTGAATGAATAAATGGATTTGACCAAACTTGTACAGCTATATTGTTGAGACATGAAAAGAACTGATTAGATTTTGGTGGCCTTGACCCCATTTTCAAGGTCACAGTAAGGCTTAAATTGTTAGAAAATTGCTTGTCTGCACCCTATCTCCTAAATGAATGAATGGATTTTTGACCAAGCTTCTACAACTTAATTGTTGAGACATGGAAAAGAACTGATTAGATTTTGACGACCTTGACCCCATTTTTAAGGTCACACTAAGGCTTAGATTGGTTGGAAATGGCTTGTCTGCACCTTGTCTCCTGAAGGAATAAGTAGATTTCGACCAGACTTGCACAGCTATATTTCTGGGACATGCATCGGAACTGATTATATTTTGGTGACCTTCATCCCATTTTCAAGGTCAGACTAGGGCTTAGATTGTTGGTAAATGGTTTGTCTGTACCCTATCTCCTAAAGGAATGGATTGATTTTGACCTAACGTGTACATCTATATTGTTGTGACATGGAAAAGAACTGATTAGATTTTGGTGACCTTGACTCTATTTTCAAGGTCACACTAGGGCTTAGATTGTTGGAAAATGGCTTGTCTGCACTGTATCTCTTGAAGGAATAGATGGATTTTAACTTAACTTGCACAGCCAAATTGTTGTGGCATGGAAAATAACTAATTTTATTTTGGTGACCTTGACCCCATTTTCAAGGTCGCAGGAGGGTTCAGATTGTTGGATAATGGCTTGTCTGCAGGCTATCTGCTGAATGAATGGATGGATTTTGACCAAACTTGCACAGCTATATTGTTGAGACAGAGACAAGAACTGATTAGATTTTTTGTTACCTTGATCCCATTTTCAAGGTAACACAAGGGCTATGATTTTAGAAAATGGCTTGTCAGCACCCTATCTCATTGAGGAATGGATGAATTTTGACCAAACTTACATATAGGTACATTGTGACCTTGAGTTTATTATAGATATAATCTATTTTAACAATATGTCTGTTCAAACTGGTTGGGGTTGTGGGGTGGGGGCATACGTTTTCCTCCGAAAACATGTTCTACTTCTTATTTCTGCTCAAAAACATAGATTGTGGATACTCGTTAGAACAACCTTGTCGAGGCGGTTCTAACGAGTACCCACAATCTATGTTATGCACAATCTATGTTTCAGAAATATGAAAAATATCTGAACTTTTATCTGAAAATTTTCATTTTTCAGCGGTAAAATCGTATAGGCTTGTTTTCGTAATGTATATAGTTGGCAAAACTGGTTTGTTGGTACAAAATTGAAAAGATTGTCACTCGCTACAAAAAAAAAAATAATAATAATAATAAAATAAAAAAAAAATAAAAAAAAAATAAATAAATAAAATAAAATAAAATAAAAAGGTTACAGCATGCATAGATATTCTGCGGCAAACTGCTTGGATGGTTGTTGACCCAATTATGTTTGATAACTTTGCCTCCCTCATTAATTGCACGACCATGGACTGGTCCTCAGGAATAACGACTCCCTCCTTAATCTAATGAAAACCATATCATCAACAGGAGTCACCACCGAATGGCATTTCATTACGAAAACATGCCTATTCAAACATATTGAAAATTATACCGTCAAAAAATGAAAATGACTTTTTTCATATTTCTGCTCAAAACATAGATTGTGAGTACCCGTTAAAACCGCCTCAACGAGGCGGTTCTAACGAGTACCCACAATCTATGTTTTTGAGCAGAAATAAGAAAAATAATGTATACCCTTGTAAACCTTAGTTTTACTATATATAAGTAGGGTTTAAGGGGGTCAAAATTAGATACGCATGTCTTTGTGATGTTGAAATGGCCAGCAAAGCGCTTACAGAACTTAAAAGTAAAATTGTGCGAATATATCCGATTCACTTTTGCTGTTTTTGCTATAGGCAAGCTTCTAACTGATCAAGAAACTCGAAATGGCGACGACAATAACAAACAGAAAATAAGATGACGACGCCAAATAAAAAAATATATGTTAATGATAATGTCTGCGGAGTTTATTTCATTCAGACGATACCAAGTATGCCGAATCAATTTTGTTTCTTTATCAAACAGACAACAATAAGCTGCTGATGGTGTTTAAAAACCTTAACCCAACATTTCCTGGCATGTTTTCGATCGTAATTGCCAACGTCGCCATTTTGTAAACCAAACCGAAAGCGGTAAGTAAGATTAAGATTGGCTGTCTTAATATAGTCTTTAAATAGACATTTCGGTTTCCCCGAGGGTACTCGATGGACACCTATAATTGGACTTCCCCAGCTCTTGTTAATATGGTTTTAATCAAACTGGCTCCCTCCTCAATCTATTTTAGGTGGTCGGTGGTGTTTGTGGTCGGGCTCATCGTGGTCATGTTTGTGATTTTCTTGTGTTCTGGCTTCAGATCACCATGGAGCTCTTTTGCGTTGTTCCACTACAGTTTTTCGGTTTTGGTTACGTTTGTTTAGTCATCATTTGTTCAGCTCTCCTTCTTCAGGTGTCTCGGGAGGACTGTCCACAAAGACTGAGGTTTGCCTTCGCTGATAAGCCTTCCTCTCCGGAAGGCTGTGATTCGTGATTGTTTCCTATCCTTGGTAACTTTGATTATATCTTTGTATCCGCGCAGTCTGATAAGGCTCTTCGTTAAGTGCTCTTTGATAGACATCAAAGACGCTTATCAGACGGCGCGGTTGCAAGTGTTGAGTCTTCGTCCTGCTCAGTTTCTGAGGATATATTTCTCCCGTTATCTTCGCCTTAGCCATTTGAGCAAAGTTATTTTTTATGTCGGCACCGCTTTACACAGTTTCTCAGTTTAACCCTTGTCCTGCTGAACCCGGATATACCCTGTCTTTGCAAACAGTGTAGATCCAGATCAGTTGGCTTCTGATCTGCACTGGTTTCCATTAAGTATACACATTTATAGCAACAATTCGGATCAAGTAATCTGATTGGCTGGAAATTAGAAGTGGGCGTGGCATCTTAATTTATTCTGCAGGACAAGGGTTAAGACGAATTGATACACATTCATGGGAGGCAACTCTGTCAAAATTGTTTGAGCATTTCAGAAAAGGGGTCTACTCAAAAAGTAAATGATTTGCTCTTCTTGGGGTTTTTTGCTTTTCCATTTATAGAAGACAATTTTTCGGAAGATGATTTATGTATGGGAAAGCAAACAAGAATTCACAAAACTTAACTCACTTGTCGAAACTAGTGAAAAATTAACCAAGTGTATTCAATCACCTTAACAAGATTTGTTCCGAATATAATAATAATACAAATACAAAGATACATGTGAAAGGGATCTAATGGCTAATGTGGATCATCTCCATGAATGTAATTTTAAACAAACATTACGAAAACATGCCTATTCAAATATACTGAAAAGTTAATCACCGAAAAATTGAAAATTTTCAGACAAAAAATTCAAATATTTTTCATATTTCTGCTCAAACCATAGATTGTGGGTACTCATTAGAACCGCCTCGCAGACGAATACCCACAATCTATTTTTTGAGCAGAAATAAGAAAATTAATGTATACCCCTGTAAACCCCAGTTTTACTATATAAAAATTATATAGGCATGTTTTCGTGGTGGAACGGTTTAATGTTCTATTTTGAAAATTAGCAGCCCTAGCTAAAAGATAAATGTTGTATATTACTCCATGGCATCTTCTGTGATAATACAATTATGAAATCAGTTGCCGACGACTTCGGGCAATTTTACTCTGTATATAATGTGCAAAGCACGAAAAGGCCCTTATTCAGTTTGCGGCCAACGCTGGTCCAGATCAGCCTGCGCTTTCTCGCAGACTGATCAGAGCTTTCGTTGCCCGCTTACAGAATCAATAGATATTTTAGTATATGTCGACAAACAGAGAATGTATAAATCAGACTGCGCGGACGCGCACGCACATTTGGACCTTCGCTGTTCGCATCTGGCATAAGGGTCTTTTTCCCAAGTTACGCATCATGTGTAATGTTTTGATTTCTCTATGGAATCCCCATCAAAGCAGATTAAAATGTCAAACATAATATTAACCCATTTATGCCGAGTGGATTCTTCTACCTTAACTATTTACTTCTTCTAATTACCAACTTATTCATCACGAAAATTTGCCTGTATAATTTTGACCCCCTTAAACCCCATTTTTATATAGTAAAACTGGGTTTACAGGGGTATATATTATTTTTCTTATTTCTGCTCAAAAACATAGATTGTGGGCATTCGTTAGAACCGCCTCACCGAGGCGGTTCTAACGAGTACCCACAATCTATGTTTTGAGCAGAAATATGAAAAAAAAAATCTAATTTTTTTATCTTAAAATTTTCAGGTTTTAGAGGTAAATTTGTTTTATATATTTGAAGCGGCATCGTAATGAATGCATTGGTTACATTAAATAGAAACACTAATATCTATAATTATAAATGATTAGTATAACGTTTAACCATGTCTGGAAAGGCGCCTAGTACGTGCAACAGTACTGTGACAACAACTGCTACAGCGTCCAGTGCTTGCAACAATACGTTGATACCATACACTACTGAGCAATACAGTGTGTCACAACATCTTAGAAAAACATGTCATTGAACCGACTTGGGACAGTATACATGTACTACCAAGAACAATGCTGTTCATAGCCATATTGGTGACAATAATTGGCAATATACTGGTTCTAATAGCCATGTATTTCAATAAAAGATTACAAAGGAAGTTTAAGTATTATATTTTCAATCTTGCCGTAACAAACGTTGCTGTCGGCGTGACGAAAATGTTTCCATATGACGGATAACTTTCTTGGCTGCTGGCCGTTTGGTGGCTTTCTATGAGGCGTTTGGATATTCTTTGATTACGGCACGACATTTGTCTCTGCCTTCACTTTAGTTCTTCTCTCAGCCGATCGCTTTTGGGGTGTTACCTAGAGCTTTTACTACCGACGTCATTACAGTAAGAGAAAGACCGTCATTTTTCTTTCTCGCATAAAGGGACCTGACTTTGAATCTCTGACTTTTTTACTTTAATAAACATTGTATTTGTTTTGTTTTTCTTTCTGTTTTTTTTTTTTTTTTTTTTTTTTTTTTTTTTTTTTTGTTTTTTTTTTTTTCATTTACATGTACTTTGTACATATATTGTTTAACTGTTAGCAAAACCAGTACTTCAGTACGATCCGGATCAGATGTCCAAGCAAAAAACAACATAATCTTGTGGACAAGATCGTAAAATACTTGTTCTTCTGTCTTTGCTTTTGAGATAAAAGCATGTTTTTGTTGACAGGGCAATCCAAAACTAAATGCTGAGAATGCCGCTATGCACGCACAGTTAGGCACTTGATAAGGAAAACACTAAAACCAGTCAAATAAACACTTTACCCTGCATCGTTGAAATCAGACAAAACCATTATATTGATGAAAGAAAGTGTTTCCATGGCAACGCAATTTTTTCTCAAGTGATAATTGTTATTTCCAGATTGTCATTCAGTACTAGACAACCAAAAAGAAGAAAAGATACAATTACATTGTAAACAAAATAAATCAAATAAAACTGTACGCTTTTTATAGGATAAATTCGACATATTTGATGCCATAGCAGCGTAAATGTCTTTGTTATGTTGATTTATTCACAAATGTGTGTTTTGGTTTTTGACAACTGTGGAATAAAAATAATGGATATGCTTTTAATTACATTTTTTTCTTGGATTACTGCCATCAAACTGATTAAAAACAAACAATTATACAGTACGTACAACTTGTAGTGTATTGTTGTTGCCATAGCAACCATAGCAGTTTGTTTTCAAACTTATTGTTGTTGTTTTTGGAAATGTACTATGTTGGCATATATCTATAAAAGTTTTAATTAATACATTAAACAGGGCAGTTTTTTGTCAATCTTGAACCAATGCCTTTTGATTTTTTTGCATCCTAGAGTCTTTAGGCATATATAGGTGAACTTATAGTATAGGTAGACTCCGTCGTCCACACTCTTCGAACATCTCAGAAACCACCTTCATATAAAATCTCAAAAGCATTGGGGAATAAACACTTTTAAAACGATCCAGGTCATGTCTTCAGCAGGCCAATAACATTCCAACCTACCGGCGCAGTGGCTCAGTTGCTAGATTGTCCGCTTTGCGTTCATGAGGTTGTAGGTTCGATCCTCGGCCGAGTCATACCAAATGGCCTTAGCTGCTCTTTCGCTTGGCACTCAGCAGTAAGAAAGAGGAACTGGTCGGCCTGTTGTCATTAAAATCTGACTGAATGTCAGTGTCATGTGGTGTAAGGTGTGATAGTTCAGTGAGACAGCACTCTAAAAGTGAGCACTGATCTCCCGGTCACCCCCCAGAGACCGTCGTGACATGACTGAAAGACTGTCAAAAGCGACGTTAAACTCGAATAAAAAAGATAAACCTTTGAAATAATTGCATTTTTTTTCAGGCTGAAAACTTACCGATGGATCAAAATTTAATGTTATACCCTTTTCTAGTAAGTGTAATTTATGAAAATAGGGTCTTTTTGATTAATTGACTGGTTAATTACTAAACTCATTTTTTTATTTATTTTTGTTTCAAAGTGAATTGCGATAATTTTTTAAATTTATATTTTTGAAAAAAAAAAACAAAACAAACTAAACTTTCTCGAAAACAAGTTGTAGACGTAGCCACAGGCGCTAATGCCTCAGAAAGGTTGTAAATCTGAAATATTAACAGGTTTCCCTGTAATCAGATGAAGGTTTTGCGATTTTCTGAGATTCCACAGAATCTTAAAGTCGAACAGCACCACCCCTTTACACCGTAATGATTGTCAGACCCCAAGATCAAAAGATGAAATATTTACATTTATACTCCCACAACCCCACCCCCTCTGCCTGCCCCCTCGCAAATTTTGTTTGTGGTGGGTTATACAGTTTTCACGTTGCTTGTCCGTTCGTCTGTCCGTCCGCGGCACTTTTTTTTTCTTAATACCTTGAAAACGTAGTGATGAATATTCTTAATTAATGCAAGCACATTTATATCAATAAAGTGTACCCACATAAGAAAAAAGAGGTAGGAGCCAATTCTCTTGGAGTTATTGCCCGTTGTAAAACTTCTTACTGCAGTAAAAAATAAGTTTGTGTACACATTATCTCTTTAACCGTTTGTTGGAAATTGACCAAATTAATACAGGAACATCACTATGGTGTGGGAAAGAAGTGTTTGAATTTGTTTTATCTTGACCTTATTTTCAAGGTCACTACACTGTAAAGACTCTAAAAGTGAGCCTTGTGTGCATTCGTTTTCCTAATATCTTGAAAACGCAGCAATGGCTGTTCATCAAATTCAGTATGCAGACACATCAGTAAGGTGTATCTACATAAGAAAAAGATAAGGGCTAGGGGCCAATTCTGTTAGAGTTATAGCCCTTTGTCAAAATTTTAAGGCAGTAAAAAAGATTCTGTGCACATTATTTGTTTAACCAGTGGCTGAAACTTGACAAATCTAAGTTGATACATCATTACATCAAGGAAAAGAATTGATTAGAATTTGGGTGACCGTAATCTTATTTTTAAGCTCACTACATGATAAAGACTCTGAAGATGAGCAGTGTGTGCCCTTTTTTTCGTAATATCTTGAAACCGGAGGAATGGATGTTCTTCAATTATGCAGACACACTGATATCAATAAGATGTATCTACATAAGAAAACGTATGGGCTAGGGGCCAATTCTCTTAAACTTATTGCCCTTTGTAAAACTTCTAAATGGAGTAAAAAAAAAAGCTTGTGTGCACATTATCTCTTAAACCGTTAGCTGGCATTTGAACAAATGAATACAGAAACATCATTATGATGGGGGAAAGCAGTGTTGGAATGTGTTTCTACCTTGACTTTATTTTCAAGGTCACTACATTGTAAAGACTATAAGTGAGCCTTGTGTCTATTCGTTTTCCTTATGTCTTAGAACTGCAGGAATGGATGTTTTCATAAGTTTATGCAGAGACATTGACATCAGTAAGGTATACCTACATAAGGAAAAAATGAGGGCTAGGGGCTAATTCTCTTAGAGTTATTGCCCTTTGTAAAACGTTTTAATGTAGTTAAAAAAGCTTATGTGCACATTATCTCTTTGATACATTATTACGGCGGGGGAAAGAAGTGGTTTGATTTTGGTTGCCTTCACCTTAATTTCAAGGTCACTAAATTGTAAAGAATAAAAGTGAGCCTTCTGTGCACCTTTTTTTCTAATATTTTGAAAATGCAGCAATTGATGTTCATCAATTTATGCACACACATTTATATCAATAAGGTGTACATACATAAGAAAAAGATAAGGACTAGGGGCAATTCTGTTAGAGTTATAGCCCTTTGTCAAAGTTTTAAGGCAATAAAGAGATTGTGTGCACATTATCTGTTTAACCAGTGGCTGAAACTTAATCTTTATAGAACTGAATACACCCGGAAATTTCCCCGTCATGTTTAAAAAGTAGATTATTTTTGGACTTCCTGTTTGCATTTCTGCACACAAAATTCCTTCGGAAGGGAGGCAAAACAGTTTGTAAAACTTGCGTTCCTTCCTGAAAGTGTATCACTTCCCCTTAACCCTTAAACTGTCCAGTGCATGCCACAATCACGAAGTACAGCCTTCCGGAAATATTGAAAGGAGAGATGAGCATATTAAAGCAAACCCAAACGTCACAAATGAAACCACAAATGCACGAACAAAAACAAACAAAAAAAAAAAAAAAAAAAAAAAAAAAAAAAAATCAACAGAATTCCAGATTAGCTGTAACTGTGCCGTTTCTGTTTACCTCATTGAAGACTGGAAACCTCTAAACGGGTAACTGGCGAATAGTGCAGACCCAGATCAGACGCCGCGTTTCGCGGCGTCTGATCAGGGTCTCCACTGTTTGCAAATAATTCAACCATTTTTCTTTAGGAATGTCTATATCATATAGCCTTACATATCTAAAATCGAAAATGAACTCTTCCAGTATATAGTATGGGAGAGTTTATTCAGTCTTTAAACACTGTAGTCGAACCGCCCCGTTGGCACTCCGATTGGTAATATAGGCCCCGTCGTAAATCCGGTTGGTAAGAGTTTCAATATAGCGGTGTAAGGAGTTTTCGGATTAACCTGTCGTGAAAAAGTAAGTATTTACTGTAATATTCTTATTTGAAAAGACGGCCAATTTTACTGATGTTGTCTGAATAAATATTCTTGTTAACCATTACGTTTTATCATCACAAGATTTACCAGAAAGCGAAATATCAATGGTCGAAGTTGCGCTCACGGAAAACAAAATCTTTCGAATCGAGTGATTTTCTAGAAAAATGCCATTGATATTTATTAAGTTTGGCATCTGCATCTAGTTTCTGCGACGAATATTGCGCAACATAATCATTGTTTGTACAGACGATATCCCCTTCTAATTTTCGGTCCATGAAAGGATACACGAGGAAACACGTTTTTGAAATACATTGATTTTGTCCCGGGTTGGTAACGAGTGGCTCCCGGGTTGGTTTTGATAGGAAATCGGATTGGAATGAGCCACTGTTGATAGAGAGTACGGGTTGGTCAGTCTAGTAATTTGACAGAATGGCCTTTACGAGGCAGGCTAGCGACAAAATTGCAACAATACATGCACTTCTTTAGGCAGGCAGTACTTCTGCATGTTACAGCCAATCAATTTTTTGGTTAAGGATCGATCATTTGATTCTTACTGGTGGGAGTTGGAGCGGCGGTAAGAAGTTTTCAGGCGAGGATTTGTTCTTCCGCGACTAAAGACAGCCCTTGTGTTCACGTTTCTACAAAGTGTGTATTAGCTTTGACCCTCACGGTTTCTGGTTATTTTGTCTGGAAAAAGAGGCTCCTGGGTGTTTTTTTTTTTTTTTTTTTTTTTTTTTTTAAAGACCCTTTCCGCTCCCTTCCCTTCCATTCAAAAACAAATGGTTGCTCCTTTAAACGATTTCGTATGTGAAATTGACTGTCAGATGATATTTAAACATGGTCTTATGATGACGAGATAAACTTATGTGAACAAACATGTAGGTTAGATATAGTTTTATCTTAATGTGAGCGGTGATATCAACCAATTAGCGTGATGATATTTCTACAAGTAAAAACACACCGGTTACCCAAGGACAACTAACTCAGAACAGCAAACACAGTTGAAATTTATAGGCGGGAATAGAAAGTAAATATATGTATGGGAACAAACAAAAAATGCCAAGGATCAGTTTGCCACGGATCGGTTTGATCCTTGTCGGTTTGTTCCGTGGCAAGATGTTCCCAGGCAGGTAGTTTCTCCCTATTGATTTTAACTGCGCTTCTTGTTCTCAGTCGCGTTGGTTGCCTCATGATATAAAGACTTGTAATTTTGACCCCCTCCAACCCCATTTTTTTTATGGCAGAACTGGAATTTTTGGGGCTATATATTATTTGTCTTTGTTTCTGCTTTAAAACATAGATTGTGGGTACTCATTAAAACAGTCTATGTTTTAGAGCGGAAAAAAGAAAATTACCATGCTTTTTATTTGAAAATTTTCCTTTCATTACGAAAACACGCCTATTCAAATATATTAAAAATTTTACAACCAAAAAAAAAAAGAAAATTTTCAGATAAAAAATTCTGATATTTTTCATATTTTTTCTCAAAACATAGATTGTGGGTACTTGTTAGAACCGCCTCGGCGAGGCGGTTCTAACGAGTACCCTTAATCTATGATTTTTAGCAAAATAAAAATAATGTATACCCCTGTAAACCCCAGTTTTACCATATAAAAGTGGGGTTTAAGGGGGTCAAAATTATATAGGCGTGTTTTCGGGATGTTACAACAATAAAATTCTTTTATATTGAATATGCTTGTTTTCCTCATAAGTGCTAAGCACGTTGTTTTACCAAAAAATGAGTGAAATATGTCAAATGACCAAAATTAACAAAATTCAGCAATTTTAGAATTTTCCCCAACATATGGGCCTAAGAGCTAGCCTCTGGCCTGGTTTGGAGTATGACAGGCAATACCAGGCTGGGTTTTCACGAACATGAATGGTTTTAACAAGCAAGGTTGGAAATGTATCTTCAGCTCGGTATTCAATTCGTACTTACTTGCTTACTATAAATATCTGATCTGTTGGCTTACCATAGATTAAAATGAGGATTTCATGCTCGAGTACAACTACAAACTGCATATATATTTTCCTCGCCAAAATATTAGCATATTCATTGGCTAACTCAGCAATAGATACGTGCAAACTTAGTAACAAGCGGTACTACCCGATGTATTCTTTGCCATTATTTTGTATGTTATGAAACATAAGCACCACAAGTAGAGTACTATGCAAATCCTAGAAGTTATTCATCAGACACAGTATCAGAATTCATGCGATGTTTATGGTCAATACCTTTCATTACCCATAAATCTTGATATTGACGCTTTCAAATTGTTTGATGAGCTGTAGAATTCGTTTTTGGTATGTGAATGCATCTAAAATGTTCACGTTTGAACGTTTCGAGCAGACTGAGCACGGAAATCAATAGATTGGGTAGCTGAGGGGCTTTAGTGACTTGGTGCTTTGAATTTCACGCTTACACATCACGAAAACATGACGAGTACCCACAATCTATGTTTTGAGCAGAAATATGAAAAATATCAGAGATTTTTTTATCTGAAAATTTTCAGATTTTGGAGGTAAAATTTTCTATCTATTTGAATAGGTGTGTTCTCGTAATGAATATAAAAGCCATTGCTGCTGATTTGTTTTCAACCATGTTTACCCTACGCATCCTCGTCTGGCCTTTGAGACATTACAAAAACACACCTATTCAAATATACTGAAAATTTTACCACCAAAAAATGAAAAATTTCAGATAAAATTTTTGATATTTTTCATATTTCTGCTCAAAAAATAGATTGTGGGTACTTGTTAGAACCGCCTCGCCGAGGCGATTCTAACGAGTACCCACAATCTATGTTTTTTGAGCAGAAATAAGTAAAGTAATGTATACCACTGTAAACCCCAGTTTTACAATATAAAAGTGGGGTTTAAGGGGGTCAACATTATATAGATATGTTTTCGTGATGAACAGTTTTCTAATAAAGACCAGCCCGAGCCTTTTAGTGTCCAACCCGCACTCTCTGCTAATCCAATCCGGGATTATGCCAATGACACAGTGAAACCAACCCATGATCCCCAGATTTCAAATCAGAGTAGACTATCATGACAAGAAACAGGCGATTAGCCCCAGAAATACAGTTACATGATTTTGTACGCGTCGAACAACTGTACTCTTTGTGTTCAACGTGTTTCTAGTATTTCATAGACGCCAGAAGACTGGCTTTCTGCGAGGTTTGTCTCGATTAAAAAATTATTCGTAAAAAAGAGCACACTGATTATAAAGGACAACTAGTCGCACGAAGAGAAGGGCAGCTCCTGATGAACGGAATGCCATTCACCCAGCCTGATCAGACTTTTCACTGTCCGCATGAAGAAAGCTTTGGTCCTTAGCTTCACACTGAGGGCACAGCGAAGACTCTTATCAGACTGGGCGGATGCCTAGGCTCATCCGAGTCTTCGCTGGGCGCACATGCCATTTTGTAGGTTTTGTCATGCGGTGTCTCATTCGATACCCTGTCTGAAAAGGGGTTTACTCTAAAAGGAAAGAATATGCTCCAAAGGCATAAGCAAATATTTCCTTTTTGAACAGGTTCCTTTTAAGAAGGGCCTAAACACTTTGACAGAATTGCTTCCCCAGAAGGAGTATCATTTCCCCTTAAGTGTTAAAGTAATAAGGATAGCAGGATGTGCAACATTTTCGAATTCAGCGCATCAGTAAGGTATAATTTTGGACCAACATTAAAGATGGGGGAAATTGGGTCCTTAAAGAGAAATAACGCACTTAGGTTAAAGGATTTTTATTCTGTAACCCTCCGCTTCCTGTCCAAAAGCAATAACCTTAGGTACATACACAATACAAAAAGATTGACTTGTTTTTGCAGCATTAGAAAATGATTTGTCATAACTGAGATCTGATTGTTAATGTTGTCTTCTTGGAAATTCTAATACCGTTTCAAAGATATATTGTTCAGCTCATACAAAACATGTAACATTCTCCGAATGTTCAGTTTGAAACACATTATTAACCCTTCTCTTGTTGAACACGACATGCCCTGTCTTATCAAACAGTGTAGATCCAGATCAGTTGGCTTCTGAAGAAGCCAACTGATCTGGATCTGCACTGTTTGTCATTAAATATGGGAATTTCTATCGAAAACCCAGATCAAGTAATCAGATTGGCTAGATATTAGAAGTGGGCGTTGCTCTTAATTTATTCAGCAAGGCAAGGGTTAAATAACCAATTATAAAAGATGTCCAGGAAGCGCCACAATCACAAAACTAATAAACTGTTCATTGATCACATTGTAATGATGGGGATAAAAGATCGATGGCCACATATTGTTACGAGCCATGCGTAACGAGAAAGAAATGAAAGTGAAACCAGCAACAAGTTTAAAATTATTAACAATATTTATTCACACACACACACACACACACACACACACACACACACACACAAAAAAAAAAAAGACAAGATTCAAAACAAAAGAATGTAAGTAAACAGTACCTTTCAAGTTTATGTCAGAAAGTGCCTCAGAAATACAACACAAGAATTCATAAAACAAATCCTTTGAAAAACAGTTTCTGATCCTACAATTTGAAAGTCCCTGAATTCAGAATTAAAGTCCAGAATGAATAAAATATAAAGTAATCCAGTGTAGAATAATTTATGATGGAAGTACACAAAGAAGCCCATATGAAATTTTTTTCTCCTTATATAATACCAAAGAACATTCTAGAAAATGAATTTACTAGAGGCATCACTCATTTTTCAGTCTTAGTCAAGAATATTCTAAATGTTCTATGACATGCCAAAAGTAACTCAGTTCAGAATCAAGATCATAAACAACTTGTTATTGTAAACATGTTTTTCCAAAAATTTCTATTTATATATAGAAACTTGTAGTAAACATGAAAATAATAATACTTAAAATAATCAAACACCCAGGCCTATATATAACAATATCGTCCGAGTTCTGAAGCATATCAGAAATATTATACAAATATACAGCGTAAACTTACTGTGCTCTAAACTCACAAATGAAATATATCAAAACATCTTTCCAAAACAGATTATATCAATGTCCTCCCTTAAGTAGTAGCAGTCGGTGATGAATGCTATAAAAATACCATAAACATTTCGCGATATCATAACAAAACTACATAATATTAAAAAATCCACATTCCAGGTCTAGGTCTAATGCAGCATGATGTTAGCAAAATATGCAAATCAAAGAGAATGCACCATCTACATACAGTTTAAAAGTAGTATAACGCTGCAATTGAAAATCCAAATTGTCAAGGGCATCTTAAACTCACAGGCATAACGTTTCCAAACTTTCAAACGAATCCAGTCAATGACGTAGAAACTGCAGACAAAGGCTTCGTGGATGAACATTCTTAGTCTAAAAAGAGAAGTAACTGTCGAACAATACCAGAGCAAAATACTAAAATCACATGCAAATATTTGCATCAAAGGAAGAAAATCTTCAAAATTCTAAAGAATTTGATGAAATATGTAGCACTAGTTGCCGACACAAGATTTTATAACTGCATGATTCTGTGATGATAATTCTAAGCCAAAAAAGGCGTAGTTCTGTCATAGTCGAGTCAAACAACATTACTGGATCTTTTTGTCATACAAGGAATATATCTGCCCAGGTTTAAACTTACCTGACGAAGTACATTAGATATAGTGCCAACACATTCTTTGCAAGTAGCACATTCCAAGTCCAAACGGCCATACCGTGGTCACATATACCGACTCAAAATCCGGACTCAGATTCAAATCTCTACATAACAGACAGAAAATATGCAAACATCACGAAAACACGCCTATATAATTTTGACCCCTCTTAAATCCCACTTTTATATTGTAAAACTGGGGTTAACAGGGGTAAACATTATTTTTCTTATTTCTTCTAAAAAACATAGATTAGGGGTACTCGTTAGAACCGCCTCATTGACCCGGTGGGTTTTCTTTCGTTTTGTTATTTATTCGCTATTTGTAAGCATCAGCGTATATAGGCTAAAGCAAATAAGTTTGAATGCAGAATATTGCGTTATCATCATTAGCAGTTAGCAGGAAACTATTTTGGAGAGCGAATTTATGTAGTTATTAGGTAGGTTTTACTGTAAAACGGATTGTCGAAATGCGGTATGTTAAATCTGGTGGCGGTTTTGACAGCCCCTTCCCCCCCCCCACCCCCCCCCCCCCCCCCCAATAATCAAATAATCAAATCCAAAATTTATAACATGGTGTACATATTCATATCATGTGTAGAAATATATTTCTATTGACTTATAATGGGGAAAATGGAAAAATTGCATTAACTGCCAAACAGTTGTAGTTAGTTTGATTAAACTTTTATACAAATGTTCCTATTAATATTCTTCTAATGGCCATATGTTTTTATGCCACTGCTTATTTTTATTAGTTGCCATGGTAACCAAAATGCAATAAATAACTAAAAATACATTCAAAAATCTTCTTCGTCGGAACCACTGGGCCGATTGGGCTCAAATTTTACATGTAGCATCCTTGGGCTTAGGGAATGAAAGTTTGTGTTTTTTATGAAAATCTATTTATTAGTTTGGTTGCTATGACAACTTAAAGTTTCCATTGACTTATAATGGAGAAAACTGCCAAACAGTTGAAGATATTTTGACCAAACTTTTTTAAAAATATTTCTTTTAATATTCTTCTAATAGCCATATGCTTTTGTGCCACTGCTTATCATTATTAGTTGCCATGGTAACCAAAATGCAAAAAATAACTAAAAATACCTTAAAAAATCTTCTTCTCTGGAACCACTGGTCCGATTGGGCTCAAATTTAACATGTAGCATCCTTGGGCTTAGGGAATGAAAGTTTTTTTCTTGTTTTTTTTTTTTTTTTTGTTTTTTGTTGTTGTTTTTTTTTATGAAAATCGGCCTATTAGTTTGGTTGCTATCAGAACTTAAAGTTTCCATTGACTTTTAATGGAGAAAACCGAAAAATGGCATTTACTGCCAAACAGTTGAAGATATTTTGACCAAAACTTTATGGAAATGTTCCTTTTATTTATGAAAATCAGCTTATCGGTTAAGTTGCTTTTGCCTACTTTTACTTTCCATGTACTCATATTGGGAAAAATTGAAAAAATTCAATTAGTGACTAACCGTTGCAGATATTTTGACAAGCAAAACGATCCTCTCTTCCACAACCACTGAAGAAATTCATACCAGATTTTGCATAAAAACTGAGGAAACTATGATCATCATACTTGGGGTTACAAAAGTCCCGACTTGCAGGCTATGGACTTGGGCAAAAATGCAAGTTGTGAGGAATGATCAAATATACAATTTTTTTTTTATGAAAAACATGTTCAAGGGCATGTATGCTCCTCGCCTAAGCCATATAAATGTGGAAAAAACCATGTTTTCAGATAAAACCTCTTCTAATACCACTGGGCCCATGTTGGCAAAAGGGAACAACAAGTTAAGTGTTGTTTTTTTTTATGCAAATCCATAGCTCAGAATAGCTGCCATGGCTAAAAATAGATTTTAAGCAAAAATCTTCTCCAAATCAGCTGAACCCATGGCTAAAAATAGACTACACAAAAAAAGACTTCTCCAAATTAGGACCAAATTTGGCATGAGGCTCTAGGGAATTACCTTTCATGCTTTTATTTATTTTTTCCATCATCAATTTCTAACAATTCTCCATTAGCACAATTGGCAGGTGAGCGAATTGTGGCCCTTGGGTCTCTTGTTTTTCTTATTTCTGCTCAAAAACATAGATTGTGGGTACTCGTTAGAACCACCGCATCGGTACAATGTATGTTTTGAGCAAACATTGAAAAAAATATCAGAATTTTATCTGAAAACTTTCAGTTTTTGGTGGTGTAATTTTCTCCTACAGTTATTCGTCTCCCATTGCACCTAAAATTTTCAATTACAAAAACGTGCTACAAGAGCTAAATACTGAGAACATTACTCGAAACCCCTCAGAGTGTTCCTGTAAAGCATCGGAGTTCTGTTATATTCCAGCCGGTCACGTCATAACAGGTGACCTCAATATAGTCAGGGTTAGCAAACTCAGGGACATTCTTTCCAAAGGCCCTAAATATAGGGAACCCAGGTCTTTTACTTGGAAACAGAATTCTAAATTAATATTGGATTCTGTTGAAGAGTATGCACGACGCTGGGCCAAGAAAGAGGACGTAGAAGTTGACACACTGTCTGAATGGGTTAAATCGGTAATGTCCTTGGTAAACAGACGTGTCTCAGTACTCAGCAGAACCATGTCTCGCCGACATGAATCGGTGTTTGACGATCAAGATGTTGCTGCTGAGTTAGCTGAAATCCATGAGAAGTTTGTCGTTGTTCCAGCCGACAAGGCATCTAACAACATTGTGTTTGTTTGCAAAACACACTATATAAACTGCTTAATGGAAGAACTTGGTATGAGTACCATGACCGGAAACCCTACATATAATCTTACTGCTATGTCCAAGGAAGAAATTCTACAAAACCACCAATCGGTGATGCTGACATTTGGAATTTCCCTCCCAGAGGAAGATATTGACCTTCCCAAACTGTACTGGATTCCTAAACTTCACAAGAATCCGTACATGCAGAGATATATTGCTGGTTCAGCTAAGTGCTCAACCAAGCCTCTTTCTCAGATTCTAACACGAATACTAACCGCAGTTAAAGAAGGCCTTCAGAAGTATTGTGACACTGCATATGCCAGAAGTGGTGTTAATCAGATGTGGATCCTGAAAAACTCCAAAGAGCTCTTAGAAAACCTAAAGGCACAATCTCTTCATTCCGTCAACAGTATAAAATCTTTCGATTTCTCTACTCTTTACACTACTATTCCTCATGATAAATTGAAATCTAAATTAAAGGCAATTATCAACCAGTGTTTCTTCCACAAGAATGGTAACCGTCGATTTCAGTATGTTGTCATTGGCTACAAAGACACATACTGCATTCGGGATCACTCTGATGCACCACAAAAATACTCAGATGCAGATGTCATTAAGATGCTGGAATATCTAATCGACAATATTTTTGTGGAGTTCGGCGGTCGGATATTTCAACAAACAATCGGCATACCGATGGGTACTAATTGTGCACCGTTACTTGCCGACTTGTTTTTATACTCGTATGAGGCGGAGTTTGTACAAAGTCTCCTCCAAGCAGGCAAGAAACACCTCGCACAACAATTCAATTTCACCTACAGATATATAGATGATGTATTGTCTCTGAAAAACACAAAATTTGCAGAGTATTTAGAATTCATCTACCCACGTGAACTTGAAATAAAGGAAACAACGGAGACTTCAGCCTCCTCCTCATACTTGGATTGTTATCTCTACATCGACAATGGAAAGCTTACTACTAGGCTTTACGACAAACGGGATGACTTCAATTTTCCCATCGTTAACTTTCCTTTCCTGAGCAGTAATATCCCTTCTGCACCAGCATACGGCGTTTACGTTTCACAGTTAATCCGTTATGCCAGAACTTGTTCAAATTATCAGGACTTCATGGAGCGTGGGAAAGTGCTCACTCAAAAGTTGTTGAGCCAGGGGTATCAAAAAACCAAACTGGTAGCAACACTTAAGAAGTTCTATGGGAGACATCATGATCTAGTCAATCCCTACAATGTGGCAGTTTCCAGAATTGTTTCTGATGTTTTTGCCAGTGACGCGCCATAAGTAGACTTCCCAAATCCCGGACATACGCTTCTACCGATATTTCCTTCGTTCAGGCCCATGGGCATGGTGGGCGAAGCTTGCTTACCAAGTAATGCTTACTATCCGCGGACGCCTGATTACACCCTTTGTTCTGGGGTCCATGTCTGTTGGTCTGAACATTCTGATTCGTCATTCGTTTATGGATTTATGATTTTGAATTACGGCTTTGGTACCATGACCGCAACTACTTTCAATATATTTGAATAGGCGTGTTTTCGTAATGTCTTCTTAACCGTCTCAAGTGACCGCAAAGTAAAGAGTATCCCTTAATTTCGTTGACGAGACTTGATATTAAAAAAAATCGAATAAATTATATCAATAATTATTACATGTATAAAACTGAATATATAATATCAACGACGTAAACATTTTAATATTTTGTTACGAACAAACATACAAAAGTTTATTCGCACAAACCGCCATTTTGATTACACACACACAAAAAAAAACTGCTCAAAGATAGTTCGTGGATTTTCGCTACGTCACAGTCACAGTCACAAGTGAACGTATAGTTCGTAATAGTACACGAGTGTCCTCGAACGCTTTGCATTTCTAAATGCAGTCCAGGTGTATAAAGTCCTTTTAAACAAAACTGGAGTTCAACTGCACTAAAATCAGAAGATCATGAGGTACATCATCAGTGTCGGTCTTGTATATTATAAAGCGATCCGCCAAAGACACATGTGCTGACTGTCATTGCGATCGACGAAGGCCAAAAATTTCAGATCAGGTCTTTCACCAGGATATTCGTCCTGTTGGCAAACACGCATGTCCTTTTTAGACGGCGAAGATTCATAGGCTGATCTGACCCTTCCCTGTTTGCACATACACTTAGCTCCTATTTTGTGTGAAGCTGTTCATATGATGTGCAGAACAGGAAGAGGACGCTAATGTAACAAACGAATATCACAGTCTAGTCAGGGCGACTCTGTTCGGCGATATGTTCTACATGACCCATAATATGTAAAATGGGCAACGAAAACCCAGATCAGTCTGCACGAATGTGATCTGGGTTTTCGTTGACCGCGTAGGGTCCTTTCTTTGCGTTGAGCGTATTCTGATTAATTCAGAGAACTTGTTAAGTAGGATAGTTGATGATAATTCTGGGATGATTTTCTACAGTTCTCTATAAAAACAAATGTAGTAGGTGTTCGTTTGAAGCGCCTTGGCAAGGCGCTTCTAATGGGTATCCAAAATGTATGCTTTTTATGGAGAAATAAGAAATTTATCCCAGAGTTTATCACCAAATACTCTTCCTTAGCAAGTCCTCTGTAATTGTTTCGTTGCTTGTAGTGCTTATACAAGTGTTATAATTGACACGAATTCTCTGTGTCGGCTGAAGAGATTATGAAATCAAAGATAAAATGCCCCTAGCTTTAATAAAAAAGAAAACATTGTGAAACCTAAGGGCTGGAACATGTATACGCTAAGTCTAGGCTTTGATCGTTAAACGATCAAATAATGTCGCAAAGTAAGCCTTTAAGCTGGGATTAATAAGAAAGATTTTCCTCTGAGCTTCGTTACACAAAAAAACACCTAACGATACATGCTTACGCGCATTTTAATGTAGTAATTTAATGCTTCGAAGGTAGTTAAGTCATCTAAGAGACGTTGAAAGCCCTCGTTACACTCTTTTCAAAATCAGTCATGCAGCAGTTTGTCTGCAACAACACATTTTCCTCTTTAAGGAGATTAGATACACTGGGAAGAAATGCTTTCCTTTTCGAAGACTCCTTTTCAGAAGGGATTTGGTATGCAGGAATGCAAATAGGAAGTCACACAGCATTCTGTCTACAAGAACAAATTTCTTGTTTAAGGGTACAGGGAACTAATTATTTTTCCCATAGAGATCCATAGTGATTCTACCCTATTTGCTGGTTAAGAGTTCATTTCAGGGTATGGCTGGGCTTCCAAATTTTGTTTTAATTCAAAGACCAGGCTTAACACAGCAAAATAAATAAGGAAAAACGCCACTGTCACCTGCACTTCGTGGGATTTTTGGAGGCTGAATGTAGCAACCCCTCAATTGGCAGGTATCAAAAATTGAAACTTTGCTATTTCACCAGTTTTTCTTTTGGCTCCAGCAAATACAAATAGAAACATTCATTTCTTTGAAACATTCAGAAAATTACACACAAACACTTTTTCTTCAGTTGAGAATAATGAGTTTTAATCCCTCTTTATTATTAGCCAATCACACAAAATAACTACTCCGGGCTTCCCTGCACTTTTTTTGCAACAATCAGCAGTCCTGACACAATTGGTTCCCTGTGCCATTAAGGGAGAATTGGTACAAGAGTTAAACTTTCTTTTCTTTAGGGCAGACCCCTTTTCAGAAGGAATTTGGTGTGTAAGAAAGCAAACATCACGAAAACACGCCTATATAGTTTTGACCCCCTTAAACCCCACTTTTATACAGTAAAACTGGGGTTTAGAGGGGTATACATTATTTTTCTTATTTCTGCTCAAAACAAAGATTGTGGGTACTCGTTAGAACCGCCTCGTCGAGGCGGTTCTAACGGGTACCCACAATCTATGTTTTGAGCAGAAATATGAAAAATATCAGAAATTTTTATCTGAAAATTTTCATTTTTTGGTGGGAAAAATTTCAGTATATTTGAATAGACATGTTTTCGTAATGTCAACATAGGGAACTAAATTCTTCATTATCACGAAATTTACCCATACTAACTTATGGATTTACCCGAACAGTTACCTGTACAAATCCGACTCAGCGATATATAGTTAAATAGGAAAATAAAATAAAAATAAATAATACATGTATTTCTGATTTAACCATAACTTTTTATAAGTTATTTTCAAAATCTACATTTATTGCACTTTCACAAGGTATGTAAAGTTTCAAAATAACCATATCTTTGTTCTTCCCTATGGGTTTGAAATTTAGACTATTTGTGCCTATATATTACCATTATATTTTGTCAAAAATGACCAAAACGCTAATTTTAGCCTCTATTTTAAAACGATTGCCTTTTCAGGGAAAGTTTTATAAGTTGTCACCACAAAGAGATTTTTCTATAGTTTGTACTGGTATATAACACTGTAGAATAAGTATTTCTCTTCATTCTTCCATTTCGCTCTAAACTTGTGAAATTAAGCTTTCCCGAACTATCGCCAAGATGTTTTGAAACAGTCTAAGTCCAAACCTCATACCAATACATGTATTATACCATATGAACCTTACCAGAAGGTAATGGCATATTTATTTGTCAATAACTTCAATAATCAGTATTTTTTTTTTAATTTTATCGAGAAAGAAAGAAAGAAAGAAAAGATAAGCAATGAAATAACCACCGTTCAGTCAATAAAAAGATTTTATTATTGAAAATATATTTTTCAGTTTCAGCAAATTGTATAGTTACTATTTATTTATTCATTTTTAATATGTAGTCGCTGCAAATGAATATTAGCCAAAGAAGTTATTTACAAAAAAATATGTCATATCAAAAGTCTCCAAAAAATTTGTCTGTCACATATTGGCGGTCCGACATCTAGTGTGTTCCCGCAGGTGTCGAATAATAGAATCATGGTTATAACGACCTACGGGAAGTAAGTGTCCAGTCAACTGCGGCTTATCTTTCCTATCAGGACACATTGAAATGTGTCCCGACGGAACAGGTAGCCCAATTTTCTCACTTATAGCGTGACCACATAGACACTCTATCCGAATACTCACTGAGACTATGTCCTCAATCATTCATGGACATTACGAAAACACGCATATTCAAATATATTGAAAATTTCATCACCAGAAACTGAAAGTTATAGATAAAAATTCTGATGTTTTTCATATTTCTGCTCAAAACATAGATTGTGAGTACTCGGCGAGGCGGTTCTAACGAGTACCCACAATCTATGTTTTTGAGCAAAAATAAAAAAAATAATGTATACCCTTGTAAACCCCAGTTTTACTATATAAAAGTGGGGTTTAAGGGGGTCAAAATTATATAGGTATGTTTTCGTGATGAAATTTCAAGTTTTTGAACTATCTACTTTAAAATGATACTAGTTGTTCTATCCGCAATATGATCAGTATTATAAAAAGGTCTGCTCCGGTGGGAAAAGTGACTAGTTGGCCTCACTATGAAAGAAAACAATTGTTTCTGATAATAACTGTCAGAATTGTTTAGCTTTCACTTCTGAAAATGGTAGCGAGCACAAAATGCTAAAAATATAGGTTTTATTTTTATAACAGTTTCACCATTTATGCCGAGTGGACTCTACTACTGCAACTCCTTGGACAAGCCAATTTCCAATAGCAGGGTGTCTGGTTATGTTTTAATATTACTATGTTTTATAGAAATTCCTGTCCTGTATTTAATACAGTGTAGACCCAGATCAGACGCAGCGTTCCATTCTGCAGCGTTTGATCTGGGTCTGGACTGTTTGTCAATTACCTTTTGTGGGGTTTCCAGACTAAAATGAGTTATCTCCTAAGTATTATCTACTAAGACTATCCAGTTTCCTAAAATCTACTAGGTCTATCCAGATTCCTAATATCTACAAAGTCCATACAGTTTCCTAATATCCATTAAGTCCATCCGATTTCCTAATATCTTCCAAGTCTATCCTGTTTCCTAATATCTACTAAGTCTATCCAGTTTCCTAATGTCTACTAAGTCTACCCAGTTTCCTAATATCTACTTCTTCAGTTACCTCATATCTACTAAGTCTATATAGTAACCTAATATCTACTAAGTCCATCCAGTTTCTTAATGTCTTCTAAGTCTGTCCAGTTTCCTATCATCTACTAAGTCTATCCAGTTTTCTAATATCTACTAAGTCTATCCAGTTTCCTAATATCTATTAAGTCTATCCAATTTCCTAATATCTAATAATCCCATCCAGTTTCCTAATATCTTCTAAGTCTGTCCAGTTTCCTGATATCTTCTTAAGTCTATTCAGTTTCTTAATATCTACTAAGTCTATCCAGTTTCCTAATATCTACTATGTCTGTCCAGTTACCTAATATCTACTAAGTTTATCCAGTTACCAAATATCTACTAGGTCTATCCTGTTATTTTATATCTACTAAGTCTATCCAGTTACCAAATATCTTCTAAGTCTATCTAGTGTCCTAATATCAGCTCAGTCTATTCTGTTTTCTAATATCTACTAAGTCTGCCAAGTGTTTCTAATATCTACTGTCTATCCAGTTACTAAATATCTTCTTAGTCTACCTAATATCTACTGAGTCTATCCAGTTACCCAATATCTTCTTTCTATCCAGTTTCCTAATAACTGTCAAGTCTATCAAGTTTCCTAACATCTACTAAGTCTATTCAGTTCTATTATATCTATTAAGTATATTCATTTTCCTAGTTTATAAGATACTGTCTGTCCAGTTTCCTTATATCTACTAAGTCTATCCAGTTTTCTAATATCTACTTAGTCTATCCAATTTTCCTAATATCTGCTAAGTCTATATATTTTCATAATATCTACTAAGTCCATCCAGTTTCCTAACATCTACTTACTCTTTTCAGTATCACAATATCTTCTAAGTCTGTCCAGTTTCCTAATATCCATTAAGTCTACTCAGTTTCCTAATATCTTCTAAGTCTGTCCAGTTTCCATATATCTACTAATTCCATCCAGTTTTCTAATATCTACTAAGTCTATCCAGTTTCCTAATATCTACTAAGTTTACCCAGTTTCCTAACATCTACTAAGTCTATCCGGTTTCCTTATATCTACTAAGTCTATCCAGTTTCCTAATGTTTACTAAGTCTATCGAGTTTCCTAATATCTACTAATTCTATTCAGTTTCCTAATATCTTCTTAATCTGTCTAGTTTCCTAATAACTACTAATTCTTTCCAGTTTCCTAATATCTACTAAGTTTACCCAGTTTCCTAATATCTACTAAATCAATCCAGTTTCCTAATATCTACTACTTCTATCCAGTTACTACATATCTACTACGTCTATCCAGTTACCTAACATCTTTAAAGTCTATCCAGATTTCTAATATCTTCTAAGTTTATCCAATTTCCTAATTTGCTAAGTCTATTCAGTTTCCTAATATCTTCTAAGTCTGTTTACTTTCCTTATATCTACTAAGTCTACCCAGTTTCCAAATATCTACCAAGTCTATCCAGTTTCCTAATATCTACTAAGTCTATCAGTTTCCTAATATCTACTAAATGTACCCAGTTTCCTAATATCTACTAATGTCCAGTTACATTATCTACTTATTCTATCCAATTACCAAATATCTTCTAAGTCTATCCAGTTTCCTAATATCTTCTGAGTGTATCCAGTTACCTAATATCTACTAAGTCTATCCAGTTACTTCTTATCTACTTAGTCTATCGTTACCTAATATCTACTAAGTCTATCCAGCTCCCTAATCACTACGTCTACCCAGTTTCCTAATATCTTCTAAGTCTATCCAGTTACTTCATATCTACTTAGTCTACCATTTTACCTAATATCTTGTAAGTCTATCCAGTTTTTCCTAATATCTACTAGGTCTAACCAGTTTCCTAATATCTACTATCCAGTTTCCTAATATCTACTAAGTCTATCCAATTACCTAATATCTTCTAAGTCTGTCCAGTTTCCTAATATCTACTAAGTCTATCCAGTTTCCTTATATCCTCTAAGTTTACCCAGTATCCTATTACCTACTAAGTCTATCCAGTTTCCTAATATCTACTGTCTACCAAGTTTCCTAATATCAAGTAAGTCTATCCAGTTTCCTAATATCTACTAAGTCTATCTTGTTTCCTAATATCTACTAAGGCTATCCAGTTATTTCATATCTACTAAGTCTATCAAGTTACCTAATATCTTCTAAGTCTACCCAGTTTCATAATATATACTAAGTCTATCCAGTTACTTCATATCTACTAAGTCTATCCTGCTACCTAATATCGTCTTAGTCTATCCAGTTTCCTAGTATCTACTAAATCTATCCAGTTTCCTAATATCTACTAAGTCTATCCAGTTTCCTAGTATGTACTAAGTCTACCCAGTTTCATAATACCTACTATATCTATCCAATTACTTCATATCTACTCAGTCTATCCAGTCACTAAATATCTTCTAAGTCTATCCAGTTTCCTAATATCTACTAAGTCTATATAGTCTCCTAATATCTACTAAGTCTATTCAGTTTCCTGTCATCTACTAAGTCTATCCCGTTTCCTAATATCCAGTAAGTGTATCTAGTTTCCTAATGTCCACTAAGTCTATCCAGTTTCCTTATATCCATTAAGTCTACCCAGTTTCCTAATATCTACAAAGTCTTCCCAGTTATCTAATATCTACTAACTCTACCCAGTGTCCTAATATCTACTAAGTTTACCCAGGTTCGTATTATCTACTAAGTTTATCCAGTTTCCTAATATCTACTAAGTCTATCCAGTTTCCTTAAGTGAGAAAGAAAATGTAATAAAATTACACTCCAATTTAGAAGCGAACTTAACGCATATTATCAAAAACGCATTCATTTTTCAGTATCTGGGCAGCACCATGCGAAAACGTGCCTTCGGTCACATGCAGACAGCGAATGCTTAGATCAGCCTGCGCAGCTCTATGTGAAAATGTGTTTTCGGTCATATGCGGACAACGAAGGCCCAGATCAGCCTGCGTATCCGCGCAGTCTGATCAGGATCTTTGCTGTCCGCAAAAAGAATCATTGAATAGACAAGAGAACCCATCCTAGCGGATACATGCCGTTTATACAAAAATGCATCAACGTCGATGCAACGTCATATGACGTTGCAACGACTTTGATACAATGTTGTCTCCATATTGCGTGCCTGCTGGGATACAGGTCTGAACAACTTAGTACCTGAACATATGAATATATATGTACACTGACCGGCAGGTGTTGTATAAAGCTCTTGAAATTATCAATGTGATGTTAAGCCTAATTATAAAATGTAAATGCACCACTGTGCCAACTTAAAGCGAAACGGCCTACCCAGTTAGCATTCTACATAAATCTATAGCGGGCCGTTATCGGCCCGTCAGCTACCCTGACGGACCGATAACGGCTCGCAGTAGATTTATCTAGAATGCTTACTGGCTTGTGCATTATTGTTTAATTCTGAACATTTTCTGGTCTATAGGGTTTCCCAGTCTGCCACAGAAAACATGAAACGTCATTTGTTTTCAGTTTTGCGAGTGTGTTCATTGCTCTCAAGGGTCATTCTTTTTAAAACCTGTTTATTTGCAATAAAGCTGGTGATAGTGATTAGTGCCGGCCGTAAAACACCCCCTTACTTCACTATAGTGTAGTTTGCTTTATGTGATCACCAATCTCATTGCGGAATTTTTGAAAATTAATATTAGGATCATCGATGGGGCCTGATAAGCCGAAACTAGCTGGCCTGGTCCATAAAACTGTTTTCAGTTTTGTGAATGTGCTCTTAGCTCCCACGGCTAATTTTTTAAAATTTATCTTCACTACAGCTGATGTTAGTGCCGGTTGTAAAACTACGTAGCTATACAGAGAAAGGAATGTTCCTTTCGCGAAAGGAGGGTATGTCTAGGAAAGGAAGATATTATTTCAGGTTATATCATTGAACTGAGTATTAGTTACAAAAATGTAATTAAATGTTTTGTTGTTGTTGTTGTTTTTTTTTTTTTTTGTTTTTTTTTATCATATTAGAATCTATCTATGATCGTCATGCAAGAGTGATTTCACACGTCTTATAATCGTTCTTACATCAACAGACCTTCAAACAAACTTAATTACGCCCTTGTTTTGAAAGGTTTCTTATTAGCCAACTGCTGACCTTCACATAAGTGTTCGTTATATATTGGATTAGCGGTCCCATAATGCATTGGAAAAAATTAAAGAAGGGAATTCTTCTAAGCTGGAAACTAGGAATAATTTATTATCAAAGGGCTAACATGACTGGTCACTTGTATTGCATTCAATATATCCAAAGAATTGCTTAAAAATATATTAAGTACCACTGACGAAGCCTGAATTATTAAATGGATTCTAAAATTGCAAACTATATTCTCCTTGCGGACATATAGTATTATACTATGATGTTCCTTTCGTAGCAAAAAGAACTATCTTGTTCGAAAGGAAGATTAAACTATTTTGTACATTTATATTTAACTGATTATGAACATATGAAAAATGTTAAAGGATGATTTTGTTGAGATAATAAAACCATAAAATATATCATCACGAAAACCTCCCTCTATAATTTTGAATCCCTTGAACCCCACTTTTATATAGTAAAACTGGGGTTTACAGGGGTATACATTATTTTTCTTATTTCTGCTCTAAAACATAGATTGTGGGTACCCGTTAGAACCGCCTCGCCGAGGCGGTTCAAACATAGATTGTGGGTACTCGTTAGAACCGCCTCGCCGAGGCGGTTCTAACGAGTACCCACAATCTATGTTTTGAACAGAAGTATGATAAAAATATTAGATTTTTTTATCTGAAAATTTCAATTTTGGTGGTGAAATTTTCACTATATTTGAATAGGCGTGTTTTCGTAATGTGGTAGAACGTTCCTTTCGTAGACAAACATTCCTTTCGCAAAAGGAACGTTCTCAGCGCAAAAGGAAGATAACTTAAACTATTTTATACTTTTAATATTTAATTCATGATAAATAAATGAAAATATATTATTGCATGTGTTATAAAATATAAGATAAGATGTTCCTTTTGTAGACATACCTTCCTTTCGCAAAAGGAACGTTCCTTTCGCCATATAGCTATACCCGTTGTAAAATGTCTCCCCGCATTTCACAGTGGTGTAGTTTATAGTCCTTGTTCCTTTGTGATTATCGAGTTTATTCCGGAATTGGCCGAACCGGCTACTTTGGCCCAGAAAACTTGACGCTGGTTGTTTGCAGGTCTGTAAGTATATTACCTTAGAAATGCCACAATCACGGAGAACAACCCTCCCGAGGCTCACAATTCTCGCACTTATTTTTCATTTTTAGTTACCTGCCCTCAAGTTGTCAAAATACGTGTACAGACCATAACTCCTGAACTTTTTATGAGTTATCTACCCTCAGTCAAAATTTGTGTCGAGGTCACAACACGTGAAACATAAGAGACAGTCACGAAACTTCACAAATGGATATATCACATCAGGGCAATATTTCCCAAGAATCATAACTTTTTTTTCATTTTTTTTTTCTCTACGCTTGGTCAGAATTTGTGTCCGGACCAGATCTCCTGAACTGTGGAGGATAGTCATGAAACGTAACAGACGGATATATCTCGATCAATATGTCTGGCAAAAAAGAATCACAATTATTGCTTTTTTTTCTATTTTTTACTTATCTGCCCTTAGTCAAAATTTGTGTTCAGGCCATAACTCCTGAATCATGACATGGTCAAGAAACTTCACAAAAGGATATACCGTATCAGAACAATTTTCCCAAGAATCATTACAATTTCAGTTTTTGAGTTCTCTACCCTTGGTCAGAATTTGTGTCCTGATCACATCTCCTGAAACTCCACAGATATTATCATCAGAATGATGTGCTGCGAACAAAAATCACATCTCTTGTTTCTTCCTTTTTTTTGAGTTACCTGCTCTTGGTCATAATTCGTATCTGAGTCATAACTTCTGAACTAGATGATAGTCATGAACCTTCACAGACGGACATACCTCATCAGGATGGATGGATGGATGGATATTTTGTTTATAGACGCTCAACCCTAAAAGGGCATATAGCGTCTAATAAGTTTTATGTTATATGATGATTTTATTTAATGAGAAATTTAAAAATATCTAGGATTGATGTGTTTATTTTAAAGAGATAAAGTATCAATGATTTTAAGTTATTAAAAATACTGATCATATTTTATTAAAAAGTCCGATCTCTTTAAGAAAGTCGAGTATTTTCTGAGTTGGCATATCAAAAAGTTCCTTTATAGTTTTTATATTAAAATACTTTGTGCGAATGTGATTAAATTCAGCACAAGTGATAAGAAAATGTTTGACTGTGAAAGGTTCATTACAAGGAATGCAGAATGGAGCTTGTTCATTTTTTAATATGTAAGAATGAGTAATTCTAGTGTGTCCAATTCTACATCTGGTGATTTTTGTTTGTTCTTTTCTGCTGTAATTAGAGAATGTGCATTTGCTGTTAAAATTTGGTTTTATTTCATTTAATTTATTTTGAGTCTGTGTTTCCCAAACAGACTGACATTTATTGTTAATGTATAGACGGATGTTCGATTTAAAGTCGGAGTGAGGAATTCTAAAATTGGTTATCACTAAGGATAGTGCAGATTTGGCTTCTAAATCGGCTAATTCGTTTCCACGAATATTAACGTGGCTGGGAAGCCAACAAAATACAATTTCTTTTGAAACTGAAAGGTAATAATATTTTTTAAGAATTTGCTGAATTAATGGGTTTCTATGGTGTAAATCTTTAAGAGATTTTAATACAGAAAGAGAATCTGAATAAATGATGAACTGTTTTTCAGACTGATCTCGGATATGATAAAGTGCAATATCAATTGCCTTGGCTTCGGCGGTAAAAATGGAGCTATTATCAGGTAATCTGATACTGTCAGTAAAATTTGGACTAATAACAGAACAAGCAACTTTCTCATCTTGTTTCGAACCATCTGTATAAATTGACAGGTAATGTTTATAATTTGATTTGATTTCTAAAAATTCATTCTTAAAAATATGCGACTCGACTTCTGTTTTTTTATTTTTATGAAGGTCTAATATAATCTTTGGAGGGTTTAACGTCCATGGCTCTTTTGATGGAAAAGAAAAATGTTGAACATTTTTAATATTAATATTGGCCTCTTCAAGTAACGGTTGTATTCTCAGGCCAAGGGGTTTAATAGCCGTTGGTTTGGTGTTGTAAAATCTTTCATATTTAGGGTTAAAAAGACAATCATAAGCTGAATTACGTGGATTGGCGGCTAATTTAGTAACATATTGAAGAGACAATTTCTCTCTTCTTATATACAATGATGGTTCATTTGATTCAGCGTATAAACTTTCGACGGGGGAAGTACGAAAAGCCCCTAGAGCCAGACGTAAACCTTGGTGATGAATAGTATCCAAAGATTTCAAATAAGATTTTCTAGCGGATCCATAAACTATGGATCCATAATCCAGTTTAGATCGAATTAAAGATCTATAAAGATTTAAAAGAACAGTACGATCTCCTCCCCAGTCGGAACTGGAGAGAACTTTAAGAATATCAAGTGCTTTAAGACATTTGGCTTTTAAAGCTTTGATGTGTGGTATAAAAGATAATTTGTTATCGAACAAAAGACCTAGGAATTTTGCTTCACTGACGACTGGATTGGGACTACCGTATATGGTGAGATGAGGATCTAAATGTAGCTGACGTATCTGGCAAAAATGAACGCATTGAGTTTTTGTTTTTGAAAATTTGAAACCATTTTCTGTTGCCCAATCTTCTATATTGTTTAAACATCGTTGTAGTTTGAATTCAATGGTTTCCATATTTTTCGATCTAATAAATATTCCAAAATCGTCAACAAAAAGTGAACAATCAAGGTCTTTCACACATTTAACAATATCGTTAATTTTAATGCCAAACAAGGTAGGTGATAAAATGCTTCCCTGTGGTACACCTTGTTCTTGTTTAAATATGTCCGATAACGTATTACCTATTCGAACATTAAATGTTCGATCTGATAAAAAGTTTTGAATAAAAAGTGGTAATCGGCCTTTAAGGCCTAATTTATGTAAATCTTTCATGATGCCATGTTTCCAAGTAGTATCGTAAGCCTTTTCAAGGTCAAAAAATACAGCTGCTACATGTTCTTTTTTAACAAAGGCATCACGAATAAAAGATTCCAAACGAATCAAATGATCGTTTGTACAGTTATTTTTTCTGAATCCAGCTTGATATTTTGTTATAAGCTGGTTTGATTCCAAGAACCAAACCAGTCTATCATTAATCATTCTCTCCATTGTTTTACATAAACAACTTGTCAAAGTAAAAGGTCTATAGTTAGTAGCTTCAGTATGATCTTTATTTGGTTTTGGACATACCTCATCAGGATGATGGGTCATCGTCAGGAAAACATGCCTATATAATTTTGACCCCCTCCCCTTAAACCTCACTTTTATGTAGTAAAACTGGGGTTTACAGGGGTATACATTTTCTTATTTTTGCTCAAAAACATAGATTAAGAGTACTCATTAAAACCACCTCGCTGAGGCGGTTCTAACAAGTACCCACAATCTATGTTTTGAGCAGAAATATGAAAAATATCAGTTTTTTTTTTTATCTGAAAATTTTCAGTTTTTTGGAGGTGAAATTTTCTGTATATATGAAAAGGCGTGTAATGATGAATAACAATTACAACTCTTGTTTTTTTGTTGTTGTTTTTTTTTTTTTCATTGTTTTAGTTATCTGCCCTTTGACCAAGCCATAGCTCCTAAACAGTATGGGATAGTCATGAAACTTCGAATATGGATATATCTCATCAAGGCTACAAGTTGGGAACAAGAATCACAAGTCTTGCATTTTCAATTTTTTAGTTATCTGCTCTTGGTTAAAATTGGTGTCCAGGCCATATCTCCTAAACTATATGAAATAGTCATTAAACTTCACAGATGAATATAGCTCATCAGGAAAATGTTTCACAAACAAGGGAGGCAAAAAATTGGCAATTTTCTCTCCTGAAAGCATATCCATTTTACTTAAAGGTGGGGGGGGGGGGGGCATTTTTTTCCCTCATTTAAAAGCAGACGCTGTTGAACAAGGAAGCAAATATTTTCATGTCAGATTTATTTCCCTTGGAGGTATATCAATTCCCCTTAAACTGTTGTGTATGCCCCTGATTTACTATGCTATGCCTACAGGACATAAACAGACAAGAAAAACTGTGAGACTGTATCACATTTTATTGTCAGGAATTTGACCAGTTTTATCACAAATGGACAATAACAAACATCACTGTAACAGCAATGTGGACAGCACCATGTGTAAACGTGTCTTTGGGCATATGCTGAAAGCGAAGACCCAGATAAGAATGTGCATTAGTACAGTCTGATCAGGGCCTTCACTGTCCACTATTCTGCACATGTTCAAAAACACTTTTTGCTTGATGCTGCCCATGTAATGTTCAAAGCATCATGAAAACATGCCTATATAATTTTGACCCCCTTAAACCCCACTTTTATATAGTAAAACTGGGGTTTCCAGGGGTATACATTATTTTTGTTATTTCTGCTCAAAACATAGATTGTGGGTACTCGTTAGAACCGCCTCGAGGCGGTTCTAACGAGTACCCACAATCTATGTTTTGAGCAGAAACATGAAAAATATTAGAATTTTTTATGTGAAAAATTGCCATATTTTGGTGGTAAAATTTTCAGTGTATTTGAATAGGCGTGTTTTCGTAATGGCATAAACAAAGCCTTTATGGCACAATACTGCATTTGACCTAATTATCGCACTGCGCCCTTCGGATTTTCAAAATTACTGGAAAAAAGTTGGGAGTTAAATACCCAACTTATAAGAACACACTTTACAGAACGATCAGCAGAGGTCTTCATGAGCAAATTATTTAATAACGCATATTTTTTTTTTTTTGTTTTGTTTTGTTTTTCTTCTGATTTTCTTTATAAAAGCATATGTTGTTTGATACTTATTTTTCAGTTGCCATGACTTGACAAATGAGTACCCATATAGAGCAAAGGTTCCTAATGCCGACATGGTCCATATTTCGACACCCCTTTCCAGTTACAATTTAAATTGCTTCTATTCGGCATTTTCACATATGATCTTACTCGTGGTATTTTTCTGTTATTGATAAGGTCATCAACGATCATTTTGAATGTTTTGGAGGACAAAAACACGAGCAGATTTTTTTGTGTGAGAATATTATCAGCATCTTTAAGGTGAGAGTTCATGATTTTGAGATTTTGTGGCATATCAGAACAGTGAATATTTGTTTTTTCAGCAGTTAAGTGTAATATCCTTGCTTAGAAACGGTTCTTTAATAGCTTTTAGAACCGAGTTGTATTTGAGTAACTTGTTTCTGTGGGTGTCGATATTAAGATCCAACATCTGACATAGGCTCCTTTTATCGACACCTACATGTACGTACAATACAGGCCAGAGCAAACGGCCATGGCCATGCATATGGTACCTTCTGGGACTGAGCAAAAAAGCCGCGTCCAAAACACATGGAGTGCCAAGAACTACCTTTACACATGGCTAAATAGATGTAACAAATTCCGCAATGGGAATAATAATAATAACGATGATAATTGATTATAATTGAATAATTTCATAACCATATTATTCCCAGTGCAGAATTCATTACACATATTTAACCAATTAATATACAACGAGAGTTATACCTTTTGTGCAGTAATCTTGTCTGCAGAAGACAAGGAATGCAGTAGTGAGTCAGTAAACCACAAAAAAATAAAGAATATTCTTTTATATTCTTTTTTTTATAAACAACTTAAAAGCTTCGAAGTTGTAAAGGACTTTATGTACTGCCGCACCTGGAGATAGTCCTACACGGATTGACTCCAGGTACGGTACCGTGCCCAGAGATCCTGGTCTCCAGGTATGGTACCGTACCCGGAGACATTTCCTTGTCGAACATTACAGTTCTACCAACATAGGCCTAATACAGCTGCTAGGAATAGTTAAATTTTTTTTATCGTGCTTCCTAATTGGAAAAAATTATTATGTACTGATCATCCAGTTTTAACAAGGGGCTAAACCTACGCCATAGAAAATAGTGAAAAGATTATTTTTTCGAGAAGGGTCTGTTCAAAGCGGTGAGTCGTTTTTATTTATTATTTTCGTTGTTTTGATTAAAAATAGAATAAGCCAAGAATGAAAGTCCTTATATTTGCAGATTTGATGTACTGCTGTACTGTCACCGTTGAGAACACTCAGGCACAATATTTTGATGATCTTATCTTTTTAAAGTAATTGTACGAGAGTGTTTACAACAGTGACAATACGGTTATGCATCAAGTTTGCCAATACAAATGCCTTGTTGCCTGCTACTGTCTCTGAGCTTGTCTTGGTTTTGTCAGAACAACAAAATGTAAAACGAGGGCAACTTACCGATTCGAAAGAATGCTTTTCACCACAACATTGTTTTTTTTATTTTTTATTTTTCTTATATAAACTTCAAATGAACTGCGGGTGATTTTGAACTCGTTATGGTATCTAAGGCTACCTCTGTTATATTGCTAAAAGGATATTGTTTAATAATAAAGTTGTTTTCATTTTATTTCTGATGTTCAACAGGTTATTTGTTACCATATTCTTCAAAACCGTAGGGGTGTCGATAAAAGGAGACAGATGTCGGTAATAGGGTCCTCCCCCCTTATGAATATGGATTCATTTCATTGGTTATAATTTGTGGTAAACTTATCTACAACATCATATTTAGCCAATACAATGCTGTTTAACAAAAGGGTGTCGGTTAAAAGAACCTATCTTTCAAGATAAGATTTAGACAAACAGTAACACTAAAGGTGTCGATATATGGAGCCTTTGCTCTATTATGTTTAAGAAATAAATTATTCCGAACCGTGCTCAAATGCCCAAGATAAAGCACAGTTGAGTTTGGGTTGTACCCATTTAAGCACGAGCGAGCGCAGCGAGCGAGTGTTCAAATGGGTACAACCCAAACTCAACTGTGCTTTATCTGCGGCATTTGAGCAATGTTCGGAATAATTTATTTCTTTTCTAACACCCCTCACTGAGCGAATGTTTTGAAAAATGAGATTTTTATTGATTTTTTAGATTTTTGTTATTACCTGACTTCCCCATTTGGTAGTTGACAATGCCTCTTAAGCATTACGTCACACGGTTACGTAGTTACAAGGTTCGATGACGAATATTCAAAATGGCGGATACTGATACTGATACGAATCAGCTGATGACGAAAAATATTAAAACTATGTAAAACATAAAAAAACTTGTATCCTGTGTTCATGAAAGAATTGCTAATCGGATGAATTTGGATGCCGGGATGGATCTGAGGAGGACAGATATAAAACAGCAAAATAAGAATGTTAACCGACACTTTTGTTTTCGATAGTGTCAACAAATGCATGATGGAAACGAATGTGTTTGAATGGTACAACCTGTAGGTAAAAAAGGTCAAAGAACGGCAATGTTCATAGACCATTTTTTGTCTTGCTAATGTAATTTATTATGTATATGAATGTTTCGACCAATATTGTAAGCTAGCGTCCATAGTTACCAGGGACGCAACTTTCGCAACAGTATTATGATTGGTTTCCCGTTGATAGCGCGCGACGAAATTCCTATGCTCAAATGCCTCAGATAAAGCACGGCTAGAAATGTAAAGACAAATAAGGAACAACACGAGCAGGGGTGTTAGAATTTTCTATAAAGAAGACAAAAGTACACAGTCTATAAATCTTAAGAACTCCACATTCCTCAAACATTTTTTATCCAAGGAAGGTTTAATGAATTGATATGTGGTATTAATACAATCATAAAATGTGGCATCTGACAGCCTGTAAAATTTCAGTAAAGTCTCTCGCTATTTACAATAAATTAGTCTCTTGTTTTTAAACAGGATAAAAAATGAAACGATTTTTTATCGTATATACGATAAAAATCATTTTTAATACAATATATCAATTTCTTAAACCTTTCTTGGATAAAAAATGTCTATTTTTGAGGAATATGGAACGAGCCTCTAAGACTGAGAAAATGCTTGACTGTGCACTTATAAGGAATATGGGGTAATTATGCTGACTATGGTATGTCAACAGAGATAACACTGAACAGACTGTGTAACATGAAATGTGCAGATTGATCTGGGGCTTCGCTGTTTGCATATGACATAAGAGCAATTTTTCTCATTTGTACTGTAAATGTCCCATCACGAAAACACGCCTATATAAAGTTGACCCCCTTAAACCCCACTTTTATATAGTAAAACGGGGGTTTACAGGGGTATACATTATTGGGTTTTATTTCTGCTCAAAACCATAGATTGTGGGTACTCATTAGAACCGCCTCGGCGAGGCAGTTCTAACGAGTACCCACAATCTATGGTTTGAGCAAAAATATGAAAAATATCAGAATTTTTATCTGAATTTTCATTTTTTGGTGGCAAATTTTTCAGTATGTTTGAATAGGCGTGTTTTCGTAATGTAAAATTTTGACCACTTTATTCCATACTTTTCTGGCTTAAATTCTGCTTTTTATACATTTATTTCTTAAACTACTTGGTGGAAAGGTAAACAATGTAGACCCTGATCAGACTGCTCTTTCAGTGAACAAGTATTACCTTCCACAAACAAGCTTGGTCTACATTTAGCACACAAACAATGTTCAAAGCATAAACAGACAATCCAAGCTTGTTTGTGATAGCTAAGACTTGGTTATAATAATGCTGATCAGTCCATGGAAAACAGCACTGGACCAGTCCATGACCTTCATTAAAAATGCTTCCCAGGCAATAACAATATTAAGACTAGAACAGTGTTTTCAGAGGAAAACTTATGTCCCCCACGAACTTGAATAGACCTATCACTGAAAAAGGTTGTATCTATAATTTATCTTTTTGTGTGTGTGTGTGTGTGTGTAGCTGTACAAGTTTGGTCAAAATCCATCCATTCATTTTGAAGACAGGGTGCAGAAAGGCAATTTTCCAACAATCTGAGCCCTCCTGTGACCTTGAAAATTGGGTTAAGGTGACCAAAATCTAATCAGGTCTTTTCATGAAAACAATATAGATGTACAAGTTTAGTCAAAATCCATCCATTCATTCTGGAGATAGGGTGCAGACAAACCATTTTACAACAATCTGAGCCCTCCTGTGACCTTGAAAATGGGGTCAAAGTCACCAAAATCTAATCAGTTCTTTTCCATGTCCCAACAATAAAGATGTACAAGTTTGGGAAAAATCCATCCATTCATTCAGGAGATAGGGTGCAGACAAGCCATTTTCCAACCATCTAAGCCATCATATGACCTTGAAAATAGGGTCAAGGTCACCCAAATCTAATCAGTGCTTTTACATGTCCCAGCAATCTAGATGTGCAGGTATGGTCAAGATCCATTTGTTCCTTCAGGAGATAAGGTACAGACAAGTAATTTTCCAGCCTTTTCCAACAATCTAAGTCCTCATGTGAGCTTTAAAATGGGGTCAAGGTCATCAAAATCTAATTAGCATCCCCCCCCCACCCCCGATAATAAATTTGTGTAAGTTTGACCAAAATCCAGCCATTCATTAAGGAGGTAGAGTGCAGACAAGAGGCTACGCCGATGCTGATGCTGACAGGATCCGCACTAAAAACAATATGTCCCTCCTTCTGGTGGGGGACATAATTATCTATGCCCATGGGCATAAACAATGAGAAAAATATTTTCCTGATACCCCCTCTTAACTAGAGCTACACATGAAATGTAAACAATAAAGACCCAGACCATCAATTCATTGTTTGTGTATGTAATACTGAGCTTTGTAGAGCCTAAACAGTTAAAATTTTGAAAATCTTGATCGGACTGTACAAGCCGAACTTAATTTTCCCTCTTCATGAGATCAATTTCTCCCCTGTCCTGTTCTCACTACCACCTACCCAAACCCTGCTCCAACTGCACCAAAAAAAAAACAACTTTCAACAACAGTATTACATTCAATATTATTATGCATTTACAAGTAAGAATCTAACATAATTACTCTAAATATGCAGACAAGTAGGCTTGAGCAAACAGGGTAGTCCAGATCAAACTGCTTCTGAAGGAGCAGTTTGATATTGGTCTACACTGTTTGTCAGCACTGTTTAAACACATCACCATGTAGTCCAAGGGACGTTTCCAAATTTTAGGATAGGTATGGTAAGAAGTTACCCAGCAAACACACAACGTCACCACTTCGTTACAATGTTGCTGCAATGTCACAACTTTGCAGCGACAATGTAACGATGCTGTGACGTTGTGTGTTTACTGGGTACTGTGTCTGAATATTTAGCATAAACACAGTTCCTCACTATTAACTACATTGTACTCTATACAAATAAATAAAACTCATGGCATGAACTACTTACATCCATATTTACATCATTCATGAAATAATTGGAAGATATATACATTTACATGAAACTAGTGACTTACAGATCCACATATATCCACATCCAGATAACATTTTTTTCTTATATTTCCATGAAATCATATGTTGCTGGTACTCATTAGAAGCGGCTCAGTGAGGCGCTTCTATTGGGTACCACAACGTATGTCTTCATGTAGAATAAAAAAAAATATCAATACTTTTCAACTGTACATCACGAAAACATACCTATGTGATTTTGACCCCCTTAAAGCCCGCTTTCATATAGTAAAACTGGGGTTTACAGGGGTATACATTATTTTTCTTATTTCTGCTCAAAAGCATAGATTGTTGGTACTCACTAGAACCGCCTCGTACGAGTACCCACAATCTATGTTTTGAGCAGAAATTCAGAAAAATATCAGACTTTTTATCTAAAAACTTTCAGTTTTTTTGGTGGTGAAATTTTCAATATATTTGAATAGGTGTGTTTTCGTAATGTAAAAAAAACCCTATGTCTAGCTATGTGAAAACTATAATAAAAAGCACCTTATATGGAAATAATGTAAAGTTCAAGGCCCAGTTGTTCAAAGCATCGTTAGCTTAATGAGCTTGTTAGGTCAAAATGTTAACTGTTCTAGTAAGTATGATATCTAATTCACAGGTATTTTTGCTGAACAAATGTGAGTAGCTTTTGCAAAAGCAAAAGCTACTCACATTTTTCAACAAAAATATTAGCATATATGCCTTATTTAATGATCACAGTTTTAACTATACGTTAACTAACGACATCGTTAGTCTAGAACAACTGGGCCTAGGTATCAGAAACAAGATGCAGTAACAGCTATGTAGATCATTAGTCCAATATGCAGTAAAACATTCTATAATGCACTTGCATATACAACTGGACTTTTGAGTGGATAACATAAAAAAATTGCGACAGTATATTGTGCAATATACTGTCAGAAACACGACATCATCAGGTAACACTGCTTTTCATTGGCTGGCATTTGATTTTATGCAGCTCAAGGCACTTGCCGCTTTGTGCAAATAGTACAGGTTTTAAACAAAACAAATAAATAAATGCATAAGAATGGGGATAGAAGTGCATTAGAATGGGGATTACCATAATGAAAATTTTCATTTGGGGAGGTATATCATAGCTCTTACAGTCAAAAATTTCATTTTACTGCGTGGCCAAAAAGAAAACTGACGATACCTCTCCGAATGAAAATTATCAATACAGTTATCCCCTAAATGACTGAACACCGCATTACAAAAACATGCTATTCAAATATATTGAAAATTTTACAACCAAAAACGGAAAATTTTCAGATAAAAAAATCTGATATTTTTCATATTTCTGCTCAAAACATAGATTGTGGGTACTCGTTAGAACCGCCTCAGTTTTACTATATAAAAGTGTGGTTTGAGTGGGTCAACATTATATAGGCATGTTTTCGTGATGGACGGCTTGTTTACTGTAGCCAATTCAAACTTGTTTTTGTGTCCCTAGGAAATTCTTCCATTAGCTCAGGATAACAAATATTTAGGGATATTATAGCGAATATTTCTTATTTTATCATGAGAATGTATCGAGGGTTGAGCGCAAGACTATGGTAACTCAAACATATTTTTGAAACCCTTGTTTAGGGGCAACTTGGACCCCTTTGTAAACAATGCAAATTTAGGTGCCATTGCTCGTACGATGTCGTAATCTTCATAATGCCTTCACGGTGAGGAGATTAGGTTTGGGGAAAAACAACCATCTGACTTACGCTAGTCTTGCGCTCAACCCTCGGTATGCTGTGCGTACGCATTAGAATCAACTCATGGAGGCAATGAGGTGATTCTCATGAGTATATTCAACATACTATTATTTTACAGAAGATAGAAAACACATGCCTAAATTATCCCCATTTACCCTCCTGACTGGTGCTATGATTAATCCTCAGTGGCTCAAATTACTCATGTCTAGAACAAATTTCCATGATCCCACATATATTTGAGCCACTGAAGTATGACTATACTGGCAGTCAGAGTGTTTGAAAACAAATTAATATCCTAGCATGCAATGGTTCTTTTTTTTTTTTTTTTTTTGATTTGGGTTTTACGGCCCTTTCAAGAATATTTCACTTATATCCAGCCGATCGTTCATCGAAGGTGGACGAAAACCGGAGAACCCGGAGAAAAACCACCTGACCATCTGTAAGCAGAACTTGGCTTTCCCACATATGACCCGAGCGAGGCTCGAACCACAGCGGTGAGAAACCTAATGGATTAAGAGTCAACTCTCTTATCCACTAGGCTACGGGGGCCCGTGCAATGGTTCTTGGGATACAAACTATTTTCAATATGGTGAAGAACAAATGGTGGCTAAGCTTTACTGAGCTTTACTTTTAAGCAATTTACACAGGATTAAGATAATTTTGGTAATTACTTTGTAATCTTAGAACTGTCATAGGAAGACTTGACTGACATCTATCAAGTTTGCTTTTGCATTTGCAGATTTTCACAGGACTATTTTACAAGTTAATCAAAAAAGCTGAACAACATAGTGATTACTTTAAAAGGTGCTCAGTGGCTTGCAAACTCAGATCAAGATCAAATTATTTCTTTAGAGCAATTTGATCTGAGTCTACACTATTTGCTCAGGCAGTCTGTGTAAACATTTACAGTAAACACCAGACTGACAGACTGGTGGTTGCTTAGGTATTAATAAGATTTAGTCAGAAAAAAAAATGCATCTATTATAAGGTTGATTTCTATCTGGCCAGATTCTGATATTAATATTGTAAAATTTGGCATCACGTCTACAGTCTAAACATAATTCACAAGACAAGTCTTCTAAAAGATCAATGTAAATTGCATATAAAATTTACAAAAAAATATCTTAACTAAATTCATCATAGTTAAAGATAAGAGGGGGTATCCATCTTATATTTTTCTTATTTCTCAACGAAAACATACGTTGTGGGTACTCATTAGAAGTGCCTCGCCAAGGCACTTCTAATGAGTACCTACAACATATGTTTAAGTCGAGAAATCAGAAAGATATCAGCATTTTTCTGATAAAAAAAGCGCCCTATCTGTTGATATGTTTCATACAGACATAACATAGCTCAAGATAAGGCACTTTTTACAACCAAAAAGTATTGATACTTTTTCTTATTCATGACAACATATGATGTCGGCACCTATTAGAAATGCATCAGCAAGGCACTTCTAATGAGTACCAATGTTTTTGTAGAGAAATAAGAAAAAAAATATTGGTCTTGATATGCCTCTTATCTAGAGCTATTCCTATAAGTACTGTTGTGTCAAAAAAAATGATATACAGAGATTATTATATGGAAATTTTCATATAGGGAGCAAATTCTTTCCTTTTCGAGTACACCCTTTTTACAAGGGAAGCAAAACAGAATTGCCTCCCCTGAATGTGTACCTAAACCCCTAAAAAGAAGGTCCTTTTGAGATTGGAACATACTTTCAGTTCTGAGTGATCTCCCTTACTGGTACACCCATTTAATTAATGATGCTACAAATTTGATTTGTCATTATTTCAGAGAATGTCTCCCCTGTAGTAATCCAAGACTTGATGATGATGATGACAATCTGGGCCCAGTTGTTCAAAGCATTGTTAGCTTAACGAGCTCATTAGTGGTCAAAAGGTTAACTGTTCCAGTAAGTACAATATCTAATTCTGTGTTATTTTTGCTGAAAAAATGTGAGTAGCTTTTGCATCTGCAAAAGCTACTCACATTTTTTTCAGCAAAAATATTAGTGTATATGCCATATTAATAATCAAAGTGTTAATGATATATTAACTAACAACATCATTAGTTTTGAACAACTGAGCCTTGGTCTTTAACATCCCTATCATTATTATTAAAGTCATATTGAGATAATGGAAGTGTGATAATGAAAGGTTCTGTGCTGTTCAGTCATAGCTGAATTTGGCTTTCAGTGGGAGTCGAACTTGTGACCTCATGGTCAGAAGTGCTAACCACTTGGCCACCCTGACGCTTTGAAAGACTTGATGAAAAATAGCAACCCTAATAATGTTAACAAGCATATAGATTTATACCTCAAATGTTAGGCAGGAATGTCTGAGTAAACAGTGTAAACTTTACTTTATTCAATAATACAGGGCTTCACATTTCAAGTAAATCATCCTCTTCATCAGGAAACACGCCCACAAAATCACAGCATGGGCTAAGTGGGGTACCCTGGATCGCAATTTTCTTACCTCTCCACAAAAAATATTGTGCTATTCACTTCAAACAGTAGCCACAAGGTATGTTTTTGTGGAGAAAAAAGAAAGATATCAAAAATTTTCAGTTGAAAATAATAGTGCCGTACAAATCAAAACATCAAGCCCTATATTTCTGGAAAAAATAACACATAATGTTATCCACTTACATTTAACATATTAAGGCGTCAAAAAAAACTACATGTACTTAGAACAAAAGTAAAATGCTAACACATTTTGGCACCAAACAGCCTCTGATATATAAATAAATAGTCTTTACTATTGATGGTTTAGCATTTTACATCCCTTTGAACATTGTTTAAGTCATACTGAGTCGATGGAAGGGTGACAAAGAATGGCTCTGTGCAATGAAGCCCCCCCCCCCCCACCCACACACACACACTATGATACAGTCATGAGCTGAAGTCTTCCTCCAGTGAGATTAAAACCCGGGACCTTGTAATACTAAGTGGGCGGTACTAACCTCTCTGGCACCATTTATTTGAGCAGCATCATAAAAAGTATTTTTATAATAAATGAGCTACCGTATTCGACCTGATTACTGCACTGTGCACTTAGGTTTTTCAAAATTACTGGGAACACTCATTTGTGGTAAAATATGTATCTATCTACTAGGGATACACTATAAAAAGATCAGAAAAGGACTTATTTGATGATGATTATGCGATTTTTTCTGATTTTCTTTATAAAGGCATATGTTGTGGGTACTCATTTGAATTGCATCGACAAGTTGGTGCAATTCAAATGAGTACCCACAACATATGCCTTTATAAAGAAAGTAAAGAAAAAGTACATTGGCTTTAATCAGCCGAAACGTTGAGATTTGTGAAATAAACTGTGCAAAAATATATGTAATCTGAAGACTATGGAATTTCTTCATTGTGCCCTTATAGGGGTATGTGCGGTAATTAGATTGAATAGGGTATGTCATAAGAAAATGGATCTTTGGGGCATATTCAAGAAGTATAAACAGATTAGACTGTGCATCTGTGCAGTCTGATCAGTGCCTTTGCTTTCTACCTACAAAATAATTGTGTACTAAAGAATATAATGAGACTATAGGCATTGCAGGCACTAAACTTGATCTTTACTGTTCACATATGGCCACATCAAGTGAAAGAGTGCCTTCAAACATGCACAAAATATGCAAATTCAAATCATCCAGCATATGGGCAAAGTCTTATTTGGCCACTTGCTCTCCACTGAAACATTCTATAGTAGCCAATGATTCTGACTGCCAACTGCGAAGGCTCTGATCAGACTGCACATTTGTGCAGTCTGATCTGAGCCTTCACTGTCGGCACATGACCTGAAGGTGTGTTTTCGCTTGGGGCTCATATATTCTAAAGACCCCCTATTCTTGTGGCATGGCTCAACTGAAATGCTGGAACTGGTTTGCTTACAGGGTCATCAGATACAGTATACTTACGACCAAAGAGCAAATGCCCAGGAATGAGTTTTATCAAGCCATAGTTTTAAGAACATTTGATTGGTTCCTCATTCAAAAGACTAACATGGTTCCTTACATCAAACCATAACATAACCATTCCCACTCAAAAGGCTAACACAAATTGAAAGCAATTTATAAGTCAAGAGAAAATTTCAAAACTGCATTTACAGGTCAATAAATCCACTAAGTCATGATCTTGGAACTATTTTTGTGTAGATTTCTAAAATACCGTATTCGACCTAATTACCACACCTTGCACTCAGGTTTTTCACAATTGCTGAGCAAACTTGTGGTAAAATATGTATCCACCTATACTAAGGGAACACTTAAAAAAAGATAAGCTGAGGACTCATCTAATGATTCTTATGCGATGTTTTTGTGAGTTTTTTTTTTTTAATTCTTTCTTTATCAAGCACATGTTGTGGGTACTCATTTGAATTGCATCCACAAGTTGATACAATTCAAATGGGTATCCAACACATATGCCTTTATAAAGAAGTAGACAAAAATTACACTGGCTGTAATCTGAAGGCTATGGAATTGCTTGACTGTGCGCTTATAGGAGCATGTTTGGTAATTAGGTCTAATGCGGTAAGCTAAAACCTTCCACAAGACTGAGTTGGAATTATAAGAGATGATTTTCAGTTCTGTGGATTTTATGGATATGTAAATGTTGGTGAAACTCATATATTTTAACATAATCCCTTTGTGCTTTTCTCAGTCTGAGTTATTCACCAACATTTACATATTCACAAAAATGAAATTTATTCCATTTATGTCTGCTACCAGTATTAAACCCCAGCATGATGTTAAATATCTACGAGCATTTGATTGGTTAATAATATCAAACTATGACATAATTTTAAAGCATTTCATGCATTTGATTCAAGTGGTTATTAGTATCAAACCATATTATAAACATAATGTATTTTTTTTTTTTTTAGAATTTGATTGATTCAGATTGATATCTACACACAACTCTAGGCATCAAGGGGAATGAATACGTTTGGACATTTTTTCTGCCAATGTTTATAAGGGAGACAACTTTTGTTGACTTCCCGTTTTTTGCTGTCCACTAATCCCCTTCTGAAAAGGGGTCTACTCTAAAAGGAAAGAATTTGCTCCCCTTGGGAGCAAATTCTTTCCTTTTAGAGTATACTCCTTTTCAGAAGGGAGGTAACCACATTTTGACAAAGTTGCCTTTCTTGAATGTGTATCCGTTCCCTTTAAGAGAGATATGCAGGAAAAAAAATGAACACTTTGTTTGAAGAAATCACCGGATCTAATTGAGCTATGTTCACTTAGCAAACTTTTCAAAAAATACAAGTTTGACTCTTTCCACCTGATGGCATAACTTGACAGCTGGTCCCAATTTGAGGTCGAGATGTTCTTGGATGGTTGGCAGTGACATCAACAGGAGAGCCTGCCCATCTATCTCCTAAAAACAAAAGATTGAGAGTTTTTTAGACCTTCATTACATGGCTGTCAGTTCTACAGAGTTTAAGAATATGTCTTTTTTACAGTATTCTGGGCTTTTGGAATTTAAGGCTCCATATTCCTCAAAAATAGACATTTTTTATCCAATAAATGTTTAATTTATTGATATATGGTATTAAAGTTGGCAACATTAATTCAGAGATATTATAAAAAATCATTTCATTTTTCATCCAGTTCAAGAACAAGAGACTAACTGAAATTTTACAGGCTGTCAGGTGCCACATTTTATGATTGTATTAATACCATATATCAATTTATTAAACCTTTCTTGGATAATAGAACATCAATTTTTGAGGAATAAGTAGTCTTTAATACAATAAGAAATCTTAAGTTGCTAGTGTTAATCATAACTGCAGCAGATGACAATTTTTTTATCTATTTATTTTATTTTATTTTATTTTATATATATATATATTTTTTTTTTGTTTTCATGCATACCAATTTCCTTCGAAAAGGGATTAACTCTAAAAGGAAAGAATTTGCTCCCTATAGGGAGCAAATTCTTTCCTTTTAAAGTAGACCCTAGGATTTAACAGGAACTAAGGAAGAGTACCTGTTCTTTGATAATTCTGGCTAGATGACTACAATCCGTTGTCTTGAGAAACTTGATGACATCATCAACCGACCAGTACAGAGGATTAGTGTTCGTATGGAGATCATCATCTTTTGGCAACTTGGGATATACCTCTTTTGTGACCATAGGAGGCTGCAATAAAATCAAAATTCTTAGGTATTGTGTGTCTCTCCTGCACTGAACATGGCTCACACCTAAAAGCTTAACCCATTTACCTCTTCTATCACAACACTTTGGCGTGGTTTATTTCCTATAGCAGGGTGTCTAGTTAGTTTTTATTCTTACTTTATAGAAATTCCTGTTTTTGATGTAGACCCTGATCAGATGCCGTGTTCTGCTGCATCTGATCTGGGTCTGCACTGGTTGCCAATTACCCTTTTTGGGGTTTCCAGACTAACATGGGTTAAGTACAAGAGGGGTGGGATGATGTTCTGCCATTTTACTGCCATTTCAACACTTTTAGGGCCATTGTTTGTCACAGAAAAAATTCCCTGACCACTACATTTAACCCTATTTTTAAATGAGCCAGCGCATGACATAACCTACAATAAGACTTGTGTGACCAGCAAAGACTCATTAGCCTGCACATCCATGTAGTCTGAACAGAGTCTTTGCTGGTCGCATGTGCCTTCTACAGCTTCTGGGCTATCCAGAGGAAGGAACGAGAACCCTTGCCATACTAGGTGGATTTGTTTGTGTTGAGGTTTTACAGTCCAGTCAACCCAATGGTGTCATTTCAAGCACAGTCAGTTTACCTAACCATACATTTACTGGGCAGGCTTAGTCCTCTAAGCGGTTAACCAGTATTGTGCACATTCTTTCGCCAGAAACTGACAACTGCCCTTCTTGAATCAACGGAAGGGAGAAAATGACTGTAGAAAATATTTCACGATCAATCTCCATGAAAGAATGTTGCCGACCTCGGAGGGGGTTGAACCCGTGACCTCCTGGTTTCCAGTCGGATGGCGCATCCAACTGAGCCACCGAGGCTGGCCATACTAGGTGGATGTACAGGCTGATCTTTGCTGGTCACATAGGTCTTATTGTACGTTTTGTTGTGCGCTGGCTCAAATGTAAGTTCAAAATTTAGAGTAGTTATGTAAAGGAATTATGGGTTTCCAAATATTTAGGGTAATCATGGTAAAAGTCCAAAAGCCAGAATGTCTAAGTGTAAATGTTCTGGAGATTTTTGTCTGGAATCATTTTGGGGGACGAGATAATTCTAATACTGAAAACCCAAGAAAAAGGATGTATCATAATTACCCTAAATATCAGGGCCCTGTTGTTCAAAGCTAACGCCATCATTAGTTAACGATTTGTTAAAATTTACATCGAGTGATACACAAATATGCTGATATTTTTTGCTGAAAAAATGTGAGTAGCTTTTGCACACTCACATTTTTTCAGCAAAAAATATCAGAATATTGTGTATTCAATCTGCTAAAATAGTTAACGAAATGACCCTTAAAAAGCTCGTTAAGCTAACGATGCTTTGAACAACTGGGCCCCGTTCAACTAAACTCCTTACCATACTTATCCTAAAATTAGAACAGGTCTATTTTACAACTTTTAAATGTGTTTAAAAACTGCTGGATAAAAGGTAACAGAGCAGATCCTGATCAGATACAAAGTTCTCTATAGTCTAGTCTGGGTGTACATTGTTTGCTCAGGCCTGCCTATCTTCCTATCTATTATTACTGCCATCTGTCGTAATGACCATTACCCTCAGGGTGCCACTTTTGGATGATAGACCAGTGGGTAAGTTCCAACCCAGAAAATTTGTCACCCAAAGTGGGGATCGAAACAGGAACCTCTAGCACCAGAGGCCAATGCACCAACCACTGCAGTAAAAAGCTCCTATCTGTACAAATACAGGGTAAACAGGCTGTGGAGAGTAGAAAACTTGATCCTTATTGCTTGTGATGGCGACAACAAAAATACCTACCAAAGAAACAGCAGGTAAACTTACTTTTGGTTTGACTTTCTGAGGTGGACTAGAATGAGACAAGAGGATTTTCTTGTGAGTTTTTCTCTCGAAGCTGTAGCGAGGTAGTTTAGCTCCTCTCGTTTGGATATCAGATGGAGCAGGAATATGATGAGTGTACTTTCTTTTCTTGGATGGAGTTATAGACCCTAGAAAACAGAAATGCTATAGTCAAACCTGTGTTAGTGGTCACCTCTATTAAGCAGCCAACCTGTATTAAGCAGCCAGAGGAAAGTTGCCCCAGAATTCATAGACTAATATATTTGAACTGTATTAAGCAGCCACCTGCCTTCAGCAGCCACATTTTAAGCTTCCCATGGGTGGCTGCTTAAGACAGGTTTGACTGTACATTAATGCTTAGCATGCTGGGTAAAAAATTTTGACTTTTTTTATTATTATTTTTCCCAGTAAATAGGCATTGAAATTCCATGCGAGACAATTTGCATGAAATGTTAAGGCCTATTTTCTCATACAAGTTGTCTCCTACACAATTTCCATGAACTATTAAAGCCTATTTTCTGGCAATAATTAGATAAATATCATCAATTTGTCGTCAGCTGAATTTGCCCATAGAGTGGCAAAGGTTAATTCATTGCATGTTGAATTAAAATATAAACAATGATATTTTAAAATACCTTTCTTATAGGCTTTGATGGATAAATCACAATTGCAAAGTCCTATCTATTATCTGGGAAAAAACAAGTCAAAACTTCACTGTGAGACAGTAATAATTATTTATTTTAAGTTTTATTTAACCCTTGTCCTGCTGAACCCAGATATGTCCTGTCTTTGCAAACAGTGTAGATCCAGATCAGTTGGCTTCTTCAGAAGCCAACTGATCTGGATCTGCACTGTTTGCCATTAAGTATGTGAATTTATATCAACAACCTGGATCAAGTAATCTGATTGGCTGAAAATTAGAAATGGGTGTGGCATCTTCATTTATTCAGCAGGACAAGGGTTAAGGGAACTGGATACACATTGGTGATTTTTCTGCCAAGGGAGACAACATTTGTAACTTCCTGTTTGCTTTCCTGCACATTGAATTCCATTTGAAGTAAGGTCTACCCTAAAATTGAAGAATTTGCTCCCTCTTGCAGTAGACCCTTTTTAAGAGGGAGATAAAACAATTCTGACAGAGTTGTCTACCCTGAAATTGTAACCATACCCCTTAATAGGACAAATAGTCAGTATAAATCTCCAATTCTGGAGAAAAAATATCTGCCCCTGTTCTAAAAAATCATCTCAAATGGAAGTATTTAAATGAGATACTAGAACATATGGATTCTGTAATCAAATAAGAAAGTACTTTAACCCTTTTAAGGTGAATGGATACACCTGCAGCAGAAATATTTTCACGCCATTTTGCAAAGGGAAACCAATTTTGCAGATAGGAAGTTGCCACCATATTTGAAACTTTTAACAAAAGGGGGTTACTCTCAAAGGAAAGACTGTGTTCGAGAAAATTCTATCCTATAAGAGCAGCTACACAACCTCCCCCCAACCCCCATCCCCCACACCAATATGACCGGAGTTAAATATTTCCATGTAACAGTATAGAGTATGTATCAGTGATAAGAAGGGAGGCAAACACTGCCTTGTAAGAGCTGATTATCTTGTGGGTGTATTCATTCCCCTTAACTTGGTTACTATTCATGGTATGCTCTATGCCAAATCAGAAGAATGATATGAGTGATACTATTCTTACCTTTATCAACCTTTTCATTCAAATCATTGCAGAAATAGACAGATTTATGAAATGTCAAGTTCTGTTTTCTTAGCAAAAATATTAAGAGAACTTCAAAATTTCATCTGCTAACATTGTTGTTCAACATACTGTAGGTTTAAATATCAGTATGAACTACTATGTTTCAATACTGTTTTCATTACAATGTGGGCTAAGGATAAAACAGAAAAATCACCATGCAAGAGATTGTTCCTTCTAACATGTGCAAACAGTGATGACTGATCACTCTGAGCATCTGGGCAGAAGCTTTCCTCATTTAGAAGCCTTGTATCCTTGGCTATCAAAACTGTGACACACAAAGACTTTGATATTCTGCACCGATGTGGTTGATCTATGTCTTTACAGTGCACACCTGTTTAAGCTGCATTTTTTCATTATCTGCAGTTCAAATGAGTATTTTCTTATCTCTCCATGAAAATGTTCATGCAAAATTTTCATGAAAATTGTTTCAATGAGAAATTCTGATAATATGCCACAAAACTGGCTTTCATAAAGGAGTAAGAAAAATATTTAGTAGCTAACTCCTAATTTCTAGCTATTAGATACACTTGGCAGATTTTCCACACTTTTTACAAGGGAGATAACTTTCAGAATTCTTGTTTGTCTTCCAGCATAAGCCACTTTTGAAAAAGGGGTCTTCTCTAAAAGGAAACAATTTGCTCCAAAGGGGAGCAAATTGTTTCCTTTTAGAGCAGACCTCATTTCAGTTGCAAGGCAAAACAGTTTTGACAGGATCCCCTGAAAATATGGCTCCATCCCCACCCCCTTTGCTGAAGTTTTAAGAAAGTAACTTACTGTTCTCTTCATCATTATCTACATCATTGTCACCACTTCTATCATCATCAATAAAACCTTCATCACCATTCTCTCCATTAACTGAACCATCCTCCTGTTCTTTTTCGTTATCACCTTCAGTCTTTGGAATAGGAGCTGTGTGGGATTTCTTATGAATCAGATGAAACCGCTTCCTTTTTCGACCTCTCTTGGCTGGAATTTTTGGACCATTTTCTAAATTGGTATGTCCCCCAGGTGGCCTGCCTACTGGTAGTTTCTTTTTTTTCTTGTAGCCAAAGTTATAATCTGTAATATGATTGCCAGAATTACATGTATCAAATGTGGTAAATTCTGCAAGGTACAGTTTTTTATTTTTTGTTTTACTTTCAAGGTCAATTTTTAATTTTCTTGGCCTTGTCTTTGAGATAATCAACTTCATAGTCTGATATCTGTCTGGCCGTCCTCGGTGGCTCAGTTGGATGCGTCGTCCGACTGGAGACCAGGTCGCGGGTTCAACCCCCGCCAAGGTTGGCAACATTCTTTCACGGAGATTGATCATGAAATATTTTCTACAGTCATTCTCTCCCTTCTGCTGATTCCAGAAGGGCAGTTGTCAGTTTCTGGCAAAAGAATGTGCACAATACTGGTTAACCGCTTAGAGGACTAAGCCTGCCCAGTAAACGTGTGGTTAGGTAAACTGACCGCGCTCGACATGACCCCATTGGTTTGACTGGGCCGTAAAACCTCAACACAAACAAACTAATCTCTGTCTGTATATGCCATTTTATCTCAAAATGTAAAACATGAGAGAATGTAGTATAAACAATATCTCTAGATGAGAGAGGTTATCCATATGATATTTTTCTTATTTATCCACCAAAACATGTTGCTGGTGCTCATTAGAAGCACTTCGTCTAGGGGCTTCTAACGAGTACCCACCCACTGGGTACACAACGTTAAAATGACGTCGTATCAACGTCGATGCGACGTGATCACGTCGCATTGACGTTGATACGATGTCATTTTGATGTTGTGTGCCTGCTGGGCATATCATAATGTTTTTGCAAGGAAATAAGAAAAACATCAGTATTTTTCAGTTGAAAAAAAAAACCTTATCCAGGGCTATCTATAAACCATATGTGAATTATGTCTTCTGTCATACAGCCCAAAGTCAAAGAAGTAGTTTGACAAGTTTAACTTAATGTTTTTCCAACTCTACATGTTCTATGTCATTACAAGAACTTAATGATCTTTATTCCTGCTTTTTCTCTAAGGGTTATATTGTATAATCCAACGTCTATGCTGTTTGCTACTAGAATGTTTAAGGTACATAAATTATGTTAGTAATCAGCTTAGACTAATCAGATGGCTCAAATGTGCAGGAAGATCTGTGTCTATGCTGGTCACATACGTCATAAGGTTGTTTTCTATTTGGAAAGCCTTAAATATAACTCACGGTATTTGGTCTTGGTAAGCTGCATACAGTTCTCTGGACAGTTGTCATCAACAAAAAGTGGACTGAAGAGGTATGGACAACACTCCAGCTTGATACAAATCTGACGACAGAATTCCTCCAGCTGTGAAACTTTCCGACAAACCTCTACTACAGCTCGATAACTCTTCCCTTTATACCTACAAATAACCTTTTATCATACTAATAACCCTGTATATACCCTTTGTAATTGGACAGACATAATATCCATATAATGTTTTGTGAGTACTCATTAGACCCGCCTCAGCGAGGCTTTGTTTGTGTTGAAGTTTTACGGCCCAGTCAACCCAATGGGGTCATGTCGAGCGCGGTCAGTTTACCTAACCACACGTTTACTGGGCAGGCTTAGTCCTCTAAGCGGTTAACCAGTATTATGCACATTCTTTCGCCAGAAACTGACAACTGCCCTTCTTGAATCAGCAGAAGGGAGAAAATGATCGTAGAAAATATTTCATGATCAATCTCTATGAAAGAATGTTGCTGACCTCAGCAGGGGTTGAACCCGCGACCTCCTGGTCTCCAGTCGGACGGCGCATCCAACTGAGACACCGAGGCCAGCAATCCTCAGTGAGGCACCAAAGATATTAGCACTTTTGGTTGAAAAAAGAGTGCCTTAACTGGAGCTAGGTCTAAGAGCTGTGTTCATAGTAAAAGAAAATGCCTCCAAATTATTGTAGGCTAAAATCAAAAGCAAACTCTAAACAGAGAGTCAAGGATAACAAAAGTTCTAAATAAATTTATATACGACTCGTATACAGTCACTTCCACTAACAAATACACCACAACCTCTTTATAACACTATTGTTTGGATCCACAGCATAAACCGTGTTAGTTAAACAACCGTGTTATATCCAAACAAAAATGTATAGATTATATTGAAAAATGACCATTTACGGTCATTTTTCAATATAATCTATACATTTTTGGGATCCATCTTTGAACCGTCTTATATCCAAAACTGTGTAATAAAGAAACATGTTATAAAAAGGTTGAAGTGTACCGTTAGCTTGTGAATGGGGAGCAAAACAAGAAAATAATCCAGAATCTGTTCTCTCAAAATAACAATTAATCTGTGGCTTTGTTTTATACTATTCAATTTAACTGCATTTATATTATAATCATTAAATTCCACAGAGATGCATGTTTTAATCTGCATATCTGCAGTGCTGTAGTAGCATGGTTAATTTTCTGCTTTCTGGATTCATTTTCTCAGCATGTGAAGTTTGTAAAGCTTACTTTTAACATACTTGGTAAGATTTTCTGCTATTATTAACAAAGGAGACAGATTTTTGATTTACTCTTTGCTTCTTTGTACAGTAAACCCCTTCTGTCTACTCTAAAAGGAAACAATTTGCTTCCAATTGGAGCAAATCCTTTTCTTTTAGAATAAAACCCTTTTCACAAGGGAAACAAAATAATTTTGACAGAGTTGCCTCCCTTCAAAGTGTATCCAGTCCTTTAACCCTTACAACACCAAGAAAACCTGCATCTGAAAATGTCGCCTGTTTATGTCGTCTGCTGAATATTCTTGCAAACTTTTCAAACCTATTTTTGCATACAGGCAAACAGTGTGGACCCTGATTAGACTGCTCCTAGAGGAGCAGTCTGATCTGGGTCCACACTGTTTGCAAATGACATTTAAAATCACAAGCAGATGACTAAGCAGATGACAATTGTTGTGATTGGCGGTTTAAGGCTAAATATATACACAGAAATGACATCATGTACACAGTCATGTACTTACTTGGCCTTAAGAACATCCTGTTGCATGCTGGGATTGGCAGGCCCTTCATGCTGTATTTCTTTCAGAACCCGACTAGACTTGTAGGCGACACTGCACAACATTGACAAAACCTCCTTCATGACGAGCCCTATAGGGCCTGGGCCAACACACTTGGGTAGCTCAGCTATCCGCCCCTTGCTAAGGAAAGGCCCTGAGAAGCACTTGTGATTGAAGAAAATTTTAGGGCACCAGGAATCTAGAGGAAAAATATTCAAAGCATATTCCCAGCGGGCACATGACGTAAATATGTCGCCTCAACGTCGATGCAACGTCATGACGTTGCATCGACGTTGAGGCGACGTTGTATTTACGTCATGTGCCTGCCGGGTTAATGCTTAGCATGCTGGGTAAAAAATTCAGCACATGACATTTTGAAGTTCCCAGAAAATAGGCTTTGACATTCTATGAAATTGTCTCCTTAGGATTTGCTGTCTACCTGGCTCCAGGTGATAATTTTTATTAGTGCATCAAACCATCTGGAAAACAATTCATTTGATTGAGTTGGGGTTTAACGACATGTCAACCCTTGAGGGTCATTTTGTGTTGTCTCCCAGAGAATGGGAGAAGAGAGACAGAATAGTACAGGAGATGAAAGAGAGGCACAGGGGAGAAGGAGGAAAATGAATGGAAGTGAAGAAAGAAGAAGTGAAAGCATTCCTCCTCTACCCCCACCTGCTGCAAGGGTAGCAGGCCTTGCCCAACTGTAAGCCAATATCAGTTGGACACCCACTGCCCCAGTGTGAAAACTATTCAATAACATACAAAATCAGCTGTTTGTTTGTTTGAGTACTGATTTCACAATATTTCAGAAACAATATTTAACAACATGTCAACAATATTTCTGCAAGACCGAGATGTTCACAGAGACAGGGAGAACAAGCAAATTCCATAGGGAATTTATGTCCCCCGCCTTATTTTTATTTGAGCTGTTAAAAATGAGTAAGTTAACCAGAGGACTATTGGTCCTGTATTACTTACCTAAGTATTCAAGCAGGAAAAAAACTGAAGCTAAAAATGTGGAAAAAATCAAAAAAAAAAAAAAAAAAAAAAAAAAAAAAATCAAAAAAACATAATTTCAAGATTCAAAGAGCACATGTATATCCTCAGACCACAAGCAAAATGCCTGTAACGTTTCAGAAGCATTTGCTTAAAGCTGTGGGAGTTGTGCTCAGATGTACCTACTACTATATGCACTTTAATAGTATTGAAGCATGAAAAAAGTCTATGTTAAAAGTTAAAAATGTGAAAAAAAAAAAAAAAAAGTAACTTCTAGATTCTGTAAGAAGCATATGCATATCTTCAGACTATGGTTTTGTTTGTGTTGAGGTTTTACGGCCCAGTCAACCCAATGGGGTCATGTCGAATGCGGTCAGTTTACCTAACCACACGTTTACTGGGCACGCTTAGTCCTCTAAGGGGTTAACCAGTATTGTGCACATTCTTTAGTCAGAAACTGACAACTGCCCTTCTTGAATCAACGGAAGGGAGAGAATGACTGTAGAAAATATTTCATGATCAATCTCCATGAAAGAATGTTGCCGACCTCGGCGGGGGTTGAACCCGCGACCTCCTGGTCTACAGTCGGACGGCGCATCCAACTGAGCCACCGAGGCTGGGCGTTAAAACATCTGTACAGATTCAGTGGGGATGGTATAAAACTGTAGGTGGAGTTGCACTCACAAGGTACTTACTATATATACACTTTCATAGTACTGAAGCATGAGAAAAGTCTTAAGTAAAAATGTGAAAAATCAAAAAAAAAATAATTCAAGATTCTGTAAAAAGCACATGCATATCTTTAGACCATGATTAAGATACCTGTGAAATTTCAGAAAGATCGGTATAAAACTGTAGGAGGAGTTGCGCTCACAAGGTTCCCACTACAAACTCATAACCATGCAAAAAAATTCTAGGTTAAAAATGTGAAAAAAGTGAAAAAAAAAAAATAGCTTAAGGATTCTGTAAAAATGTGAAAAAAGTAAAAAAATTTAATTTCTAGATTCTGTAAGAAGCATATGTATATCTTCAGACTATGGTTAAAACATCTGTATAGATTCAGTGGGAATGGTATAAAACTGTAGGTGGAGTTGCACTCACAAGATACACATGTACCTACTACATATACACTTTCATAGTATTGAAGCATGAAAAAAAGTCTAAGTTAAGAATGTGAAAAATTGAAAAAAAAAAAAAAAAAATTCAAGATTCTGTAAAAAGCACATGCATATCTTCAGTCCATGATTAAAATACCTGTGAAGTTTCAGAAGGATCGGTATAAAACTGTAGGAGGAGTTGCGCTCACAAGGTTCCCACTACAAACTCGGAACCATGCAAAAAAAAGTCTAAGTTAAAAATGTGAAAAAAGTTAAAAAAAAATAATTTAAGGATTCTGTAAAAAGCACATGCATATCTTCAGACCATGATTTAAACACCTGTAAAGTTTCAAAAGGATCTGTCCAAAACTGTAGGAGAAGTTGCGCTCACAAGGTACCAACTACAAACTCGGAACCATGCACCGTGCAAAGCCGAATATCATGTCCCTTCGCTTTTCTTTGAAAAAGCGGGGAACAATAAGGAGAAGAATGGTATTAATGAGAAAAAAAGGTTCCAGTCCTGGCACTTGAGAGAACAAAACAAAACAACAAAAACTGTACTGCATTGAATATTAGGTCTTTTTATAACAGTTTTAAAGTGACTACCCTACCATCATACCAACCACAGAAGACGGCTGTTGAAGAGAGGTTCAATGTAGAGTTAAAATGAGGAATCTTGATAATGTATATTCAATCTTTATAACTGGCAATTATAGACTTAGTGGAGATTTAGAAAAATAAGTTTTTCATCTTTACCTTCACTATCTCCTGACTTCACGTTGTGGTATGTTTCTGATCTGTATTCTTCACCATTTAGATCCTTCTTCCTGTAGGATATACAAAATGAATACACTACAGTACTTACCGTTACTGGGACAGACAGGCCCAAGTCAATAATGCAGACCCAGTCCAGACACTGTAGAATGCAGTGTTTGATCACAGTCTACAGTATTTGCCACTTAACCAGCAGTTTTTACACACATCAACAGGTAGTAAAACGGACTTGTTCCAACTTTAGCAAAATTTAGGGTAAATATAGCCAACAAATCTATATGGTCCAAATGATATGATACAATCCAAATATATAAGATGGTTTCAGGTTTAACAATGTGCCAACTCTTCAGGGCCATTTGGACCAAAATGGTTGTGTTATGTTGTTTAACACATTAGCCTGATGGGAATACGGCTGTTATCAGAGTGATACAAAAGAAAGAGGGGAAAAAGTTTATGAAGGAAAGAATGTCCTCCACTCAGCTCTTTCCAGAAAGACTAAAACACTTCCCAAAAGTATCATCCACAATGCAAACTGAGCCCCAGGGTCATGTCAATGTGGGAATTTGAGTGTACAAATCTGTTGAAAAAACTACATTAATTTTACTCTATATATCCATAAATAAAATACTGGGCCCAGTTGTTCAAAGCATCGTTAGCTTAACGAGCTCGTTAAGGGTCATTTCGTTAACTGTTTTAGTGGATTCAATACACAATATTCTGATATTTTTTGCTGAAAAAATGTGAGTAGCTTTTGCACTGCAAAAGCTACTCACATTTTTTCAGCAAAAAATTTCAGAATATTTGCGTATCACTCGATGTAAATTTTAACGTATCGTTAACTAACAACATCGTTAGCTTTGAACAACTGGGCCCTGGTATTTTCTTCTTTTGTATTCAGACAGGAGAGTATTAATGCTTTGGAAAACAGCACTGACAGTATCTACTCAAAGAAATTTTGAATTCAGTATGGATTCAGTAAAGTTAAAGCTAAGGGGTAAAGGTTTTCTCTAGTGCTAATCCTTGGCTTGCTCCTTGAAGATACATTTATCAGCCTGAGCATCCATGCAGTCTGATCAGAGTCCTAGCCAAATGCTTGAAGACGCTTTGGGTCCTTGGCTTCCAACAGAGTACCCTGTGAAATCTCATTACACTGCACAGATGTGCAGGCTGATCTGAATCTTCACTGGGTGCACTGAGTTACAGTTAATCTTCTTTTTAAGAATAAATGTTACATACAGGGTTTTGCGGCAGATTGGGTTCATTTGTGGGCTATGTCCTTCTGTGATTGAGGCTATTCCTGGACAGCTACTATACTGTATTTTTTATGCAGTGCAAACAGGAATCTTATACAGTCGACTCCCATTACCTTGAATTCCAAGGGACTCACTGAAACACTTCAAGATATCTGTACTTCGACATATCAGAGTTGAGAGAGTGAGGAAAACAATAAATTGAACAACCATATTTAACAAATGAATATGTAATTTGACTCCTGAAGTTAGAAATATATATATAAAATAATGTGGAAAAGAGGAGAAATTGCTCCTTAGGAGCAATTTCTCCTCTTTTCCACATTATTTTGTTACCTGTTGTCATAGTTTCATGTTAAAGCAGGAACCAGATTTTCACTTCGAGATAAGCAGTAATTCGAAATAAGCGAGTTCGAGATAATGAGGTTTGACTGCCGTATTTGAAGCAGGGAGTACAATATTTGCAGAAGTGTAGAAGAGGTAGCATTTGCACTGAACAGCTTTTTGGTCTAGTATTTAACATCAGAGCAAGATAATCTAAATCCATCTAAAATAAATCCATCCAGCCACCCAGTATCACAAAGACAGATCTTTGAGAAATTTTAACAAAAACAAGTTTGAGAACTCTGTGAAAATTTCTATGGGAGAACTTCATCTCAGGATCACTGAGGAGTGTATGGAATAGTATCTGTTAAATCCATTCAGGTAATCAGCAGATTTAGATATACATTTTTAAAAAATTTAGATATACATCTTTAAAGAACTTTAAGATAAAACCTTTACATCTGTGGCAGCTGATGTCCATGCAAACATGGATGCAAACGCCAATGCCAGGGGTATTGCAGATCTTTTCTTGTATTTTTATATTATGAGTAATCTAAAAGAAATGCAAATAGGTCACCAAAATCTGAATAATGAAACTTTAGCCAAATTAATTCAAGCATCCAAACAGTGAGCAATCTTACTCTGTAAGAGACAGTCGTCTGTGTTGTTTCTTTCCAAATGAGATTTTTCTTGGTGGTTTCAACTGGTATCCATTACTTTCACACCAACCAACAGGAAGCAGGTTAAATGATTCTATATCCTCAATATGACTAGCCATGCCCTTGACACTGTTGTCAAGGTGTATCCATAGTAACGACCCTGCTATCTTTGTGATTGTACTAGCACAGATCTGATTGGGATTGTCAGGGTTTACTGCTTCTAGTTTCATTCCCCTCTCAAACTCATGTTCTTCCTGGGACTGTGAAGAGACAAAAGCAAAATTTTAACCCTAGTCCTGCTGAGCCCTGATATGACCTTTTTAAACAGTGTAGATCCAGATCAGTTGGCTTCTGAACTGATCTGGATCTGCACTGTTTGTCATTCAGTATACAAATTTATATATACAAGACCTGTCGCCAGACAGGATAGCACGCCTGATATTGCACATTTTGATTCTGGAAAATTCTAAGTCCGTGACCTTGATTTTGACATGACCTGGTGTGTGTGTGTGTGTGTGTGTGTGGGGGGGGGGGGGGGGGGAGGGAGGGGGGGAGGGGGGCAGTGAGAGAGGGGGTGGGGGATGGAGGGCAGTATCTGTCTTTATACCAAATAGGAACTAAATTCATCATGTAGTAGAGAAGTAATGAAATCCTAAAAAATTTGGCGTAAAATTTTAACATCAAAATTCTAAGTCTGTGACCTTGACCTTGACATGACCTAGGGTGGTGGGGATTGGTACTGCATAAAAATTTGGACCAATATGTATCATCATACAAAAGATGAATCAAATCTGTGATAGGGTAAGGATTTAATGAAGCCTTAAAAACTTTAACGAAAACTTTAACATTTAAATTCTAAGTCTGTGACCTCGACCTCAAGGTCATGGTCATGAATGCTGATGGTGCTGATGAAAACTTTTGACCAGTAGCTATCATGATACCTAATAGGAACTAAATCCATCATTTAGTTTAGTAGTAATGAGATCCTAAAAACTTTGACGTAAAATTTTAACATGAAAACTCTAAGTCTGTGATCTTGACCTTGACCTAAGCTGGTGGGGATGGTACTGTGCAAAATTTTGGACTACTATGTATCATCATACCAAAGATGAATCAAATCAGTGATAAGGTTAGGATATAATGAGGTCTTAAAAACTTTAACAAAAATTTTAACATTTAAATTCTGTGACCTTGACCTTGACATGACCTAGAGTGATGGGGATGGTACTGCGCAAAAGTTTGGACCAATATGTATCATCATACCAAAGATGAATCAAATCGGTGATAGGGTTAGGAAATAATGAGGTCTTATAACCTTTAACAAAAACTTTAACATTTAGATTCTAAGTCTGTGACCTCGACCTCAAGGTCACGGTCATGAGTGCTGATGGTGTTGATAAAAACTTTAGACCAATGTCTATTATAATACCAAATAGGAACAAAATCCATCATTTAGTGCAGAAGTAATGAGATTCTAAAAACTTAGACATAAAATTTTAACATGAAAATTCTAAGTCTGTGACCTTGACCTTGACATGACCTAGAGTGGTGGGGATGGTACTGCGCAAAATTTTGGATCAATATGTATCACCATACCACAGATGAATCAAATCGGTGATAAGGTTAGGAAATAATGAGGTCTTATAAAATTTAACGAAAACTTTAACATTTGAGGATGCTGTTGTTCAGGATAGCTAAAGATTTTGATTAAGTAATTTGATTGGCTGACAATTAGAAGTGGGTGTGGCATCTTAGTTTATTCAGCATGTCAAGGGTTAATAAAGTTTACCCAAGTTTGAATTGAATTACAGGGACACCATATTTACCTGCAATAATCTGGCAGGCAAACCCGTGCAAACAGAATGGACCAAGATCAGACACTGCAGAATGTGGCATCTGGTCAGATCTACCATTTTTAACCCATCAAGAAATTTTTAGACAAATTCACAGAAAATCAAATGAACTTGTTCAAAATTTAGGACAAGCACTGCAAGGAGTTAAGGCATCAGAATATTTATGGAAGACAGGATCTAAAACAATTTTCACCAGCACATGAATTTTATCCTATCAGAATTTTCAAATTATCATATGACATGTTAAACTGATCATTTTTAAAACACCATTTTTTGTCTGAAGAGATACTATCAATAGCACAATCTAAACTCCATGCACAGCACCAGATAAAATCTTTCTTACTTCTCCACAAAACCATGTTGTGGGTACTCATTAGAAGTACCTCAGCTGGGCATTTCTAATGAGTACCCGAAGTTTTTGTGGAGAAATAAAAAAAAACATCAGTACTTTTAGGTTAAAAAAAAGTGCCTTATACAGATCTATGTACATATTTATAATATGACAGCATCTACCTAAATCAGTGATATATGATACCTTGATAACAAGATCTAAAACTGCATTCAGATAAATGTTGTTTTTTTTTTGTTGTTTTTTTTTTTTTTTTTTTTGTTGTTGTTTTTTTTTCTTAAAGGGATTGGCATCTGGCAGATTTTCCACCATGTTCAACAAAGGTGACCACTTTTGTGACTTCCTGTTTGCTATTCTGCACACCAAGCCCTTTTCTGAAAAATTGCCAGTCCTTTTTTCAGAATAGAGACAAAACAATTTTGAAGGAGTTGCCTTTCCTCTACTGGAGGGGTATCCAGTTCCCCTTTATATTTCTTCTTGAATTCACAAATCTTCTCAATGATATTGTCATAGAATGCTAAGTTTTAATGGTGTAGAACGGACAATATCAATACTTTTGTCTACAGAAAAGTGCCTTCCTTAATCAACTGTAATTCTGTCAGACAACGTGATTGCACTTTACAGGAAATACTTCCTCCCTCTAGGAGGAAATATTTCCTCTAAGGAATTATGAGTTTTATTTCCCAGCAGAAATTACTCAAAATAGCTTCAGATGAAATATAGTGTATATATTACAGTTGCTTTAACCATTTCAACCCTGTAGACTGGTACTGATACCTATAAAACAGTGTAGATCCACATGAGATGGCTCAATATGAGCCATCTCACCAGGATCTACACTGTTTGCTAGTCTGTCATTGTTTTTTATTCAAACCCCTATTTGCCACAATTGGACAAAATTCAGAAACTGAAGGGTTCATTTTAGAAACTTAGGGGTGAAAGGATTAGGAACAGTTAATTTTGACTTACCAAATTAAAGAACCTATCAGGTGCTGCCTTGGCATTACAGTAAGTCAAATACTCTCCCCAGCTGAAGTCTGGTTTAATCCAACCTGCAAATCCAAATATGAAAATAGTGATATATTCCCCCTAAAATTTGCTCAAGTTGCCTTTCTCAAGGGGTAATCCATCCAGGGTGGGCCCTGACTGGACTGCTCTTCTAGGAGCAGTCTGGTCTGAGCCTGCTCTGGATGTTCAGTCCTGTTTTCCCAAAGACTTGGGATCTTTGCGGTTCGTTTCAGTCGACTCCGATTGTGGTTTTATTATAATCTTCTTTGAAGTTTTCTTCAAAGTGTTTTGAGTCTATGCTGCTTCATGTTTTATGTTGCAGTTGGACATATACAGTCGAATATCAATGGCTCGATCATCTTTGGGACCATAGAAAATTGTTCGAGACATGGGTAGTTCGAGCCACTGAGGGTTAATCATGATCCCAGTTCAGAAAGCAAATAGCGATAATTTAGGGATTTTTTTTTTATTTTCTTCACAATAATTGTATGTTGAGTGTACTCATTAGAATTGCCTTGATGAGGCAATTCTAATGAGTACACATAACATACAATTTCATGATAAAATAAGAAAATTTCCCTAAATATTTGTTTTCCTGAGCTAGCGGAAGAATTTCGTAGGGACTCAAAAATGAGTTCGAATTAGCCATGGCAAACCAGCCATCGGTGTTCGAGCTATTGAGGTTCGACTGTACCTCGGTTAGGGGTCCTGGTCCTTAATAAATATCTTGAAAAATCTTGAAAATAACAGTAGCACACAATATGTAGCACTTGAGACGAGGAGTATACAGATGAGCCACATAGCTACAGATAAGAGGGGGTATCCACATAATATTTTTCTTATTTCTCGACGAATATATATGTTGTGGGTACTCATTAGAAGCGCCTCGCCGAGGCACTTCTAATGAGTACCCACAACATATGTTTTTATTGAGAAATAAGAAAGATATCAGCACTTTTTGGATGAAAAAAGCGCCTTATCTGTTGCTATGTGAGCAACCTTATGCCCTGCTACCTTAGAAAATGTCCCTTCTGACATTGGTGCCCAACAAAGACTCAAATCAGAATGTGCAGCCTTGCAGTCTGATCTGTCTTGGTTGTATGCATGAAGAAGTTCTGTACCCTTGCATAGCTCCAGATAAGAGAGGTATCCACATAACATTTTTCTTATTGCTCCCTGAAAATATATGTTGTGGGTACTCATTAGAAGCACCTCGACGAGGCGCTTCTAATGAGTACCCATAACATATGTTTTCGTGGACAAATAAGAAAAATATCAGTACTTTTCAGTTTAAAAAAGTGCCTTATCTGTTGCTATGCCACTGGCAATTCAAAATGAGCCCAGTGAGAATTCTGATCAGACTGTGTGAATGCATAGGCTGATCTGAATCTTCGCTGGGTGCACATGTCAGATCCTTCTTACGTTGCCAGTCAGATATTTTATTCCTCATAATCACATTGATAAGGCATTTCCAAGGATGATGATGATGATGATGATGATGATGATGATGATGATGATGATGATGATAATGATGACGATGATGATGAAGATAATGATGATGAAGATGGTATGTTAGTGTTTTATATCTCTTTCAACATTATTTAAATCATATCCAGATGATTTTGTTTGTTTTGAGGTTTTACGGCCCAGTCAACTCAATGGGGTCATGTCGAGTGTGGTCAGTTTACCTAAGCACACGTTTACTGGGCAGGCAAGCTAAGTCCTCTAAGCGGTTAACCAGTATTGTGCACATTCTTTTGCCAGAAAGAAGATGATGGTATGTTAGTGTTTTGTAGCTCTTTCAACATTATTTAAATCATATCCAGATGATGATGGGGTGATAATCAAAGGTTATGTGAAATGAAGTGCCATACAGTCATGACTGATTTGACTGTGTTGAGGTTTTACGGCCCAGTCAACCCAATGGGGTCATGTCGAGCGAGGTCAGTTTACCTAACCACATGTTTACTGGGCAGGTTTAGTCCTCTAAGCGGTTAACCAATATTGTGCACATTCTTTTGCCAGAAACTGACAACTGCCCTTCTTGAATCAGCGGAAGGGAAAGAATGACCGTAGAAAATATTTCAGATCAATCTCCACAAAAGAATGTTGCCGACCTCGGCAGGGATCGAACCAACAACCTCCTGGTCTCCAGATGGATGCACATCCAACTGAGCCACCGAGGCTGGGATATCCAGATGATGATGGGGTGATAATCAAAGGTTATGTGAAATGAAGCGCCATACAGTCATGAGTTGAACTACACCGTCTAGTATGGAATCATGATTATAGTATGAGTCAGCAGGTGAACTCCACCTTCTAGCAGGATTCAAACCTGGGACCTAAACAATTTTCCAAACATCCAATCTCTCATAAATATATGTCTAGCAACATATTTACCCTCAGTATTTGGACAGACAGGACAGTAAACAGAGTAGACCCTGATCAGACAACATGCAGGATCTGATCAGTCTATACTGCTTGCCATTCACCCGCTGAATAAATTAAGATGCCACACCCACTTCTAATTTTCAGCCAACCAGGTAACTCGATCCAGGTTGTTGAAACAAATTCACATACTGAATGCCAAACAGTGCAGATCCAGATCAGTTGGCTTCTTTAGAAGCCAACTGATCTGGACCTACACTGTTTGCAAAAGCTGGGTATATCCTGGTTCAACAGGACAAGGGTTAAAAAAATGAACAAGTTCAGTTTATTACTTGACGATGTGTCTCAAGAATGGCAAGGACAAGGGTTACTAAATATAGTAAAGATATACATAAGAAGTCGGGGGTTTTCATACAAGATTTATTTGGGGCCAGTGGCCCATGTTATTTGGAAAAATTATGCGTAAAGCTGTCATACAAAAAAAATCAGGTTATGACAAATATAAAGTACATGTAATTAATATAACAATATATTTACAGCTTCAGAAGAAACCCTTCAGCTACATGTGTCAGTTTATTTAAACCAGAAGCAGTGTCATTCTTTTTAAATTTTAGCTCCAAAATGTGAAAAACATGTTTTGCAACTGGGAAAGGTCTCATTTTAGCCCCATATTTTGTCCAAATAAATCCTTGAAGGTATCCAAATACAGTTGACTCTCGTTATCTCGAAGTCCAAGAAACTCTCTGAAATACTTTGAGATATCAACCTATCAGATTTGCAGAATTGAGGAAACAAGAATTCCGCGGAAGGCGTCATCGCACCTGCTGGCGCAAAAGTCACAGGAGCCTCAATCAGAATGTGGTTATTAAATAAGTTTATTTCATTCTTAGCAGTACTTACTTGGAAAACTGGGTTGAAAAAATGTAGACAAAGTGCCTAGTGGGGCACATATATTCCAGGCCAGTCACATTCTCTCTAATGGCTATATCTTCAGCACTGACTTTTCGTATCATACAGCCCAATGATAATGGAACGTTGACGTAAAATGTGTAAAAGTCACTGGAGCATGAAATATAGGTCAAGGTCACGGGTCAAGGTACCTGCTAATTCAGTACATCAAGGAGAAGCACAATGCAAGGTATGGTGGTTGTAGGCCTTATAGTTGAGGAGTTATCAAACATCAACGTAAAATGTGTCAAATATAGGTCAAGGTCACTGGGTTAAGGTACCTGCCAAGCCAGGGCAATGAGATGAAGCACTATGCAAGGTTTAGTGGTTGTAGGTCATATATTTGAGGAGATACCAAACATCAATATAAAATGTGTCAAAGTCACTGGAGTGCACAATATAGGTCAAGGTCACCAGGTAAAGGTACCTGTCGAGTCAGTACATCGAGAAGAAGTGCTATATAAGGTTTGGTGGTTGAAGGCCTTACAGTTGAGGACATATGGAAGGGTGACCTAAAAGGTGTAAAAGTCAATGGAGCGTGAAATATAGGTCAAGGTCACCAAGTCAAGGTACCTGCAGAGTCCGTACATTGAGGAGAAGCACTATGCAAGGTTTGATGGTTGTAGGCCTTATAGTTGAGGAGATATTGAATGTTGACGTAAAATGTGTAAAAGGCACTGGAGCTCAAAATATAGGTCAAGGTCACCGGGTCAAGATACCTGCCAAGTCAGTACATATAGGAGAAGCACTATGCAAGCTTTGGTGGCTAGAGGTCTTACACTTGAGGAGATCTGGAACGTTGATGTAAATTATGTCAAAGTCACTGCAGCCAAAATATAGGTCAAGGTCACCAGGTCAAGGTATCTGCTAAGTCAGTACATTGAGGAGAAGCAATTTGCAAGGTTTGATGGTTGTAAGCCTTATAGTTGAGGAGATATCGAACGTCGACGCAAAATATGTCAAAGTCACTGGAGCGCAAAATATAGGTCAAGGTCACCGGGTCAAGGTACCTGCCAAGTCTGTACATCTAGAAGAAGCACTATGCAAGGTTTGGTAGTTGTATGCCTTATAGTTGAGAAGATCTGGAATGTCAACGTAAATTGTGTCAAAGTCAATGGAGTGCAAAATATAGGTCAAGGTCACTGGGTCAACATATCTGCCAAGTCAGGAGGTCAGGGAGATGTGTCATACAAGGAATGATGGTTGTTGTAGAATTGTAGTTGATTAGAATACTAACTTTGACGTAAATGTCGAACTTCGACATAACAGAACTGTTAAGAGACAGACGGACGGACGAACGGACAGACGAATGGAAAAGCGGGCACCTATGTCGCAAAGTCAGGAGGTCAGGGAGATATTTCATACAAGGTTTGATGGTTGTTTAGTCTTGTAGTTGATTAGAATACTAACTTTGACATAAATGTCGAACGTCGACATAAATGTTGACAGACGGACGGACGGACTGACGGACGGACTGACGAACAGACAGACGAATGGAAAAGTGGGCACCTGTGTCGCAAAGTCAGGAGGTCAGGGAGATGTTTCATACAAGGTTTGATGGTTGTTTAGTCTTGTAGTTGATTAAAATACTAACTTTGACATAAATGTCGAACTTCGACATAAATGCTGACAGACGGACGGACGAATGGACAGACATACGGACGAGCGGACGTCTATGTTGCAAAGTCAGGAGGTCAGGGAGATGTTTCATGCAAGGTTTGATGGTTGTTTAGTCTTGTAGTTGATTAGAATACTAACTTTGACATAAATGTCGAACGTCGACATAAATGTTGACAGACGGACGGACGGACGGACGGACGGACGGACAGAAAATCGGACGCCTATATCGCACCCTGCTACAAGCAGGTGCGATAAAAATTAACAACCACATTTCACAAATGAATACGTAAATTGATTCTTGAAGTTAAAGACAAACTGAAAATAGTATGGAAAAGAGGAGAAATTGCTCTAGGAGCAATTTCTCCTCTTTTCAATAATATTTTATTACCTATTCTTAGAGTTTTAGGTTAACACAGGGACCATACTTTCACTTCATGATAAGCAGTTATTCAAGGTCGAGATAACAAGAGTCCACTGTATTTAAAGTAAAACATGGACTTGGAAAATCAGATGATCATGTGGTTATCAAGTGTCTCACCTCCAAGTGTCTCAACACATTGTTTCTGTTGAGTCCTCATCTTTGCTTCATTAAAATAGGCCTTATCTGTGATTTATTTGTTGCCCCTAATGATTCATGGACGAGTTGGACCTCCGCACGGACCAAACAAATATCTGCTTTTACAACTATGGAAGCTGAGGGTGAGAGTTGGGATCCCGTAAAGCCAGCTTAAGCACTCCAGTAATTTATTACTGACCGTACTGACCGTTCTAAGGTGGTAATTTCAATGTGGTTCTTTTTGTTAATTGCTATGCAGTGTTTTACTTTAAATTTCAGTGCTTACACTAACTGTCAAAATCAGGAAGTCCCAGGACTTCCTAGCTCCAATATCTGGAAGTCCTGGTGATCAAATTTTTCACTAACTTTCAGAAATGCAACCTCAATATTCTTGAACTCTCATTTATGGAGTAAAACCGCCATTCTTAAGCTAAATAACATAAATTCATTCTAAATTTTTGTTATAAATGACTAAATATCTTTAAAAGTTGAGAGTCCTAGACCTCCTGGCATTGATTTTTGGAAGTCCCAGGGCAATTTTTGGGAGTCTCTGACTCCCAGACTTCCCTTAATGCAAGCACTGTTTAATTTCTAATGTTTTTTCTTTTAACAATCATGTAAGTTTAAGATATATTCAGTTAAGTTTGGGTAACAGAGTTGCCACCTTTTTAGGAAAGAGTTGCCAACTCTGCCCGCTATCTATTCATTTTGTGGCTGCTTTATTGTATTTGTTTTTTCCTTTGGTACTGGGGGCTTGATGTGGATATGATTGTATCAGTTCCTGACTTCATTTATTTACTTCAAAAAAAATGCAGTCATACCTCTTGGAGCACTGAGTTTTATCCCTTGACTCTGACACCAAGTGACAGGAAATATTCCTAACTGGTTACCATGGCAACTAACTCTGACAATGGATTTCTCCTCTGGGTCTCTCATGTCATCTATCTCCACCAAAAAATACTTGTCACTGAAAACTTTACACACAGTGGCTGGGAAAATATGGTTTTTTGTCAAAGGGTGTACAGCTTCGAGTTTCATGCCTTCCTCAAATTTGTGTGGCTGGATTTCTATCTGATCCTGACAAAAAGAGAAATATAGTCAAAATCTGAAATGTTAAATTCATCCCTTCAAATGTACATACCGTATTTACCATATGTATTCGGACAGACAGGCCTGAGCAAACAGTGTAGACCCAGATGAGACGCCGCAGAACGCGGCGTCTCATCTGGGTCTACACTGTTTGTCACTCATCCAGCAATTTTTAGACACAACATCGGGTAGTGAATTGTACTGGTTCAAATTTTAGAACATATATGGTAAGGTGTTGAGGTGTACAAATACTTAAGGTAAATACGGTATACTATATTAACTGCACTTACCTTAAATAGCAAAAAAAACTTTTAAATCCTTATCATACTTATTTGAAAATCTGAACAAGTCCCTTTGACTATTTAGTAGTACATATACACTGTATATCTAAACTGCTGTAACAAAATATTAAACAGTGCAGATCCTGATCAAACTGCTCCTTCAGGAGCAGTTTGATCTGGGTCTACACTGTTTGTTAAGGCCCATCTGTCTGGAGTCATTGGTCAAAGATCTAGCTTAGGAGCTTATTTCAAACAGAATGTTATGATTTTTCTTTTTATTTCTCACTTAAAAGAGGTTGTGAGTATCCATCATATGTGTCTCAGAGAGGTGCTTCTAATGAATGCCTACAGCATTTGTTTTTATATGTCACAGTTCTCACCTAATTCTGCTTGCATGACCTGCGCAAAATGGTTTTTAAATTATACATGTGGATTTATCCTACTATGTTCAAAGTTTATCTACGAAAATAAGGTTTAAACCTTACAAACCAATATCTCAGTATCTCCTAGCACAGATGTAATGGTCTAAATTTACAGATCAAATCATGTACGGTTGTCTGTTTACTGTATGTAATGATATATGACACTTTTAATCCTTAATACACTGTTCTGACAATTACCCTAGTCTGCCCATTCTTGCAGCACAATAAAGTTGATAAATGGAGATTTGTGATTTACATGTATTTCATTTCTGTATAAGCATCTAGCCATGTTACCTTGTAAACATCTATAGGTAAGGCCATTGTTTCATTCTCCTTGAGAGCCGTGTCCAGAATTCCCTGCCATTCCGTATCTGTATGTTCTCCACGGACACCTACAGTATATAATGAAAATTCACACATTACGAAATCACACCTATTCAAATATATAGAAAATTTCACCTCCAAAAGCTGAAAATTTTCAGACAAAAAAACTCGCATGTTTTTCATATTTCTACTCAAAACATAGATTGTGGGTACTTGTTAGAACCACCTCAGCGAGGCAGTTCTAACGAGTACCCACAATCTATGTTTTTTGAGCCGAAACAAGAAAAATAATGTATACCCCTGTAAACCCAAGTTTTACTACATATAGTGCGGTTTACGGAGGTCAAAATTATATAGACGTTTTCATGATGTAACAGGACTGACAACACTTGGTAGATTTTCTGCCACCCTTTACAAGGGAAACAACTCTGACACACTACCTGCTTTACTGAACATCAAACACTCTCTGAAAAGGGTCTATTCTAAAATGAAAGAATTTGCTCTCAAATCCAGTAAGAATTCTAAACTTCTTATATGTGCAACAGGAATGCTTTATTATTCTCACTCTTTCTGCACCATTATTTGGCAATTCAATCAGGTACAACAATGTAATTTCTGGTACAGATGCAAGAGAATTATCAATATTTTGTGGGTGTACAAATCCAATGTATCAAAAACTATAAAATCATAGGACTTGTTAAGTAGTATTGAGGATAATGCTTGGATAATTTTTCTTTGTTCTTCATATCATCTATTGTGGGTACTCATTAGAAGCACCTTGATGAGGCACTTCTAATGAGTATCCTGAAGATATATTTTTAAGGAGAACTGTATTCCAGAATTAAAAATATCATTTCATCATTGGTTGAAAAATGTACCTGGCAACACCTTTTACTATATGTGACTCAAATATGCTATCATAGCTCAAAATAAGGGGCTTTTTCAACCAAAAAGTACATGGCCTAGTTATTCAAAGCATTGTTAGCTTAATGAGCTCATTAGTGGTCAAAATGTTAACTGTTCCAGTAAGCATAATATCTCAGGTATTTTTGCAAGAAAAAAGTGGGTAGCTTTTGCAAATGCAAAAGCTTTACACATTTTTTCAGCAAAAATATTTGCATATATGAAATATTTAATACTAATCAAAGTTTTAATGATACTTTAACTAACGACATCATTAATTTCGAACAACTGGGCCCTTATAGTTTTTATTTCTCCACAAAAAACATATGTTGTAGTACTCATTAGAATCCCTTCACTGAGGCACTTCTTATGAGAACTCAGAACATATACATGTTTTTGTGGAGAAAACATAGCACTAGTTAAGGTGCTTTTTTTCAATCCAAAAGTATTGATATTTTTCTTATTTCTCCACGAAAACATATGTTGTGGGTACTCATTAGAAGTGCCTCGGTGAGGCGCTTCTAATGAGTACCCACAACATATGTTTTCATAGAGAAATAAGAAAAATATTTACCGGATACCCTCCCTTATCTGGACCTATGAGAAAAAAAGAAAAATATTTACTTGATGATCACTCTTATCTAGAGCTATGAAGCTAATCAGTAATCTTACTGCTTGGAGGTCTGTATGTATATCCTTCAGTCTTGGTCCAGCCAACAGGATGTAAACGATAATGAAGATAGAACATCCAAAAATCTTTCGATGCTGACTCTACCCCTTCTAGTCGTAGATACAGCCTTCCTCCAATATTCTCTATTATCTTCACTAGCCACACTTCTAAGGGATTAAGATAATCTTGTAGTTCTAATCTCATACCTTGTTTTAGCTGATCAATGGGGGTAGTGCCTGTTGTCTGAAAACATATGCAATACCTTCTTCAGGAAACAATAACAGAAATGACCTACATATATTTTGTTTTAGTTTTATAGCCCAGTCAACACTGTTGAGGTCTGCTGAGCTGGTCAGTTAACCTACTCACATTTTTCTTAGGCACTTAACCCTTGTCCTGCGGAACCCGGATATACTCTGTTTTGCAAACAGTGTAGATCCAGATGGCTTCTGAAGAAGCCAACTGATCTGGATCTACACTGTTTGCCTTTAAGTATGTGAATATATAGCAACAATCTTGGTCAAGTTATCTGATTGGCTGAAAATTAGAAGTGGGTGTGGAATCTTATTTTCTTCAGCAGGACAAGGGTTAACCTGTACTTTGTGCACATACTTTGCCAGTAACTTACAGCTACCCTTCTTGAATCAGTGGAAGGGGGAGAATCTTTGTTATTGTTGAGGTTTTACGACCCAATCAACCCATGGTGTCATGTCCAGCATGGTCAATTCACCTAACCACACTTTTACTAGGCAGGCTTAGTCCTCTAAGCAGTTAACCAGTATTGTGCACATTCTTCCGCCAGAAACTGACAACTGCCCTTCTTGAATCAGCAGAAGGGAGAGAATGATCAAATCTCCAAGCAAGAAGGTTTGCTAACCTGGCAGGGATCGAACCTGCAACCTCCTGATCACCAGTTGAGTGTGCATCCAACTCAGCCACCGAGGCCGGCTAAGGGGAGGATGACCATAGCAATTATTTCATGATCAATCTCCAAGAAATTTATGAGACAGAGCTGGGATTCAAACCAAACTTGCAAACCCTAGATCTGCAGTCAGAAATGATACAAATTGCACTATGGGGCAGTCGGTAGCTAGGATTTAGACTGTCAACTGTGCAGGGAATTTTAAACTCTTTAAAGAGAGAACTTTGACCTCAGGACAAAAAATATGGAGATAAAATCTAGTGAAAGGTACTCTACTCTTTGAGAAGTGATCTTGAATCATATGAGAAGCAGAGGTATCTCATATAAGGCTAAAAATTGAAATATCAACTTTTTTATCGTGAACAAAATCGTTTTGAAAGTAAGATTTGTGTTGGCTTCAGTGGTTTACCCTATCCATAAAACCATGACACAACAAGCAAATTACATGTAGGAGCTTAAAGATATATATTTGGCATGAAAACAGGGTAAATGTTGACGGATGGACTAACAGATGTCTGGATAGATAGATGGACGGAAGAACAGATGGAAACTTGCACGCCTAAGTCGCCCTGCTAAAGCTGGTGCGACAAAAATGTACCATAAAACATGCACCCAACATGAAACAAAATTTGGCTACAAACCTTATCAAGGAGGTAAGAAGGGGCTGTTCTTGCTCCTGTTAGTACTGACATCAAAAACTCTCGCCAATCTGTAACCTTGAACTTGATAGCTGGAACATATAAAATAAGATATACATAAAACTAGAAATAAGTGTTTGTAAAACACCATACCCCAACAAAATATGAATATAATCTACCGATTATATAGTCTCCCAAATGAACCCCCAATACTCAAATGAGCTCCCATGTGGACTCTGTTTCCATTTTAATTCATCAGAACCCCTTCGTTTGGAAGACTTAATAATAAGAAATGGTGCAAAAAACAATAAGTCTCCAAATTTTTGTTTGGTAGACTTTATTATATACTTGTCCCTGCAAAATGCCAAACTTAAAAGGGGCATAATTCTCAAAAAATGACAATGTTTTATTGCTATCAAAAGTTATCCAGGAGATCTACTCAGCCTCAATAAGTCTGCCAAATATCAAAGCCCTAGCTCAAATACTTTCTGAAATATCTTGTACAGAAGGTACAGTGTAGTGGACAGAATAATGAATGAATGAATGAATGAAAGAACAAAGCAAAAGCAATAAGTCCCTACAGCTCTTGACAAGATAATTTATTCAATCCAAAAGTATTAATATTTTTCTAATTTCTCCACGAAAACGTATGTTGTGGGTACTCATTAGAAGCGATTCGATGAGGCATGAAAACATACGTTAAGGGTACTCATTAGAAATGCATTGATGAGGCACTTCTAATGAGTACCCACAACATGTTTTCGTAGAGAAATAAGAAAAATATTTACCTGATACCCACTCTTATCTAGACCTATGTGCCCTTTAATTTTTTTCGAAATTTGGGGGCAAAATAAGATGCTGAGGTTTTGATGCTAAGCATTTCCTGTGATTTCCTAAGTTTCAATGAGGATTATCACAAAAAAAATGTTTACTTGAATGCACTACATAAAATAAAATACTACATTTGTCAGACAATGATGCATTATAGACAACCCTCTCTATACCGACACTCGATACAATGACAAAATTCGTTCTAATGACAATTTGACTGTCATGAACCTTCGCTTAAGAGGTAACAATTAGTCACAAATTATGCAAGAATATTGTATTTAATACTTTAAAGAAACATATGTTTTGAATATTTGTTTTAGAATTGTGAGGCAATTCTAACAAATATCAAAAACATAATGTTCTATGATGAAATAAGAACAAAACAAGATCTTTCTTACATATTAATCTTCTCATTATGTATTCTGTACAACAGCAAATTCATTTTAATGGCAACGTCTCTGGGAAAAAATGCTGCCGTTGTAACAAGGGTTCATTGTATATGCCATCATTTGAGGGGAATGAATACAGTTTCAGGGGAGGCAACTCTACCAAACTGATTTTGCTCCATTCTGAAAAGGGATCTACTCTAAAAGGAAAAATTTGCTCTCTCTGAAAAGATTTTTTTTTTTTTATATATATGTATTCCCTGCAGTATACCTTCAGGAGGCTGTAGATTCTGTCCATTCTGAGCACACCATCCAATAGAGTGGATTTCAGATGTTGATAAATCACACCAAAAATCAGCTGAACTGTCATCATCATACCCATCATATCGTAACCTTAGCAATGGCCCACAAGTCATGATCACCGAGGCCACCCAGTATGTGCCTGGTGTACATTTGTTTGGGACTTCCAACTTCATTCCCTTCACAAAACCACTTTGCAAACTAAATTCCACCTATTATCATAAAAGAAGAAGCAAGCTATTATCATAAAAGAAGAAGTTAACCCTTGTCATGCTGAATAAATTAAGATGCCATACCCACTTCTAATTTCCAGCCAATTAGATTACTTAATCTAGGTTGTTGATACAAATTCACATACTTAATGGCAACTGAAGAAGCCAACTGATCTGGATCCACACTGTTTGCAAAGGCAGGGCATATCCGGGTTCAGCAGGACTGCCAGGACATGGGTTAGATAAATGTCAAGTGATTATATTAAACATGTACTGTACTGCTTCATGATCAATGTTAACAAGAACGAGTAAATGACATGTGACTAATTATATGGAAACATCAGATTATACCTGCATTTTGTGATTCAAAATAAAGTAAAACTTCAACGACTCAAATACCTCATCAAGGTAGTGACAGGTCAGAAGGCAAAGACAAAGTATTCATGTCTAGGACAAATTTCCATGGCCCCAAAAATGTTCGAGCCACTGATGTTCATCTGTACTTCAGGTGTTTGTTTCTTTGTGTTGAGGTTTTACGGCCCAGTCAACCCTATGGGGTCATGTCAAGCGCGTCCAGTTTACCTAACCACATTTTTAATGGGCCCGCTTAGTCCTCTAAGCGGTTAACTAGTACTGTGCACATTCTTTTGCCAAAAACTGACAAATCTTCTTGAATCAGCGGAAGGGAGAGAATGATCGTAGAAAGTATTTCATGATCAATCTCTATGAAAGAATGTTGCCAACCTGGCAAGGGTCGAACCCGCAACCACCTGATCTGCAGTTGGATGGTGCATCCAACTGAACCACCAAGGTTTAAGGTGTTGACAAAAGCCCTATTGACATGGACTAAGTTTCTTTGCTAAAGAAACTTTCCTGGAGAAAACTGTGCCTGTGTAAATGAAAAAAATATGCCTCATTTCTTTTGTCCTTCTGTGTTTGTTTTGACCAAGAAAATTTCTCATGTAAAAGTGAACTTTGTTGTGGATCAATTAAAGAATGTACCGGTAATAATTGTGGCAAAAAATGTCACAAGGCATCTTTATGAAATATTCTGTAATAAAGATATGACACCATGTGAAAGCATAGTACAATTCTATTTATAACAGTTTCCTATTTTGACTTATAAGAAAAACAAGAAATGTGTCCAAAGGAAACATATGCCCCCACCTGAAGAACTTGAATGCAAATTGCTAACACCTGAAAATGTAAAGACAAATCGTTAACACCGTCTCAGATGCAGATGGAGAGGGGTAATCCTATATGCCCTTTCCACCATTCTTCAAATGGCAGGGGCATAAAAAAAGAGAAAAAAAGGAATGGAAAACTAGCAGATGAGAGGAAAGGAAAATATACACTACAACCTCTTTACAACATAGTTCGTTATAACACGGTTTTGGATATAACATGGTTCAAAGATGGATCCCAAAAATGCATAAAATGGTCATTTTTCAATATAATCTATACATTTTTGTTTGGATATAATATGGTTGTTTAACTAACATGGTTTATGCTATGGACCCCAAAAATAGTGTTATAAAGAGGTTGTGGTGTACAGTACAGTCTCCCCGAAAGTTCGATGGTTCTCGTTCGCGCGTGATGTGCAGAAATGATTAAGGTCCATGAAAGCCCTACAAAATTCATGCAAAATCCGCGCATATTTCGCGCATTTGTCTAAAAAGTCCACGCGTGAACTTTTCCTCGCATGATCGATTGAAAGCTCGCGCATTCTCCGCGGCAGAAATTCGGGCATGAAATGGGGAGGAAGCAACATCAAAATTAACTGAGTGACTCTTAAAATCACTTTTGTTATTCAGCAATTGTGAGATATGTACGTGTATGCTCATTTTGTTTAAGAAATGCAACGTTAGTGCAAACAATTATAGGGCGAAAAAAAAAAAAAAAAAAAAAAAAGTGTCCTTCCCTGTTTTTCACTGCCGACCCCAGTACTTTTTCTCCTCGTACAGGAAAAAAAAAACAACAAAAAAAAAAAAAAAAAAAAAAAAAACAACATTCCAATGCCTGGTCCTCGTCGTGTGATAACGTTTTTTTGTTGTTTTTTTATTTCTAAGAGCTCAGTGTTTAGTGTCTGTCAAAGAGAATATGTTACAGGGCGACATGGTCAAAGAAGTCGCCCTGCGGTGGCTCACTTCGCCGAAGAACTGCAGAACCCATTTAGTAATCCCTACGTAGATTTCATGGGTCTGCTGATACCTCACCGGACGATGATACACAATTCTGGGGCATTCTCACTTCCAGTATTGAGTACAAAAATATATGTGAAAATACCCAGAAAATGCAGCAGACCTACCCTTGCCCCGCATGAAAGAAATCGCGTGTTCGTAACGGTAACGTCACGAGAAATCGTGACGGAAACCGTTTGGAGAGAAAAACACACTTATGTTCGTTAAATTACAGAGCATATGAAACTGGCATGTATTAAAAGTAGAACCTAAAGTATTGGGACAGATAGGTCTACGCAAACTGTAGACTCAGATCAAACCTCAGGATCAAACGCCGCAGAGAACAAGGGAATGAAACTAGTTTATAGGGGGAACTTGCAGGGGACATGGAAATTTGGAAAACACTTTTAGGACAATAAGGTGTGTGACCAGTGAAGACTCAGATCATCTTCCGATGTAAGGGCGGTCAGATTTTGCCGTTTGTGGTGACAAAAAGACATGTAATCTCCAGTTCTTGGAGAGATTACAAATCTTTGGTTAAATACACCACCGTTTCAGTGAAGGTTTAATGTGTTCTGTGGCGTCTGATCTGGGTCTATACTGTTTGCTCAGGCCTGTCTGTCCGAATACGTAGAATATGTACGGAAATTCGATCAAATCGAACCCCTTCAGAAATCATCCATAATCCGCCCCTGATTCATAAAAACTATTGGGTGCGACTCATAAAATTTATTTTTAAGGCATATGCAATTAGCTCCCTTTAAACAGTAAAACCTAAAGAGTGAGGGCTTTACTCCGCATTTACCAGGGTATAAATAGATATTAGTAATGTTATTTATTTTACATTATCTGTATATTGAATTGAGAATTTTTTTTTTCCCAGAAAATAGGAAAACTGATTTTGTCATTTCATGCTATGTAGACAATTTGCATGAAATGCCAAATCTGTTTCCTTGGAAAAATGAGAAAAATGTCATCTGTTGAAAATTTTACCCAGAGTGCTTGGCAGACAATTCACATGAAATGAAGACTTGTTTTCTCTGAAAAAAAAAAAAAAAAAAAAAATTTCGAATGCCGTCTGCTACAAATTTGCTTGGCACTTTAAGGGTTAACTGGGACTATGATTCCTGTATCAATAATGCTGCATTATTCCAGAAACATTGCTCTAATAGGCTATTTTCATTCCTTCAACCTGGCAAATCTTATCAGCAACAATATGTTGAACATTTACAGGACAGCCAAAATTACCTGGTTCTCAGATACTCACGTGTTTAAATGCTGTAGGTGGCACTGCCTGGACACCAGTTTCCTGTAAATATTCCTCCCACACAAACTCACTGTCACTGTAGTCCACTGGAATACCACCTGAAAAATAGCAATAAACTAAAAAGTGACATAATCTGAAATGAAGACCCAATTCTCTGCATACACAAACCATCTAGTTTGTCAAGCTGGAAGATTGAAGTACTGGCTTTTAATAAAGATTTTACAGGGAATGGGGAGACTTTCAGATGTGGCAAAAATCATTTAACCTTGCTTCTGAAAAGGTGTCTACTCTAAAAAGAAAGAATTTGCTCCCAAGGGGAGTAGACCCCTGTTCAGAATGGGCTGCTTAATCTTGTGTTCAGTAGGAATCAGCAGGACCAGGTTGAAGAGAGCTCTGAGAATACAGAACTTCCTTATACTCAGAGCTCTCTTAACCGTGGTCCTGCTGAAACCGAATATACCCTGCCTTTGCAAACAGTGTAGATCCGAAATACAGATTTCAATTTCACAAATGTACCTGTAAAGTAAATATTACCAGGTTCATATGAGGGTGAGCTACCAACATAATCATTGCTATGCAAAATGCTTACTGGAAGCACACTAGATATTTTCTACAGCAGAACCTGGTACAAACTGATTACTACTTTTATCGTACCTACATTTCACGCTGGTATGTATGACACTCACCTGCTTTTTAACCCTCAAATGTCAAGAAAAACGGTCATTTTTCATAATGGGTTCAAGGTTACCATAACAAACCTAAGTATTAGGACAGACAAGCCTGAGCAAACAGTACAGACCAAGATCAGATGCCGCAGAACTGCAGCTGCTGATCAGGGTCCATATTGCAACTCATCCCACAAATTTTAGATGCATTAACAGGTAACAATATCAACTTGTTCAAATTTTAGAACTAGTACAGTAAGGAGTTAAGGTGTCCCAAAATTCAGGGTAAATACAGTATACAACTTATTTTATTATATACAAAGTAATGAAATATAGAGAATTATTAATGAAATAAAATGCATATTTTCACTAGTGAAATATAAGTTTTATATTTTCACTAGTGAAAATATAAAACTTATATTTTCACTCCTCTGAGCATTGAAAAATATAAGATCTGGATCTACTTTTTTCTTATTTACATTAATGTTTTCATTACACGAGATGAAAATTTTTATGGTATTCACTGAAAAAGAGTAAATTTTCTTTTTATTTTATTTTTACACGCCAATGCGCGTTTCTGACGTCATATCTAACGTCACCAAACAAAACAAAACATGAACGTCATGGCGCCAAGGGACAAAACTGCGTGTCAGACTTTCCCTTGCAAATGCAAGATTTGCATCTCTTCTATCGAAAGTGATGTATATAATAAAAAGAAAATTCAAATGTTTGTCGTGAATATGACTTTTATTTCATCTCGTGAAGTGAAAAAATGTATATTTCATTCGTGCCTTCGGCACTCATGAAATATACATTTTTTTCACTTCACTCGATGAAATAAAAGTCATATTCACTCCAAACATTTGAATATCCTCTATATATTCAAATGAAAAAGAGTTTGCAAAATTACCAGACTTGTTATCCCCACTGTTTGCATCTGCTACATTTTCTTCTTGCACTGTACTGTCACCATGTCCATTTACTTTCACTTGATCCTTAGACTGGGTCTCTAACAAATTATTCTCATTTGACTGTGATACTGATTCATTCTCACCAGACTGTGATACAGTCCCATTTTCTGTTGTGTTAGCTTCAAGAGGATCTTCCTTAGCATCACAGGTTGTCTCAGCAGCAGATCCTGGACTTTTCTGTTTGAGATTTAAAACACTTTCTCTGAAACACTCTTTAGGTGATTTATGAGAAGAATTTTGGCTGACATTAATGTCTGTCTCTACTTTTTGACTACTCTCTTCTGGAGATGATTTTAATGAGAGATCTGTGGGCTGGTCAGAAGAATCAGTTTCTGCTGTCTGTGGCTGCATCATAATAACTGGACTAAGACCTGGTGTAGCCGGACTATACAGAACATTTCCCTGGGGTGACAGACTGACTGGAGATGCAGAAAGTAGACCAGTAGGGGTCTGAGGACTCAGTGACATAGGACTTGTGGCAAGTCCACAGGGTTGACCGCTGTAAGAAAACAAAGTAGGCTGCATCTGAGCAAGACTGGATGCTGGTACAAATGACTGATTTGGCTGTATATTTCTTTGCACCTGAAAAACAACCAATTCGAATACAAAATTCAATCTAAATACCGCACATACCCCTATAAGCGCACAGCCAAGCAATTCCATAGTATTCAGATTACAGCCAGTGTACTTTTTGTCTACTTCTCTATAAAGGCATTTGTTGTGGGTACCCATTTGAATTGCATCGACTTGTCGATGCAATTCAAATGAGTACCTACCACATATGCTTTTATACAGAAAATCAGAAGAAAAAAAAACATCATGTAAGCATTATTAAATAAGTCCCTCGCAGAATTATTTAAGTGTACCCTCAGTATAGGTGGATACATATTTAATCACAAGTTTTCTCAGTAATTTTGAAAAACCCGAGCACACAGTGTGGTAATTTGGTCGAATGAGGTAAATAAATAAACATACAGTATTAACCTAAGTATTTGGATAGACAGGCCCGAGGAAACAGTGCAGACCCTAATAAGACATCATAAAATGTGGCATATGATCAGGGTCTGCACTGTTTTGTACTCATCTAGCAGTGTTTTACATACATCAACAGGTGGTAAAAAGAACATACCATATTCAACCTACCAACCGCACTGTGTGCTTAGGTTTTTAAAAAAAACAACTAGGAAAACCTTTAGTAATATATGTATCTACCTATACTAAGGGTACACTTAAAAAAAAATCAACGAGCAACTTTTTGTACTTTTTACCTTTGTGATTTTCTTTATAAAGGCATATATTGTGGGTACCCATTTGAATTGCATCAACTTGTTGATGCAATTCAAATGAGTACCCACAACATATGCCTTTATAAAATAGGCAAAAAGTGCACTGGCTCTAATCTGAGGACTCTGGCACTGTTTGACTGTGAGCTTATAGGGGTATGTTTGGTAATTAGGTCAAATACGGTAATCAAATTTTAGGAGATTTATGGAAAGAAAATAAGGTGTCCAATTACAGACAATCAAAAAGACATCCCTTAATTATCCCAATTTGCTTCCTGACCTGGTGCTATGATAAATGCTCACTGTTTCATACTACCCGTATCTAGAATAAAATTTCCACTGTTTCAAAGATGTTCAAGCCATTGAAGTTTGTATGTATATGGTTTTCTTTCTTTTCCAGGAAAATAAATATACCTCGAGCTTAATGAAGATACACAAGGAAATTAAAACATTGTGATTGAAACAAGTGTTACTAAAACAAAAACAACTTCCCAGAAAAACACTCTGGTTTTCAGTATATACCATATTTACCCTAAATATTGGGGCTGCTTGTCTCCTTACCATACTTCTAAAACTATAACAAGTCCATTTTACTACCTGTTGTGTCAAAAAACTACCAAATGAGTGGCAAACAGTGTAGATCCTGATCAGATGCTGTATTCTGCAGTGTGTGATCTTGACACTGTGCCCCTATGCCTGTCTGTCCCAACACTAAGGAGGGGACTTTTCAAAGCCGAGCATTTGATGATAATTCCGAAATAATTTTCTCAATTTCTCCATGAAAACATATTATTGGAACTCATTAGATGGACCTTGGTGAGGCGCTTCTAATGAGTACCTATAAATCTTTTATGGTGATATATATAATAGGTATATACTTGATACACCTCTTATCTAGAGGGCTATAGTGGAGAAATAAAAAAAAAATATCCTAGAAGATATAGCTACAGATAAGAGGGGGTATCCACATAATATTTTTCTTATTTCTCCTCAAAAACATATGTTGTGGGTACTCATTAGAAGCGCCTCATCCATATGTTGTGGGTACTCATTAGAAGCGCCTCAATGAGGCGCTTCTAATGAGTACCCACAACATATGTTTTTGTGGAGAAATAAGAAAGATAGCATTTTTTGGATGAAAAAAGCGCCTTATCTGTTGTTATGAGAAGATTCACCAAATGCTCCTCCTTGACAAGCCCTCTGCTAAAGGAAAATAAGGTCATAAAATACAAAATTGCCAACAAACCTGAAACATGGCTGGACTTAAAGGAACCACTGGCGACAGCTGGGAAGAGTGTGCCTGAGGTGTCAGAAATTGTGGCGACACTGGTGACCTCATCATACCTCCGGTAGTAGAGAAGAACTGTGGAGCAGGTATCTGAGTAACCGTGACTGACGGGAGACTGCTGGAGCTGGGTATCAGCTGGGCTGATATTGGGGTACCAGAAGAAAGGCTACTTGATGGTTGAAAGCCATGTGCTGGTTGCAGTCTTGGTAGGTTTAGAGGAACTGGTATCTTAGGCTGGATCATGGCAGGTGTCTTGGGTGTTTTGCTGGCATCTACAGCTGGCTGAAAGTTTGGAACTTGCAAACCTAAAACAGGGAAATATTCCACACATCAGGCCATTAGACAAGACAAGATACAAAGACTTAAAGTTTTCCAAGAAAACATATATTGAGGGTACTCATTAGAAGTACCTCACTGAGGCACTTCAAGTGAGTACCCACAATATATGTTTCCATGAAAGAATAAGAAAAAAAAATATCAATACTTTTTGAATAAAAAAAATGTTTTATCTGAAGTTGTGAATACTAACTAAACCAGGTCCTGAGGTTATAAAACTCTTTTTCATGCTCAACTCAGCTGAGCATGAATGTTTCTCTGCTAATAAATATGAAAATGCCAACAATAGTTGGCATTTTCATATTTATTTGCAGAGAAATTTTCATGCTCAGTTATATTTAGCAAGAGAAAGAATTAGCAATTGTCAGTAATTTAAGATTTATTAGCAGGACGAATTTCATGCTCAGCTGAGTCGAGCATGAAAAAGTTTTATAACCTTGGGGCTAGGCCTCTAACAATCCTCCTAAATGATCACAATTATCACATCTGCAGCAATAATTTATGCATATTAGTCTTAATATCTACCAGTCCCTAGGCTAATTCAGCAGACAACAAACTGATGATATTTTCCTTATTTTTCCTGGACAACAGGATCTGACGTTTCATGCAATGTGTCTACATAGGAGACAATTTGTATGATAATATCAAAACCTCAACCTTTTCAAAGTTTGGGGACATAAAAGCTCACATTAACCTTTACCTCTCTCTTGGCTAATTCAGCAGACAACAAATTGCTGATATTTTTCCTACTTTTCCTAGAAAACAGAATTTGACATCTGAAATGTCAAATCCTGTTTTCTGGGAAAAATAAGAAAAATATTTCAAAATATTGTCTGCTGAAGTTTTTATCCAAAGGGCTAAGTGTTCAAGAATCTTACCAGAAGTGATCATGGTTGGACTTGACACAGACTGTCCTGGAAGAGCCAGCCTCATTCCTGGAATTACGCCTGGTAAAGCTTGCTGGAAACTAGCCTGGCTGGTACCCTGGTATGAAGGAATCCTGGGACTAAGCTGTCTTGTCTGTGAACCTTGGTATAGCTGAGCTGGGTGCTGGTAGACACCAAAAGCTACAGGGGCTCTCTGGCCTTGTGTTCCAATCTGACTTGGCTGAAAAAGGCCTTGCACATACATCCCTGGCTGTCCTGGCTGACCAACAAACTGTCCAATATTCTGGACAGTACTGACTACAGTTGGGGTTGGTAGCCTAGGTAACAGAGGTTGACCAATCATAGATGTGGATGCCAAAGAGACATGCTTTGGCTGAAGTTGTGGTTGATGCACAACAGAACTGACGGGCACTTTACTAGAATCTGACTGCATCTTTAAGTGCAAAGAGCAGCTCTAATCTTATATTTTATACTTAGGCATTTCTCAAGTGAATAGTTCATTCCATAACATACTCAAATGGTTCATGATTTGCACCCGCTCATTAAACCTGAAAAAAAAAAAAAATAAATAAAAAACAATCTTAAGACCTGTATAAAAACTTTTTTCTTAGTGCATGCACACCACCAATTCAGGTCATCTCACTCAAGAGCAGCAAGTTCAAAGCAACATTCTTTCATAAAACTTGACACCAGAATAAGCTCGTACCAGACGTACCTAAGCTTGGGAAGGCCTGAGGCACAACACACTTTGCATGCATCAGTGGACACATCTAGCCATTCAAAGTCACTTCTCAAAAAGCTAGCACACTGTGACCTACTTTAGAAAAAAGTGACACCCACATAATTTTCGAAATTAATAAGCCTCAGCCATACCAAACTTCAGATAGAGATGTTTTGGTTTTTAATCAGTCTGATATGTAAACTTCTCAATGCTCAAATCACATCAAACGTCATCATTGTATGCACCCTGCTACTCAAGTCACTGCACACAAAACTAGGTCACTGATGAATGGGTGCTAAAAATAGCCATGTATAACTATTGTTAGTTACTATTGCTGTGTAAAAACTGTTCAAAACTGGTTTACTTATCTTTCTATTCAAGCAGAAGCACATGCTACATTGTATAATACAGGATACAAGTTGATACTTACACCACATCTGCATCAGAGTTGTGGCAACCAAAGGTTGTCATCAATATTTGATTAACAGGTTGACCTAGGATTTTATACATTTAGGATTAACCAAAATTTCCCGACATTTCCCTTCAGTAAATTTAAATTTCCCTCACAATATCGGAGCAGGAAATTTTATGAATTTAGCAAGACAGATACATCAGGACCAAATATCTTTGCTTCATACAGCTGAAATGTAAAGTTCCCTGACATTTCCCTAACATTTTTGCAAAATTTCATTTTCCCCCCGACACATAACAGAATTCCATGACAATGCCCTGACCTTGATAAAAAAATTTCCTGACATTTTCCTGATGTGAATGAACCCTGTATAAAAGGCTGCATAAATCAATCATTAGTATTCCACATTGATCTATATTTGATAGTTCAATGACTACTGTCAATTTCACATTTAAATTACATCATATGTATATGGGTTTGCATCTTAGAAGTTGGACAACAGTTGGCAGGAGGCAGATGTAGCCCACCAACATTATCTGATGCTGAGCTAGATATTATGGTTCACTGACTTTTGTTAGTTTCTAATAACTATAACATGCACAAGGGTTAACAGAAGATTTGTTAAAAATTTTAACATGTTGTGGGTACTCATTAGAAGTGCCTCATTAAGGCACTTCTAATGAGTACCCACAACATATGTGTTTATGGAGAAGTTGAAAATTGTCCTGTAGTTATCATCAAATACTCATTTTAACTTAAAATGATAACTCCAGGATAATTTTCAATTTCTCCATAAATACATATGTTGTGGGTACTCATTAGAAGTGCCTCAATGAGGCACTTCTAATGAATACCCACAACATATGTTTATACAGAGAAATAAGGAATTTTTTTTCAATTATCAACAAATACTCCTCCTTGATAAGTCTTTCTAGGATCTGTTTAAGATCTTGATGCATGGTCTACAGAGGCATCTGAGGAAGTGCAGCCGATGCCCATCATCAATATTTGACATTGTTCTTTAGTTCATTATCAGAGCAACAGATAATTTTTTGGGGCATTTGGGTATTTAACCCCATCAAAATTTAATCAATGGGAGAAAGCAGTCAGTTAACTCCCTTGAGTACTCTCTGTAAACAACCACGTCCAATTAATTGGATTCCTCTGCTTTTATCATTAGCATTTCCATTAAGTATCACTTCCTTTTCCTTGATAAATCTAATTTTAACAAGGTCATATGCCAAAACAGCTTCCAAAATATCAAAAAGAAACATTTTCTGTACAATGAAATATATAATGTTAATAAATCTTTCATGTGCATATGGAGAAATGTAAAGTTAAGAATCTGTTAAATACTACCAATGCCCTATGATGAAAACAGAGGATTCCAATTAGAAGGACCTGGTTAGTATTTGGTCTACTTTGGATTTTACCTTTCAAGGGAGTTAATAGAAATACTGCTGCTATCTCTCATTGGGTAAAAATCGTATTTTCATTTTCTGGTTTGAGCAAAGAAACTCTCTAAAATGAAAAGAAATTGGGTAAAACTTATAAAACTGAAGGAAAGAGCACAAAAAAGCCTGGTTTAGGTATCTAAAACATGGTATTTCATTATATCCTATTAATTTAATGATTATATTTTTCATGTGAAGAACAAAAACACATACAGTATAACCTCAATGGCTCGAACCGGATGGCTCGTTTACCGTGGATGATTCGAAATCGTTTTTCAGTCCCTACAAAATCCTTCCAATAGCTCAAGAAAACAAATATTTAGGGACTTTTTCCCTTATCTTATCATGAAATTGTATGTTGTGTGTATTTAATGTAAAAATATATAGAAATCTCACTATTTGTGTATCCAGAATCTTATTAATTTTTATTTTCAGAATTTAACGTCTGCAGGATGATGAAAAGCTAAAAAATATGTATATTCCTTTCTGCTTTTCTTTGAAAAAAAAGCAAAAGACAAAAAGTATATACACATATGTATATGTATAGTCCAACAAGTTAGACGTTTACATGCACCCATTTATTGATTATTGCTGTTTACAGATGTGCATGTGCATTCCCAAGGATAATAAAAACATAAACTAGATCGGGCAGTCGATGGCACGCCATCGCAAATCCCCTTCTGGCAGAAATTGCCCTTGTACCACACAGCATAGTTTTAAGCAACCAGGCAAAATTCTACTTGTATGTTATTCTACTCATCATTCCCTTCACTTTGATATGCCACATGACCATGTTGTGAGAAACTTAATTTTTGACCCCGCCCCACCCCCCAAGTCCCAGCCCCAAGGGTGTTCCTGGGGTCATAAAGTAAATCCCGTTCAATATGTTTTACATCTATCACTACTGAGTATATGTGCACAATTTCGCATAAAAATCTTTAAAATTGACTTTGAAATTGGGAAATTGTTAATATTTGACCTTTTGACCCCTCTCCAGGGCCCCTGGGGGCGGGGCCAAAAATAAACGTGCTCTTGCATGCCCCACTTGTGTAAGCAGGCCATTCACCAAATTTGGTTGGATCTGTCCAGCGGTTTGGGAGGAGATAACATAACGGACAGACGGACGGACAAAGGCGAAAACAATATCCCCGACGCTTTTTCTAAAAAGCGTGGGGATAATAACAGCATAAAAATGTAAAATATGAACATCTGAAATGCAGAACTCTTATCAGTGCCATAGATAAGGTTTTAAGCAACTGGGTATTTAGATCTATTTTTACCCACCCATTTCTTATTGAACTGGGTATCAGGATTTTTCTTTTGTTCTTATTGAATTGGGTATCAGGATTTTTCTTTTGGGTACCTTGTTACATTAATGGGAGCAAATTTACTGATAATTGGGTATTTATCCCATAGATTTAATTTGATTTTTTTTTTTTTTTAAATTTTCATTGGGTAAATATCCCAATACCCCAAAAAGCAGCTTATCTAAGGTGCTGTCTCATGTATGGGAGTAACATATATGAGGATATCGCCATCTAAATTTGGTGCACGTTCTGCAAAATATTATCTCGAACCATGTTGTTCAACCACAAAATAAATTTCTAGCTGACAGCTGTAGTACCTAAACTTATAGGATTTGGGCCAAAATGTTAGAATTAAAACTTACATAAAAAAAATATATGGCTGGAAAACAACGTAGGTCTGACGTACAGGCATGATGAAAAAGTCTATACTCTTTTTTTATAATTCTAGTATGCTATGTACAAAAAACTCCCAAGACTGAGCAAGCCTGTTTATTTTTAGATTTTTTTTTCCAGATCTGAAACAGTTAATTTTTTTTAAATATTCATTAGGCCTATATATTCTGTGACAGTCCTGACCTACAAAAAAAAAAAAAAAAAAAAAAAAGATTGTTCCTCTTCTCCAAATAGGGCTCTTAGCCTATATATATATATATATATATATATATATATATATATATATATATATATATATATATATATATACATAAAATAAATAAATCTGAAGGAAGATATCTTATTTCAAGTGAAGGAAAATACATCTTTCAAATAATTTACACAGATCTGTGTAGTTTATATAAACATGATTTATTGTTTTAATTTGCTTAATATGACTTTCAAGCTACAATTCATTAAAATCACAAGACAATATGAAAGTAAAGCATATATTTCTGCGAAAAACTCCCA